>CM029017.1:67349217-67699575 GCA_016801055.1 Panax notoginseng | reverse complement strand
TGATGAAGTATACACTGAGATACTGGTCAGCTTATGAAAAACAAGGCTAAAGTGATTAAGCATGGGTCAGTCCATTGATGATAAGTGAACGGGAGATCACAAGGAGAAAGTGAGATGGGCATGCCACAATTCTGATGTGTCTTGCTATTCAGAAGAGACCAGAACAAGGAGTCAAGCTATCAGTTCCTGAGATCATTCGAGGCAAACAGAAGTGTTTAAGCACTGCACAAGAGAAGGAAGAGGTGTTCTACATTGAAGATCCAATGAACACTCTTCAGGATCGTAGTGTTGTCTCAACCTGTCAATGAGCAACATTCAACAAGACACACTATGATTAGGTCGAAGAACATATGCATCAGAATCGTAGAGTTCGGTCATCTAAAGATTAAAGCATTGGCAACGGTTCAATCTGAAGACTGATATTCAAACTTTACTATTTGAGAGCATCGATGCAAAATGATAACTTTTGATGTTCTAATCGAGAAATCAGAAAGGAGAAATAAAATTGACTACTTGCCCGAGACATCAAAGTGATATCTTTGACGGGGTAGGTGGAATAGTAGACTACAATGTTAGAAAGATAAAAAAGGGGATGTCATGTCACATCTGCAGTCTACATCGAATAACTTGAGATCTACGAAGCAATTCAAATAACTTTCAACGGCTATATTCCAACGAGAAGATTGGGAAGGAGTATATATAAGCCAAAGCTTCAAAGATCAAGAGTTGCTTAGTTGAAGGATCATAGAGTTATTGGAATGCTATAGTGTTGACTCCACGAGTTCCACCACAGCTAAACCAAACAAGTCTCAGTGACAGTGAGACTACAAAGGTGGAAGTGAAGTAGCTTTGAAGAAGGACTTGAACAGACCAAAGCTTCACTCAACAAAGATGAGAATGCCACTGAAGATGGTAGCTAAGCTGAGAGCCAAGAAGGCCAAGAAGATAGCATTCAGAAAAGTGGCAGAGCACAAAGAAGATCCAGAGAGCCACTCTACGAATCACCATGAACCAAAAGCTGAAACAAAATTAATGCAGAACCATGTCTGCAAGCTATTCAAGAAGGGTTCAGGGAATGCTAAGTTCCAGGCGAAGTCTACCAAAAGCTCAAACACTTAGCAAACATAAATGGTGATGGTGCACAGCTGACATCAGATGAAGATGAGCAGAACAGAATGAAGATCAGCTGCACTAGAGAAGATGTGGTCCAGACTCTACGCAGGATGCAAAGAGGACCGCGTCAAGCTGCTAAGTACAGAAGATGTTCAAGCTTAAAGACATCTTAGCAGCAAGGCACCAATAACAACAACTACACCAGCAAGTAGCCAAGGCCTGAGGGGTCCTTGTCCGGAGGGACATAATGAAGTTCCAAGCCTGTTGGGCTTAAAGAGTTCCTAGGGAACTAAAGGAGTTCCAAGCCTACTGGGCTTGAAGTGTTCTTAGTGAACTGGAAGTTCCAAGGCTGCTGGCCTTAAAGGAATCTTAGTGATTCAGGGTGCTGCCCTTCCTTAGTGGAAATCCTGCTAGTTAAAGCAGAAGAATGGATTAGGAGCTTGAGTCTCTGAACCACTTAAAATCCCTTGTGTCTTTTACATTCGGTCATTTACTTTCTGTCATTTAAATTATGTACCTAACTGCTATAAATGTTATGTATGTATTAACTGCTTACAACTAAACTAACTCTATGAACAATGTATGTATGTTCATGATTATTTCAATGAAGGGGATCTTTTACTTATGTTGTTGTGCTTAAAAAGATTCTTATGTTTGCCATATGCTAAGTCATTAGCAATATAAAATAAATGAGAAAAGTATTTGAAATTAAAA
Organism: Panax notoginseng; assembly: GCA_016801055.1. NCBI lineage: Eukaryota > Viridiplantae > Streptophyta > Magnoliopsida > Apiales > Araliaceae > Panax > Panax notoginseng. The sequence continues at coordinate 67,697,748 of CM029017.1, read as the reverse complement.
GGATTTATTCAACCACCCCCCTTCTAGATCTATTGTGTGCCTACTGGGAACTAACAATTGGCATCAGAGCCGGTTCTCATGCCATATTCAAAAGCTAATTGCGTTGAGTCTGATCCTAGGCACAAATATTGTTCTAAACTTAGCTTAGTAGTAAGTCACTTGTAAAATGCAGATGAGCTCACACGTTGAAAATATTGTGTACAGGCACATGTGTATATACACCTAAAGCTGTTCAGATCGGTCCATGTTCTTAAATGCCATAACAACAAGACCAATCCTTAGCCACAATCAATCTTGCAGTCTGAAGACCAGACAAGGAGCTCACGAGGCATCAACAGCAAAGAGTCAAGCATCCACCAGTCAGAAAGATGAAAAGGTCATATATGCTAAGAAGTACTTATCTAGAGAAGAAAAAGAACTTCTCAAATGTGTATTTAGCCAACCAGCAACTGGATGTGAACCTTGAGGACTCAAGGTTGTCAAAGAACTAAAGATGCCAAGATTATCCTAGCTTACATCTTCAAGCTATGACTGATTGATCGAAGGACAACTGGAGCAACAAGCTGCCAGGAGTGAATGAAAAATTATGCACATCAATGCCTAACCTCATAATATCAAGATAAATGACTGTCAAAAAACTGACAGTGGAAAGGTACGGTTCCTCATCAAAATAAATATGTACATCATGTTGCATCACCTGATGCACTATAACAGTAGTCTATCAAGAGACCATAATATACCTAAAAAGGGAAAGAGAGAAAGTACACTGAGGTTGGAAAATCAAATGCTAACAAACCTTCACTCCATCTTAGTTTTAGGTTGAAGATTACATCTTGAGAGAAGTCTGAAATAGGTTATAAGCATATCAAGACTTAATTAATCTTAAGTGGAGTAATCTTTGCTGATGGGTTAATATGTATGTACAAACCTATGTTCTAGGCTTTTGATAATACATAGAGTATAATTAGTTCTGCAAGAGTATCTTGAAGATTCGTAGAAACTGATCACCTCCATGAATCAACCAGATACAAATAAGTGATATATAGAGTTGATTCTCACTCTGTGAACATTTAAACTATGTGAACATAACCAAGCAAATAATGAAAACATCAAAGAAAAAGAGTCTTTTATTAAAATGGTTAATCTTACACTCACTCATCATCATGCATCTTAAAATGTCATATCTAAATTGGATACATGCATGAATAGATTGTTGGTGATCAATATGATAAAAATTTAAATATATGAGGAATATGGATTTTGAAAACTAACCTAGCAGGACCCATTTAATCATGGGTACCAAAAATAGAAATTTATCTAACATGCATGTACTTGGTCTATCTGACCACACTAAGGAATGCTGAAGTAGAGGACTTCAGTCAAGAATAGTCAACCAGCTAGAGGTTTAAGACATTTCAAAAATGTTTCTGATACGATCCTTATTTGTCAAAGCATGTCCTTGAAGACTTGTTGAGCTAACATGAATGAAGCTCACATGGTTGTTGATCTCTATATGGAAGCAGACCATTCACCATCAGTTAAAAAGGGTTTTATATACTCAATCATCTGAAGCATATCATCTAAGAAGAACCCTCGAGAAACTCATTATAGAAGCAGAACTCCACAAGTGCAAACTGTCAAAGAATACTACATTCGTAGTTCTGTCAAACTATCGTAGAGTGATCAGTCCCGAAGATATCTATTTCTATGATCCAAGGAGGTTTAAATGATTGTGATGACTTCAGTCAGAAGGAGATATGCAAGGTTATCTTCGGATACACATAAAAAAGAAGAACTCACACCTCTCTTAGAAAATAGTATTAACTATGGGGGAACTATGATCTGTTAAAGAACAGCAGCACTGAAAGTATCAGAAATACACTATAAAATATACCAGTTATAAAGTCCCAAAACTTTGTGGCTGATGATCAAATGAAGATTCATAGTCAGTGGAAATGTCTCAAAACATGCCACTGATAACCTTTTCAACCAGCCAACTCAAAATCATGGAGCGCCTATGATCAAACATCTGATCGTAGTGTAAGAGCAGGAGGACACCACGATTACAGCCAATGTAAATGTCTAAAGTTGGTAGATGAACTACCCAGCAGAAAAGATCAAGATGAGATATCAGTACTAATCACGTCTAAAGCTTCATCTGGTGAGCACCTCAGGGACAAACCTGACCCTTAGCTCACTCTAAGAGGTTGGCCCTTCTTGAGCTACCTTATTCCAGAAGGAATGCTTAGTCAAGTTTATCTCAAGGACCAGGACATACAACGTTCGTAGAGTAGATTCTAAAGTAAACTCGATGATCGTAGTGCAACCTCAACGATCGTAGAGTAGGCTCGAAGATCATAGTCTTCCCAAAGGATACACTAGCTCATGGGGAGCTCGGAAGAACTAGACACATGCCTAACTATTCAGATATTGTGGTGATAAGTTCAAATAAAGTTTGGAAAGATGCCCTGCAAACTCACCTCATAATTTTAGTGCCCAAACTATCTCAGAGTACATTAGTGGTTAAGCCATGCAACTTCAAGATGAGGATTAATGTCAAATCACCTACTGAAGTATCTCTCAGAAGACGATCATTGAGTTGACAAAGAAAAACGTAGAGTCCATAGCTACCTCACTAAGATACTCTACGTACTAAAAAGTTCAACGGTCAATCTACGTCAATAAGGTTTATTTTCTTAAAAGGAAATTAAAACTAAAAAATTGTTCAGTTTATGGGGAGCTACAGTTTCTTACTGGGCGTCGTGTAACCAATGACTGGTTGACACATCACAGCTTATGCAGTGTCAGAAGGAACTATCATATAGATAAATTTAAAATCTCAAAACAGTTATTAGAAGCTATCGAACCTCTTTCCCTCCCTTTTTCAAAACCTAAAATCCTCTTCAAAGCCTAAATCCATTAAACCTCTAGATTCGCCCAAATCGCATTCAACTATCTCTCATAGGAGGTCTGAAACTAAATACCCATAAATTTTGAACTCTCAAAATGGAAGAATGGCGTGTTATAACTGGAATCCAACTCGTCTTCAAGAAGTTTGAAAGACCAAAAAAGAAGTTCAAGGATATACTTGAGCTTGTAAAGAATGCTGGGTTTTCTGAATGCTTGGAAGCTAACACTCCAGTCTATACAGTGCTAATGAAGCAATTCTACTCCAATACATCGATAGATTCTGGGCTTCTGTCAATAAAGGTCAAAGGAGCAGCCTAAAGATTAGGGCATCAGACATCAACTAATGTCTAGGGTTTCCCGACCAAGGTCTGATAAACCTCGAGGAAGTTGACATTGAAGAAGGCAAGAGGTTAATGCATTACAAGAGGAACGTAAATCTAAAGGATATAAAGAAGAATGAGTTTTCTGAAGAGTTTGAATTTTTGGCTGAGATTCAAGGAAAATGCATCTTGTGCAAGGACACTGCACATGATACTGTCAGTGATTTACAACTGAGAGTCATGACTTCAATTGTCATGAAACAGCAGATGAACTTCGGAGCCCTTTTAATTGATTGGTTGACCAAATGGCTAGAAAAGGCAGAGATAAAGAAGTCTACAGATCAACCCCTTACAAAGGTTTTTCATGGAAGACTCTTGACCATTGTACTAAAGAAGAAACTAAAAAGCAAGATAAAGGATGATGAGGGAGAACCACTGAATGTTCATAAGTGATGTCCCCGCAGCTGTTTGAAAACTAAAAGAAATATCCTAAGGAAAATAAGAGGCTAAGAACATCTGACAACAGCAGCAAGGTCTCTGCAAAGAAGAGAAAGGCACAAGCGGTGAAAAGCAAGCTACCTCAATCTGATGACTCTGTACATATGGTAGCCACTCAAGCAAAGAAGAAATCTAAGAGTGTGCAGAATACAGAGGCTCCACCAAGAAGTCTCTCCACTGATAAAAAGAGACATAAAGAAGGAGAAGAATAAGCATCAACTGCAAAAACCCCAAAAAGAAGGAGTAACAAATTACTCTAAGGGCCATCCAAGAAGAAAGTAAAGGTGATGAAGAAGTCAGCCCTGGTTCCCCAAATAAGCCTATCTACTCAAGAAGAAAGAGAAAACGTAGATTCAGAAAATGAGAAGGGATCTGAAAGCTTCAAGGATAAATCCTCAAGGAGGAAATCCAGCAATGAAGAAGAAGCTGAATTTATGAAAGAAATAGCTGAATCTGATGGTGAAGAAGAATGTGCAAGTCATGTGGCTAACACTCAGAGTTTCCACTCTACTGATAAAGAACGGTTGAAAGCTGAAACAACTGTATCTCCTACTGCAAATGCTCCAACAAGTTCATATGATGGTTAAAAATATATTGAGTCCAAAGAAGAAGGATATGCCCCAACTGATGCTGAGCATCAAGGAAGCTTATCTGATGATTCAGAGGTTTCAAAATCTGAAGATGATGAAAGGCATGTCTCTCTTATAGTTAACCCTCCAAGGAGAAGAAAGAGCAACAGATTACTTGCTAAATCTATCCCAAAGAAGAAAGGAGATTCTTCTACTGTTATCATTGAACTAAGTGTTGATAAGTCTAAATCTAAGGTAGAAGACACTGAAGAAGGTACTAGTAATGAAAATCAGCATGAAGGATTCACTGATAATTAAGATGGAAGAAGTCAGCATGATTCAAGCTCAGAAGGTGAAGAAATGGAAAAGGTTTCTAGTTCCACAAATCATGAATTAGAGGAATTAGATGAATCAGAAGGCTATCTTGTTCTCTCTCCAGCAAGAATTAGCTGAAGAATAGTGGTGGAAGTTTTTGATGAACCACCAGATGTACCAGCAGAAAGATGGATAAGCTATGAAAACGAACAACTCAAAGTTGTAAGGATGACTGCATACGATGTGTTTAACAACAGGAACAACATGGAGTTAGACTCTACTACAATTCTGTATAATCCTGATGACCTTCTGATGAGATGGTTCTTCCCATTGATGCCCTGGTTAAAGGCATATACTAAAAAGGATGGAAGCTACTTTAGCTGGTGTTACTCACAGTTTCCTAACCTAGAGCTAGTGTCACAGAACTTTACAAGGGTAAAGAAGTTTGCAACCAAGATGATTAAAGACCAGTCTCACTTCAAAGTCTACCGAAATGCTGGTAACCACTACATTCCCTACGATTGTTGAGTGGGTTCAGATGGCAGAAGAGTTATGCCCAAGTATATGATCATAGAGTCCATTCACTCTACCACTAAAGATGATCAAGTTTAGTTTGAAAAGCTTCCCACTGACCAAGCACAATTGGCACTCAACGATTTATCAGATTCTCACTACTTTTGAAAAACTATCCAAAATGAAAATCGTAGAGTTTAATCTGATGCTCAACAAGTCTGCCCAACCAAATAACTAAACTCCTATGGAGCAGTAGTTACTGCAGAATTTTGATGAGTTGGTTGAGAAGATATCTATCATCACTGAAGAGGCAAAGATGTTGATAGAAGCAGGAGATAATGTGGTTCAAGACAGACTCCAAGCTACTATATCTGATATATCTCTCAAAATTAAAGAAAGAGATCAAATCCATCTGAAGGCTATGAATGATCAGAAGGAAGAAGCTCTACGAGCACAGAAGGCTAATGAAGAGCAAATCTTATCCCTCTCTGACAAGATTGATAATCTAAATCAGTCTCTCTCCCTACAAATTGAGCTGAACCAACAAGAACTTAAGATTGAGGTTGGTAACTTATCTTACCTCATGGAGCAACTTATGTCAATTGTGGAGCAGCTTTCACAAGTGATTAATGACAAAAAGGGGGGAGAAAAAGAGACATAGAAAGAAGCACTCAAGGAGGGGCAAGGAGAACAGAAGAAAAGAAGACAAGAAGTCCAAGAGAAAGGCAAAGGAACAGAAGAAGAAGATAGTAACAGCAGAAGCAGAATAATCATCTAAGGGGGAACCAAAGGATGATGATCCTATGAATACAGAGTTTGAGAGGGAGCCAAAAAAAGAAGAAGAGCATGAATCTGAGGGGGAGCAAAGAAAAGAAATGAAGTCACCACCCTAGGGGGAGCAGGAGCAAAAAGATCAAACAGATAAGTAGTTGATCAACAGACATCCTGGAGACACACATGGAGCCTAAAAGGTACATCTCTATCTAGTTAGGTATGTTCTGGATCCAAGATGTAAAGTGTCATAGTTTATGTAATTCCAAATTATTATCAATGACATCCATGATTATCTATTTTAGAAATACAGCTGCTTACTGTATATAAAATTCATTCGTCTCATGCATATGCACTAATTATTTTTGTCATAATCAAATAGGGGGAGATTGTTAGGAATAAGCATGTGAATGATATTCCTATTTATATATGATTTGATTATGATATGAATGAATGAATATGCAAGTATGCTTGCATTAAGAAAAGTTGTAAAGTCCTTTCATAGATAATTGGAACATATGTACACGATGAATTGATCAAATATGTTAGGTTGATCCTACATAAGCAAAACAGCTTTGTAAATCCTTAAAAAGAAATGATGTACAAGGACTATAAATATAGAAAGATCAAGCTTGTTAGGTTAATTTTATAATGTAATAGATAGGCTTGTCTGATCGTCGAGCACTAAACCAGAAATCGTAGTCTGCTAGAAGAGTCAAGGAAAACTCGAGAACTATCAAGACAGAATCATAGTCTACAATATAGTAGATCTCGGAGTTCGTAGACTGCCAGGAGAGACGAGGAAGGATCATAGTGTGTCGAGGAGAACTTCCTCGGAGCCATAGTCTGCTGAGAAAGTCATGTTCAGAATCATAGAGACAGCATATCTAAGAGCCGAACGAGCATCTGCCAAAGCCAAGTCAAGAATTGTAGACCACACTTAGAGTCATTGAGTCTACTAATTATATAAGAGGTAGAGATCGTAGTCGGTCCAGATCAGATGAAGACAACAAGCTTAAGGATAGAAATCGTAGAGTGTTAACATCTGATCTCAAAGTCGTAGTGTCTGCAAAACATAAGCAAAATCGTACAATGCAGAACTATGACTTCAACAGAGGTGCTCACAACGCCAAGGCAGAATTGTAGAGTAAACACGATTCTCAATAAATAAGCACTCCTAGAATATCCAATGTACTAAAGCCTCTGGTCTGAGCTGCAAAGATACATTCCACCTAAAGAAACCATAGAGCACTCAACGAATGGCATACAAGCTAACAGAAGATCTAATCACCAACCCAATCAACATCCATATTGAGTTGTGAAGCCATTCAAGATGAAGTCTTCCACAAGTTGATCAGAAGAAGACTTCAGTAAAACTAACTGACTAAGGAAAGTCAGCAAGTGCAGTAGCTGTCAAAAAAATAGAAGACAACAATCTTGGGATAAACCAGGATCGTAGTGTTTGCCAAACAAAGTAGGAACTAATGAAGTGTACACTGAGATACTGGTCAACTTATGAATAACAAGGCTAAAGTGGTTAAGCATGGGTCAGTCCAATGATGATAAGTGAACAAGAGATGATAAGGAGAAAGCGAGCTGGGCATGCCACAAATATGATGTGTCTTGCTATTCAGAAGAGACCAGAACAAGGAGTCAAGCTATCAGTTCCTGAGATCATTCGAGGCAAACAAAAGTGTTGAAGCACTGCACAAGAGATGGAAGAGGTGTTCTACATTGAAGATCCAATGAACACTTTTCGGATCGTAGTATTGTCTCAACCTATCAATCAACAACATTTAATAAGACACACTACAATCAGGTCCAAGAACATATGCATCAGAATCATAGAGTTTGGTCATCTGAAGATTGAAGCATTAGAAACGGTTTAATCTGAAGACTAATATTCGAACATTACTGTTTAAGAGCACCGATGCAAAAGGACAACTTCTGATGTTCTAATTGAGAAATCAGAAAGGAGAAATAAAATTGACTACCTGCCCGAGACATCAAAGTGACATCTCTGGCAGGGTAGGTGGAACAGTAGACTACAGTGTCAGAAAGATGAAAAGGGGATGTCATGTCACATCTACAATCTACATCAATTAACTCAAGATCTAGGAAGCAATTCAAATAACTTTCAACGACTATATTCCAACAAGAAGATTGGGAAGGAGTATATTGATAAGTAGGTTTTATACGTACTTATCCGGTATCTGTTACTTGAATTAGTTGCTCAAACTCATATTTCTTAGTTACTTTTCATACATTTTGTGTTCATTTTGTAGATTATATGCTTGGGAGCTGTGTGAGCGACTATTGGTATGCAAACGAAAGAAAAAGGTGACTATTTGCATGAAGAAGTAAGGAAAAGCAATTCGAACATCTTTTAGACTAAAATACGCAAGCAAATGCTAGAAGGGAAGATTAAAGGACTTTTAACACCAAGTTGAATGCATGGTCTTGGCTTGGAACTGGGATTTTATTGTAGATCTACTTCTTAGCTTTCCAGAATATCTTGAATCGTCCCAATCGGAGTTTGGATGCGAGAGTTATGGCTTTTTATCAACAAAGATCAAAGCTAAGAGTTGTCATGCTTGCCATTTACATAGCATCTATTTCAAGCCCAATTTCCACCTTGATCCAATCCGAATCCGTCAATTCTCAAGGAATAAAAGTTATAGATCTCGTAGATATCTTCGATTTGATAGGTGGCAGGCTTCGTAATGCTTCTCTGATCAAAGGTTATGGCCGTTTTATTAGAGGAAATTACAACAGAAAATTTCCAGCAAGGACCCCCGCTGAGGCGGGGGTACTATAGCGCCCCCAAATTCAAGTCCTAAACCACCACGAATCTGGTACACTAGTTCTAACTATTGCGAAAGATATAAACATAAATTGTCTATACATTAAATATTACACACTATCCCTAAGGTCCAGAACCTTCACTTCAAACCTGAATCAATATCCTATCTAACATTCAATGTTATTTACAATACTGTTACAAATCTAGCTGCATACATAGTCCCAAGCTGAACATGGCTTTGACTTTTTCTTGTATCCGATGTAATCGCCTTAATCTGCAATGTTTATCATGATATAACAAGGGTGAGCAACAAGTTTTCCAGCAAGTTTAAATTCAATAATTTAAGGATATATCATGATGGAAAGATTTTGAATAATAGCTGGCTAACATTCAACAATATAATTGTGAACTAGCATGGACAAATTTTCATAACTGAAAAAACATTGAACATGAACATATCAATTATATCTAGACTGAATGGTAATGACGGTGATCAGCCTTTCATACCTGATGAACATATGCAATAGGCACAAAGTGCGATTTAATAATTCATAGACGTGATGTAATCAACAATGATTAATTATAAGTTAAAAGAACAGTTCAAGAAAAACTTTCACAATAAGTGAGTATAAGAAACTTGCCTGATTGGTTGATTACCATTACGAAACATTACTTAGCTTTATCCGAAGATCTAATATTAATCATATCGATTTTCCAAGTTAGAACAATATCATTACAATATAGAATAATCTAAACACATTACCACATTATCCTATCCATCTATACAGCATATAAGACCTAGTATCAAGTCAAACTATTGCAGTCTGAGTTGAATTTGGTACTATTCTAACATCCCGACGGCCCAGTCGGATAATTATCGAGCCTAATATCCATAAGACTATGTCTAAACGCAACACAATTAACTTAGACAATTAATTATTCAGTCAAAATAATTTTCATAGGCTCATAATAATTTTCAAGTAATTATTATCATTTATTATGATTTTTCAATCATTAACATCATATTTATATGATTTAAATACCACTTAATTCCATTATCCTTAATATTTATTTAATACTAAATATTAATGAAATCCTTAACATAATATTATAATATATTTATAATATCTCAAAGTATTTTTAATACTTCATTATTATCCTTAAATGATTTTAAAGTAATTAAAACCATTAACAAATAATTATCCTTAATATTAAAATATTAATATTTTTCATGACAAAATATCAAAAGTCATATTTTATAACATAAAATATTTTCTAAACCTTTAAATCATTTTCATATGATTTTTAAATCATTAATTCTATTTTTCCATATTTTATTTAATATATTCATTAAGTAAATCAATTTCCATTAATATTAATTTATTAATAAAATTCATCACAAAATATCAAAAGTCATTAAAAATAACTTAAAAATATGTTCTTATACCATTATGTAATTTTTTATGATTTTTCAAGTATTGAAATCATTTTTAAATAATTTATTTAATATTATAATTAAATAAATTAAATACCATTATTATTTCAAAAATATTAAATATTTATGAAATATATTCATAATAATTAAAAACTAATTTTCAGGCTTTAAAATAATTTTCAGGAATTTAATTTAAATTTTTAATAATTAAAAACTATTTTTATCTATTTATTAATTAAAATAATTAATTTATTAAGAAACTGTCGCTAAAGGGCCCTATAGGTGTTCTTTCTTGAGCCTGCCCAGATCTTCATGTCAGTTTACCGAATGCCAGGTTTGACCCCTCACAGATCATAGATATTAGGGATTCTAGTTTGTATAAAGTGTTAATGTTGTAGTATTTATGTAATACTACAACCACAAATTCATTTCATACCTAAAAAATAACAGATCTAGAAGATATAAAGAACTAAACATGTAGTCAGAATCTGTTCTTCATTTCTGGGTTACCCAGAAATGAAGAACATGTTAGGGTTGCTAATTTGAATCCTCATATTTTGCATCTTGGGTCTCGTTTATGTGATTACAAGGTTTAATCATGTAGACCACACGTCAGGCAACAATTATATAACATAATATCAACTTAACAACATCACCATCGTAAGATCTGGACCGGTCAAAGTAGGCTAGAAAAACTGCCCTTGAACATTTCTGGAAAACCCAGAAATGTTCATAGGCAGACGGTCAGCCCAAGTTTGACCGTGTATAACTTTGATTCCTTTAAGCATCAAGGTGATCTAAAGGCTTATAAATGTAGTCCATATGTTAGACTACAACATCAATACAACCACTTGGCCAAACTATTAAACCACAGCAAGATATAGGGTCTCAAAACTCACTGTCAGACCCTTCTAAGTTTTTGGGCTACCTAGAAATCAGTTGGTCAATGCCAGTCAACGTAATTTGATTACTTATAACTTTCAATATACACATGATATGGGCTTGATTCAAGTCCCAGATCCAAGCCCTTACAACATACTACAAGTATAAACATTTAAACAACCAAAACTATAAACAGGTAAAGATCTATGGGGTCTGACATTCGGTTGTCAGACCACACTTTTCCAGTTTTCCATATTTTCGAAATTTATAATTTTTTGCATCTAGATGTTATAGATCCTTGATCTAACAACCCAGATCACTAATATATACTACTACCCATATATTTAAACACTTAATCACAACATCTAACATGGCATACAAGATCAGATTTCAAATTAGGGTTATACCTTTTCTAGATTTGATCCTTGACTTCTGATCATGGATTCTGTTCTTGGAAGGCTATGAACTGATCATGGTTTAGTTTATCACTTTCTCTCACCCTATATTTTGAAATCTTAGAGACAAAAGGGTCTTGGGGAAAATGAGAAGTAAAGTAAGTTACTTTACTTAAGTTGTAAGTTGTAAAGCTTTGATTCATTGTATTTGGCTGATATAGCTGCTGATTTGGGAGCTATAGAGCACATGGCTAGAGTTAGGGTTAGTCACCAACCACAAGTAGGGCTAGATCTACACTCCATTTCATTAAAGTATTCAAAAGGGTAGTTTGGACATTTGAATTGTAAAGTTAATGGCAACTTGGTCACTTGTCACAACCCTTAGGTTTTAGCCCTTAGGGTTTGACCCTTAGGGTTTAACCCTAAGGTTACACAAATTTAAATTTCTAGGCTTTTCTAATTAGGTTCTAAAAATAGGAAATTAAGATTTCAAAATTATAATTAGGGTTTCTTAATTATATTAAAATTTCCTAATCACATTCAAGCTTGCTAATCAGGATTAATATTTCCTTAATTAAAATTTCTAATTTAGCATTTAGGTTCCATAATTGTACATTAGGGTTTCCAGCTAAATAATTAGGGTTTTCTAATAATCAATTAAGGCTATCCCTAATTAAATATATAATCAATAACATAAAAACCTTATACTTATCTTCAAGCTCCCAAATTAGGGTTTTAATATTCCGAATTAGAGTTTCGGATTCCCAGAACTGAAACTAGGGTTTTCAGAACCGGTGCTAGGGTTTTTTATCAGTCGATATGGTTTTCTAACTAAACGTCGAGGTTCTTAAATATTAGGGTTTGTCATTGATATAATATATCTGGTCAACCCTTGACCCTGAACCATGTATTGTACACATATATGACCATATACACAGAACATATACACTTATTTTCTGTCTAGGTTTAATATTTAATCTTAATTCAATCTTTTAAGATTTTAATAAATTTCTAAATTCTCGGGTTGTCACATTCACCCGTTCTTCTAAAAACTTCGTCCCCAAAATTTACCTTACACCTTTCATACTCATCACCACATGCTACCCATAACATCACTCACAAGAGTTAAATCTTTCAAATCATGCTGAGGAGTCATATAGACCATAAGCTTTCATTTTCAAAAAGTTTTTATGGAAATTCATCCGCTAACCATCATAACTTACAGACATAGTAGGTAATTAGCCCGGTATGCCCTGTACTGGCCATGTACTACTGGTCGGAACAATTTTTCCCCGTTCCTCTTATCCGTCTTAGGCACACAAAATTTCTTACCATAGTCTTTATCGAATTCCTCACCAAAACAATTTGGTTCGAGAAAATTTTCAAAGAATGCTTAGGATTTTATAAATGTTGGTCTAGCTAAATCAAATAGCGTAGACTCATATCAATAATTCAATTCAATCAAAATATTTAGGTATAGCCAAACCCCGTTGTCAAATTAAAATTATTTTAAAAATAGTTTAAAAATGACGTCATGATGTCATACTGTATTAACAGCCCGTTTGAGGATGCCGTCATCGAGTGGCTTTGTCATAACACATCATACAATAGTGGAACAATGATTTTAGATCAAATTCAACACTAAGTATTCTTGTATTTATAACTCCATCAAATTTTTATCATCTCTGCACCAGGTTACATGGTACATAAGTGATAAATAAAAATATATTTTGATATTTCAAATCATTATCGTCTAGCCGAAACAAATAGCATATACTATACTTTAACCCGTTCAAAAATCATTACAAATCAATTTTATCGTCTCAACAGGTAACGAGGTGTAGGTGGCCTGAAGTCCATGCATACACAAGGGTCACCAGAAGTTGAGAATAAAAATTCATTTTTCAAAAGCACATAGTGTGTATTTAGCTTGATGTCAAAAATTTTGAGTCTAACATATTTAGAAGACTTGGAAAATTTATGTCTCCACTAATGATCAATTGCTTAAACAGTCTATCTATTCCTATTATCCACAATACTCTATTCACGTAAAACTATTCCCAGTTCATCAAACTTACCACACTTACGAGTTCAGGAACTTGCCACAATTATATGAGTTTAAGAACTTGTCCTAGTCAGACCTTTGGCATCCATTCATTGAGGGGTTCATAAACATTTCATATAATTATGAGTCACAAACGTACCATAAGTATGAGTTTTAAGAACTCGCACATATCCTTATATTCTCTAACTATAACCTATCTATCTGTTATACACCTGAGAAAAGAATCACCTTCTTAATAGGTATATAGCAAATAACGCGACACAGACATTTCAATAATTATCTTAACCCCCTTCTCAATACGAATTTCATTCAACTCGTATTCATAGTCCTTTCCTGAATCTGTACCAATTTATAATACAACTGACACGACATTCTTGCCGTAAACTTTTCAATCATTCGCTTGATCATTCTCACTACTATAACCTTATCCGATAATGGAGTGATCTTATCGTATATATTACGATATATTTCCATGCTATGATTGTTTTGTTTTACGATCTCCTATCCCAGTACCTTTAGTCTTTTAGACTCTATTTATTCATCATTACTGTTCACCTTTATTATCAAAGTTAGCGAACTTCGCATCGTTATAACTTACCGAGATTCGTCTTTGAATCTTACCGACACACTAACTCTATGTGAGTTAAATCTTATCCTAATCACTGCGGTTAGTAGTCTAAGGTAACTTTACCCTAGATTTATAACCAACAGCTTTGATACCAAATGTAGCGTTCCCAAATTATGGTCCTAAACCACCACGAATCTGGTACACTAGTTCTAACTATTGCGAAAGATATAAACATAAATTGTCTATACATTAAACATTACACATTATCCCCAAGGTCGAGAACCTTCACTTAAAACCTGAATCAGTATCCTATCTAACATATAATGTTATTATTATACAATACTGTTACAAATCTAGCTGTATACATAGTCCCAAGCTGAACTTGGCTTTGACTTGTCCTTATATCCGACATATTTGCCTTAATCTACAATGTTTATCATGATATAGCAAGGGTGAGCAACAAGTTTTTCTAGCAAGTTTAAGTTTAATAATTTAAGGATATATCATGATGGAAAGATTTTGAATAATAGATGGCTAACATTCAACAGTATAATTGTGAACTAGCGTGGACAAATTTTCATAACTGAACAAACATTGAAAATGAACATATCAATTATATCTGGACTGAATGGTAATGAAGGTGATCAGCCTTTCATACCTGATGAACATATGCAATAGGCACAAAGTGAGATTCAATAATTCATAGACGTGATGTAATCAACAATGATTAATCACAAGTTAAAAGAACAGTTCAAGAAAAACTTTCACAATAAGTGAGTATAAGAAACTTTCCTGATTGGTTGATTACCATTACAAAACATTACTTAGCTTTATCTGAAGACCTAATATTAATCATATCGATTTCCCAAGTTAGAATAATATCATCACAGTATAGAATAATCTAAACACATTACCACATTATCATATCCATCTATACAGCACATAAGACCTAGTATCAAGTCAAACTATTGTAGTCTGAGCTGAATTCGGTACTATTCTGACATCCCGACGGCCCAGTTGGATAACTATCGAGCCTAATATCCATAAGACTCTGTCTAAACGCAACACAATTAAGTTAGACAATTAATTATTCAGTCAAAATAATTTTCATAGGCTCATAATAATTTTCAAGTAATTATTATCATTTATTATGATTTTTCAATCATTAACATCATATTTATATGATTTAAATACCACTTAATTCCATTATCATTAATATTTATTTAATACTAAATATTATTGAAATCCTTAACATAATATAATATATTTATAATATCTCAAAGTATTTTTAATACTTCATTATTATCCTTAAATGATTTTAAAGTAATTAAAACCATTAATAAATAATTGTCCTTAATATTAAAATATTAATATTTTTCATGACAAAATATCAAAATTTATATTTTATACCTTAAAATATTTTCTAAATCTTTAAATCATTTTCATATGATTTTTAAATCATTAATCCTATTTTTCCATAATTTATTTAATATATTCATTAAGTAAATAAATTTCCATTAATATTAATTTATTAATGAAATTTGTCACAAAATATCAAAAGTCATTAAAAATAACTTTAAAATATTTTCTTATACCATAATATAATTTTTCATGATTTTTCATGTATTAAAATTATTTTTAAATAATTTATTTAATATTATAATTAAATAAATTAAATACCATTATTATTCCAAAACTATTAAATATTTATGAAATATTTAATTTAATTTGAATTTTTAATAATTAAAAACTATTTTTATCTATTTATTAATTAAAATAATTAATTTATTAAGAAATTGTCTCTAAAGGGCCCTATAGCAACGAAACTGTCGCTATAGGTGTTCTTGAGCTGTTCTTGAGCCTGCCCAGATCTTCATGTCAGTTTACCAGATGCCAGGTTTGACCCCTCACAGATCATAGATATTAAGGATTCTGGTTTGTATAAAGTGCTAATGTTGTAGTATTTATGTAATACTACAACCACAAATTCATTTCATAGCTAAAATGCAACAGATCCAGAAGATATAAAGAACTAAACATGTTGTCAGAATCTGTTCTTCATTTCTGGGTTACCCATAAATGAAGAACATGTTAGGGTTGCTACTTTGAATCCTCATATTTTGTATCCTGGGTCTCGTTTATGTGATTACAAGGTTTAATCATGTAGACCACAAGTCAGGTAATAATTATATAATATAATATCAACTTAACAACATCACCATCGTAAGATCTGGACCGGTCAAAGTAGGCCAGAAAAACTGCCCTTGAACATTTCTGGAAAACCCAGAAATGTTCATAGGCAGACGGTCAGCCCAAGTTTGACAGTGTATAACTTTGATTCCTTTAAGCATCAAGGTGATCTAAAGGCTTATAAATGTAGTCCATATGTCAGACTACAACATCAATACAACCACTTGGCCAAACTATTAAACCACAACAAGATATAGGGTCTCAAAACTCACTGTCAGGCCCTTCTAGGTTTCTGAGCTGCCTAGAAATCAGTTGGTCAATGCCGGTCAACGCACTTTGACTGCTTATAACTTTCAATATACACATGATCTGGGCTTGATTCAAGTCCCAGATCCAAGCCCTTACAACATACTACAAGTACAAACATTTAAACAACCAAAACTATAAATAGGTAAAGATCCAAGGGGTCTGACATTCGGTTGTCAGACAACACTTTTCCAGTTTTCCATATTTTCGAAATTTATAATTTCATGCATCTAAATGTTATAGATCCTTGATCTAACAACCCAGATCACTAATATATACTACAACCCATATATTTAAGCACTTAATCATAACATCTAACATGGCATACAAGATCAGATTTCAAATTAGGGTTATACCTTTTCTAGCTTTGATCCTTGACTTCTGATCATGGATTATGTTCTTGAAAGGATATGAACTGATCATGGTTTAGTTTATCACTCTCTCTCACCCTATATTTCGAAATCTTAGAGAGAGAAGGGTTTTGGGGAAAATGAGAAGTAAAGTAAGTACTTTACTTAAGTTGTAAGTTGTAAAGCTTTGATTCATTGTATTTGGCTGATATAGTTGCTGATTTGGGAGCTATAGGGCACATAGCTAGAGTTAGGGTTAGTAACCAACCACAAGTTTGGGCAAGATCTACACTCTATCTCATTAATGTATTCAAAAGGGTAGCTTGGACATTTGACTTGTAAAGTTAATGGTAACTTGTCATAACCCTTAGGTTTTAACCCTTAGGGTTTAACCCTAAGGTTACATAAATTTAAATTTCCAGGCTTTTCTAATTAGGTTCTAAAAATAGGAAATTAAGATTTCAAAATTATAATTAGGGTTTCCTAATTATATTAAAATTTTCTAATCACATTCAAGCTTGCTAATTAAGATTAATATTTCCTTAATTAAAATTGCTAATTTAGCATTTAGGTTCCATAATTGTACATTAGGGTTTCCAGCTAAACAATTAAGGTTTTCTAATAATCAATTAGGGCTATCCCTAATTAAATATATAATCAATAACATAAAAACGTTATACTTATTTTCAAGGTCCCAAATTAGGGTTTTAATATTTTGAATTAGGGTTTCGAATTCTTGAAACTGAAACTAGGGTTTCCAGAACTGGTGCTAGGGTTTCTTATCAGTCGATATGGCTTTCTAACTGAACATCGAGGTTCTTTATATAATATTAGGGTTTGTCACTTATATAATTTATCTAGTCAACCTTTGACCCTTAACCACATACTGTACACATATATAACCATATACATAGAACATATACACTTATTTTCTTTCTAGGTTTAATATTTAACTTTAATTCAATCTTTTAAGATTTTAATAAATATCTAAATTCTCGAGTTGTCACAGGTACAAGCTGCGAAACAGTAGCAATGCCCCCGGGGTTGGCTTGTTGTGAAGGAAACCCCCGCCGGGGCGGGGGTACGGGCCAGAACAAGTTTTTGACGCATTTTGGTCGAATTTTGATACCTTTCTGACTCCAAATTGGATTGGGTTTGTTCCTAAGCTTAAAATTAGACTTGTAACCTATAAATACATGATCAGAGGCATAAAAGGGAGGATATAGATTAAATTAGAAGGAGGATTCTATTAGATTAGATTAGAGTAGAATAGGAGAAAACACTAGTTCTTATGAGATTTGGAGATTGAAGCACTTGGAAGCCATTGGAGATCCAGATCAAGAGCGAGACGGAGAACAAATTTGTCGACAACAGATTCAATTCTTTTCCTTAATCCTATTCTTATCTTTAATGTGTATTCAAGTGTGGATTCTTAGCTTTAATATAATGAACTAATTCTTTGTTTAAGATTATAATGGATCTTATTGTGTAGTTTATTTTAATATGCTTCGCTATCAATTATTATGTTCTATTGTGAGGATTGTTGATTGTGATTTGGACTTAATTATTTAATTAATTGGCCATCAAATACCATTGTAATCTATATGAACTCGAGAGATGAAGTTTAGATTTAGATCTAATCATAATAGCACGTGATTGTGTTTTCTACATGGCGTTGGAATATATAATTTATGTCTAGGATAGAGATATACCTAACATCGCATGTAATCTGATAGAGAACTTGTGCTTTAAATCATTTTTAATTATAATTCACATAGAGATATAGTGGATTAGTTAATTAGGGTGTCTTGTTTAATTCTATCATCTGTGGATTTAAGTGAGTATGGGTATTATGCATCGAGTGGTGGTTTTATCTGCATTAGTGTTCTTGATTAATAATTCAGGATAGAGATTAATTGATGAGAAGTGTGTTAACTTAAATGAAGCAATAAGTGAAGTTGTGATCTTAAATCTTCATAATCTGATTTTTAATTAGTGGTAATTAGAATTAATTTAATAATTTAATTCATAATCATAAATTGGTTGTTTAAATAAAATTAGTTTGGTTAAGAGTTAATATTTGGTAATTTGTATTAATAATTCCTCATGGGAACGATACTCTATTTTTACTTTATTACTTGTTGACCACGTATTCTTACGTGTCGTGCGCAATTAGATTTTACCCAATAAGTTTTTGGCGCCGTTGTCGGGGAATTAATTTAATAATTATTTACCAATATTAATTTCAATCAAATTAGTCTTAATTTAAATATTTTTATTTTTATTTTTAATTCTCTTCCTATATTTCTCTCTTTTCAGGTACCATGGATGACTTTGCGTATCAATGGCCATACACGAACATAACTCAACCAAGGGAAACCGGGATTGATGGACTTAATACATTTTCTGTAGAGTCAGTACAAATTGAGGTAAATTCGAAGACGTTGGAGGTTATCGTAGCCCAACGGAGTCGAAGGATGGCAAACATGACTCAACCAAGGGAAACATGGATTGATGGACTTAATGCATTTTCTGCAATATCAGCACAGATTGAAGAACTTTCGAGGACGTTGGACGTTATTGCAGCCCAAAGGAGTCGAAGGATGGCAGTTACGTGTGACTATTGTGCTGGCAACCATCAAAGTCATCAAAGCACCGTCAGTTTTGAACCGGTACAATATAGTGGTGATTACCTCAACAACTATGTTGATCCTAATTATCACCAAGATTGGGGGTATCACCCGAATTTTTCATAGAGATACAATTATGATGACCAACATTACGCTCTAAATCCATCATACACACCGGAATTTTCATGTCCACCTCCAGTGCCACAAGAGAAAGATAATTCAACGTTGGAGGAATTATTGTCCAAGTTCGTAGCAGCAAATGAGGAGAAGATGAGTATTCAAGTGAGGTCAATTCAAAATCTTACGTATCAGATAGAGCAAATGACCACAGTCGTAAGCAACCTTCCTCCAAACACTTGGCTTTATGACATGGATGACGAAATTGACGAAGAACCCGGACCAAATCTGTGACTGGATAAGCCACAGGATATCAAAAGTGTGGAGATAATTGGGGATAATGAAATAGAGGTCGGCAAACATCTAAATGGGTCTCCGCCAAATATCAAAGAGTCAGTCAGATTTGCAAAATCATGCCCACTTGGTAGTCATGCCGTCGGCGAAGCTCTTGATGACATAAGAGCAAGTATAATTTTGAATCCATGGTGGGACGAGAAAGAGAAGATAGACGAAGAGCCCATTGTTTGTGACAAGATTCCATGCCCCAAAGTGATCACATACACAATAAGGAAAACACCTAGTTGTGGTCTTGATTGAGATCATAATAAATCAGAGCATGCTAGGTGACTTTGATGCATTGGCCATCATCTGTGGGAACCTCCAAAAGGACAATTTGTTACTGATGGATGGAGGGTTCCTCAACTTCTGAAGAGGAATTAGATAGCATTAACCAGACAAAGTCCGGCTGAAGGACTATAAATCAAGCGCTTATTGGGAGGCAACACAAATTTAATTATTATCTTTAGTTTTTTTTAGGTTTCATATTAGTATATAGATTTTTTTTTTCATTTGTTTAGGATTTAATAAGTTTGCTTCTATCATATTCACATGTTAGTCAAGTCCAACTCAAGTGTGGTGCCCGATTCATTCTAATGTGTCTAACATATTCTTCAAACTTCGCAGACAAGAAGATAAATTGCTATATGTCAGGGAAGTCCTCTCTTTTAATTTTTTCTATCTTATCCATTGAGGACATTATCTATTTTAAGTTTGGGGGTATTTATCATGTTTAGTATTTACTTGGGCAATGTTTTGATGGAATTTGATTTTGGCCAATGATAAGTGAGTGGTTGATATTGTTAACTCTTGGAGAATTGATGAGCATGCTCAGTCTATATTTTAACTCATTAGTTGGTTTTCACATTACTTGCGAAATTTTTGAAAATTTTTACACATATCCATTTGTTTAGCCAGTTGAGATTGAATTTTTTTTTGGCTAAATGCTTATGAAAGAAACCATTGCAACTTGGGAAATCTTAAATGAGCATCATTCGAAGCGAAAATTAGGCACTCACATATATTTGGGGGAAATCTTGGTGTATTTTTGAAAAAAATAAAATAAAATAAAATAAAATTTATTGGAACCTTCCCGAGTTGAATAATTGAATCTTGTGGTAGGTCGAGATGGAGCGTAAAACACACTCCCCATAAACACAGGCACGAGATGGAGCGTAAAATACACTCGTTCAATGAAAAGTGGAAAGTGAGATGGAGCGTAAAACGCACTCACTAAATAGAGAAAAGAAAATTTTTATGTTTGAAATACTTGGGAAGGGTTCATATGTGCTTAAATGTTTAAATATCCGGTTGATCCTCAATAAAAATTTGTGTTATGTCTGTATTAGCGGTGATTGATGTGATAAGAAGTTTTGAAAGTCGTTTTTGAAAATCTTTTATGAGTATTTGTTGATCTAATTAAAATCATAACTGATTTAAACATATGGAATCACACACGCACTTAAATGATCAAGAGTAGATGTGAAGCTAATGAAAGTTGTTGAAATTTTAGACATGACATTGTTTTGAAATTTTGTGTGGGTTATCATTTGTTGTAACCTTTGAGGCCATTGTTCAAATTCTTATTGATTCATTGTTTGGGTGGATCATTGCTAAAGAATGAATCTATCTAATTTGTGTTTTTGCTTGAGGACAAGCAAATGTTTAAATTTATGGGTATTCAAAAACTTGTTTGGTAAAATATAATTACGCACAACATGCAAGTATACATGGTCAACAAGTAATAAAGTGAAAGTAGAGTATCGTTCCCACGAGGAATTGTTAATACAAATTACCAACTATTAACTCTTAACCAAACTAATTTTATTTAAACAACCAATTTAAGATTACGAATTAAATTATTAAATTAATTCTAATTACCACTGATTAAAAATCAGATTATGGAGATTTAAGATCACAACTTCACTTATTGCTTCATTTAAGTTAACACACTTCTCATCAATTAATCTCTATCCTAAATTGTTAATCAAGTAAACTAAAGTAGATAAAACCACCTCTCGATGCATAATACACATACTCACTTAAATCCACAGATGATAGAATTAAATAAGATACCCTAATTAACTAATTCACTATATCTCTATATGAATTACAATTAAAAAGGATTTAAAGCACAAGTTCTCTATCAGATTACATGCGATGTTAGGTATATCTCTATCCTAGACATAAATTATGTATTCCAACGCCATGTAGAAAACACAATCACATGCTATTATGATTAGATCTAAATCTAAACTTCATCTCTCGAGTTGATATAGATTATCACAGTAATTGATGGCCAATTAATTAAACAATTAAGTCCAAATCCCAATAGACAATCCTTACAATAGAACATAATAATTGATAGTGAAGCATATTAAAATAAACTACACAATAAGATCCATTGTAATCTCCAAATCTCATAAGAACTAGTATTTTCTCCTATTCTACTCTAATCTAATCTAATGAAATCCTCCTTCTAATCTAATCTATATCCTCTCTTTTACGCCTCTCATCATGTATTTATAGGTTACAAGTCTAATTTTTAGCTTATGAGCAAACCTACTTATCAAATACCCCTAAACTTTAATATTTGATTGTCCTCAAGTAAAAACACAAATTAAACAGATTCATTCTTTAGCAATGATCCACCCAAACAATGAATCAATATGAATTTGAACAATGGCCTCAAAGGTTACAACAAATGATAACCCGCAGAAAATTTCAAAACAATGTCATGTCTAAAATTTCAACAACTTTCATTAGCTTCACATCTACTCTTGATCCTTTAAGTGCGTGTGTGCATCCATATGTTTAAACCAGTCGTGATTTCGATTAAATAAACCAATACTCATGAAAGATTTTCAAAAGCGACTTTTAAAACTTCTTATCACATCAATCACCGCTAATACAGACATAGCATAAATTTTTCTTGAGGATCAACCGGATATTTAAACATTTAAGTACATATGAACCCTTTCCAAGTATTTCAAACATACATATTTTCTTTTCTCTATTTAGTGAGTGTGTTTTACGCTCCGTCTCACTTTTCACTTTTCATTGAACGAGTGTGTTTTACGCTCCATCTCGTTTTCCATATTTTATTGAACGAGTGTGTTTTACGATCCATCTCGTGCCTGTGTTTATGGGGAGTGCGTTTTACGCTCCATCTCGATCCACCACAAGATTCAATTATTCAACTCAGGAAGGTTCCAATAAATTTTATTTTATTTTATTCAAAAATACCCTAAGATTTCCTCCAAACTTATGTGAGTGCCTAATTTTTACTTCGAATGATGCTCATTTAAGTTTTCTCAAGTTGTAATGGTATCTTTCATAAGCATTTAGACAAAAAAATTTTAATCCCAACTGGCTAAACAAATGGATATGTGTAAAATTTTTCAAAAATTTTGCAAGTAATGTGAAAACCAACTAATGAGTTAAAATATAGACTAAGCATGCTCATCACTTCTCCAAGAGTTAACAATATCAACCACCCATTATCATTGGCCAAAATCAAATTCCATCAAAACATTGCCCAAGTAAATACTAAACATGATAAATAACCATATATATTAGCCAGAGCTTCAAAGATCAAGAGTTGTTAAGTTGAAGGATCGTAGAGTTGTTGGAATGCTATAGTGTTGACTCCACGAGTTCCACCAGAGCTAAACCAAACAAGTCTCATTGACAGTGAGACTACAAAGGTGGAAGTGAAGTAGCTTTAAAGAAGGTCTTGACAGACCAAAGCTTTACTCAACAAAGATGAGAATGCCACTGAAGATGGCAGCTAAGCTGAGAGCCCAGAAGGCCAAGAAGATAGCATTTAGAAAAGTAGCAGAGCACAAAGAAGATCCAGAGAGCCACTCTACGAATCACCATGAACCAAAAGCTGAATCAGAACTGATGCAGAACCATGTCTGAAAGCCATTCAAGAAGGGTTCAGGAAATGCTAAGTGCCAGACGAAGTCTACCAAAAGCTCAAATACTTAGCAAACCTAAATGGTGATGGTGCACAGCTGACATCGGATGAAGATGAGCAGAACATAATCAAAATCAGCTGCACTAGAGAAGATGTGGTCCAGACTCTACGTAGAATGCAAAGAGGACCACGCCAAACTGCTACGTACAAAAGATGTTCAAGCTTAAAAACATCTTAGCAGTAAGGCACAAACAACAACAACTACACCAATAAGTAGCCAGGGCCTGAGGGGTCCTTGTCCGGAGGGACTAAATGAAGTTTCAAGCTTGCTGGGCTTGAAGAGTTCCTAGGGAACTAGAGCAGTTCCAAGCCTACTGGGCTTGAAGGGTTCTTAGTGAACTAGAAGTTCCAAGGCTGCTGGCCTTGAAGGAATCTTAGTGATTCAGGGTGTTGCCCTTCCTTAGTGGAAATCCTGCTAGTTAAAACAGAAGAGTGGATTAGGAGCTTGAGTCTCTGAACCACTTAAAATCCCTTATGTCTTTTACATTCAGTCATTTACTTTCTGTCATTTACATTATGTACCTAATTGCTATAAATGTTATGTATGTATTAACTGCTTACAATAAACTAACTCTACGAACAATGTATGTATGTTCATGATTATATCAATGAATGGGATCTTTTACTTATTCCGATGTGCTTGAAAAGATTCTTATGTTTGTCATATTCTAAGTCATTAGCAATACAAAATAAAAGAGAAGAGTATTTGAAATTAAAAGGATCTATTCAAACCCCCCCTTCTAGATCTATTGTGTGCCTACTTGGAACTAACACTGTTCACCCGTGAAAATTTTAAATAATGTCATGCCATTCTCCTATAAATAGGATGCTTAGTTGAGAAATAAAAATCACACAAGAATTAGAAAATTCTTCTTCTATAAACTGATGAAGTATACACTGAGATACTGGTCAGCTTATGAAAAACAAGGCTAAAGTGATTAAGCATGGGTCAGTCCATTGATGATAAGTGAACGGGAGATCACAAGGAGAAAGTGAGATGGGCATGCCACAATTCTGATGTGTCTTGCTATTCAGAAGAGACCAGAACAAGGAGTCAAGCTATCAGTTCCTGAGATCATTCGAGGCAAACAGAAGTGTTTAAGCACTGCACAAGAGAAGGAAGAGGTGTTCTACATTGAAGATCCAATGAACACTCTTCAGGATCGTAGTGTTGTCTCAACCTGTCAATGAGCAACATTCAACAAGACACACTATGATTAGGTCGAAGAACATATGCATCAGAATCGTAGAGTTCGGTCATCTAAAGATTAAAGCATTGGCAGCGGTTCAATCTGAAGACTGATATTCAAACTTTACTATTTGAGAGCATCGATGCAAAAGGACAACTTTTGATGTTCTAATCGAGAAATCAGAAAGGAGAAATAAAATTGACTACCTGCCCGAGACATCAAAGTGATATCTCTGACCGGGTAGGTGGAATAGTAGACTACAATGTTAGAAAGATAAAAAAGGGGATGTCATGTCACATCTGCAGTCTACATCGAATAACTTGAGATCTACGAAGCAATTCAAATAACTTTCAACGGCTATATTCCAACGAGAAGATTGGGAAGGAGTATATATAAGCCAAAGCTTCAAAGATCAAGAGTTGCTTAGTTGAAGGATCATAGAGTTATTGGAATGTTATAGTGTTGACTCCACGAGTTCCACCACAGCTAAACCAAACAAGTCTCAGTGACAGTGAGACTACAAAGGTGAAGTAGCTTTAAAGAAGGACTTGAACAGACCAAAGCTTCACTCAACAAAGATGAGAATGCCACTGAAGATGGTAGCTAAGCTGAGAGCCAAGAAGGCCAAGAAGATAGCATTCAGAAAAGTGGCAGAGCACAAACAAGATCCAAAGAGCCACTCTACGAATCACCATGAACCAAAAGCTGAAACAAAATTAATGCAGAACCATGTCTGCAAGCTATTCAAGAAGGGTTCAGGGAATGCTAAGTGCCAGGCGAAATCTACCAAAAGCTCAAACACTTAGCAAACATAAATGGTGATGGTGCACAGCTGACATCAGATAGAGATGAGCAGAACAGAATGAAGATCAGCTGCACTAGAGAAGATGTGGTCCAGACTCTACGCAGGATGCAAAGAGGATCGCGTCAAGCTGCTAAGTACAGAAGATGTTCAAGCTTAAAGACATCTTAGCAGCAAGGCACCAATAACAACAACTACACCAACAAGTAGCCAAGGCCTGAGGGGTCCTTGTCCGGAGGGACATAATGAAGTTCCAAGCCTGCTGGGCTTAAAGAGTTCCTAGGGAACTAAAGGAGTTCCAAGCCTACTGGGCTTGAAGTGTTCTTAGTGAACTGGAAGTTCCAAGGCTGCTGGCCTTAAAGGAATCTTAGTGATTCAGGGTACTGCTCTTCCTTAGTAGAAATTCTACTAGTTAAAGCAGAAGAATGGATTAGGAGCTTGAGTCTCTGAACCACTTAAAATCCCTTGTGTCTTTTACATTCGGTCATTTACTTTCTGTCATTTAAATTATGTACCTAACTGCTATAAATGTTATGTATGTATTAACTGCTTACAACTAAACTAACTCTATGAACAATGTATGTATGTTCATGATTATTTCAATGAAGGGGATCTTTTACTTATTTTGTTGTGCTTGAAAAGATTCTTATGTTTGTCATATGCTAAGTCATTAGCAATATAAAATAAATGAGAAAAGTATTTGAAATTAAAAGGATTTATTCAACCACCCCCCCTTCTAGATCTATTGTGTGCCTACTGGGAACTAACAATTGGCATCATAGCCGGTTCTCATGCCATATTCAAAAGCTAATTGCGTTGAGTCTGATCCTAGGCACAAATATTGTTCTAAACTTAGCTTAGTAGTAAGTCACTTGTAAAATGCAGATGAGCTCACACGTTGAAAATATTGTGTACAGGCACATGTGTATATACACCTAAAGCTGTTTAGATCGGTCCATGTTCTTAAATGCCATAACAACAAGACCAATCCTTAGCCACAATCAATCTTGCAGTCTGAAGACCAGACAAGGGAGCTCACGAGGCATCAACAGCAAAGAGTCAAGCATCCACCAGTCAGAAAGATGAAAAGGTCATACATGCTAAGAAGTACTTATCTAGAGAAGAAAGAAGAACTTCTCAAATGTGTATTTAGCCAACCAGCAACTGGATGTGAACCTTGAGGACTCAAGGTTGTCAAAGAACTAAAGATGCCAAGATTATCTTAGCTTACATCTTCAAGCCTATGGCTGATTGATCGAAGGACAACTGGAGAAACAAGCTGTCAGGAGTGAATGAAAAATTATGCACATCAATGCCTAACCTCATAATATCAAGATAAATGACTGTCAAAAAATTGACAGTGGAAAGGTACGGTTCCTCATCAAAATAAATATGTACATCATGTTGCATCACCTGATGCACTATAACAGTAGTCTATCAAGAGACCATAATATACCTAAAAAGGGGAAGAGAGAAAGTACACTGAGGTTGGAAAATCAAATGCTAACAAACCTTCTCTCCATCTAAGTTTTAGGTTGAAGATTACATCTTAAGAGAAGTCTGAAATAGGTTATAAGCATATCAAGACTTAATTAATCTTAAGTGGAGTAATCTTTGCTGATGGGTTAATATGTATGTACAAACCTATGTTCTAGGCTTTTGATAATACATAGAGTATAATTAGTTCTGCAAGAGTATCTTGAAGATTCGTAGAAACTGATCACCACCATGAATCAACCAGATACAAATAAGTGATATATAGAGTTGATTCTCACTCTGTGAACATTTAAACTATGTGAACATAACCAAGCAAATAATGAAAACATCAAAGAAAAAGAGTCTTTTATTAAAATGGTTAATCTTACACTCACTCATCATCATGCATCTTAAAATGTCATATCTAAATTGGATACATGCATGAATATGATTGTTGGTGATCAATATGATAAAAATTTAAATATATGAGGAATATGGATTTTGAAAACTAACCTAGCAGGACCCATTTAATCATGGGTACCAAAAATAGAAATTTATCTAACATGCATGTACTTGGTCTATCTGACCACACTAAGGAATGCTGAAGTAGAGGACTTCAGTCAAGAATAGTCAACCAGCTAGAGGTTTAAGACATTTCAAAAATGTTTCTAATACGATCCTTATTTGTCAAAGCATGTCCTTGAAGACTTGTTGAGCTAACATGAATGAAGCTCACACGGTTGTTGATCTCTATATGGAAGCAGACCATTCACCATCAGTTAAAAAGGGTTTTATATACTCAATCATCCGAAGCATATCATCTAAGAAGAACCCTCGAGAAACTCATTATAGAAGCAGAACTCCACAAGTACAAACTGTCAAAGAATACTACATTCGTAGTTCTGTCAAACTATCGTAGAGTGATCAGTCCCGAAGATATCTATTTCTATGATCCAAGGAGGTTTAAATGATTGTGATGACTTCAGTCAGAAGGAGATATGCAAGGTTATCTTCGGATACACATAAAAAAGAAGAACTCACACCTCTCTTAGAAAATAGTATTAACTATGGGGGAACTATGATCTGTTAAAGAACAGCAGCACTGAAAGTATCAGAAATACACTATAAGGAAATATACCAGTTACAAAGTCCCAAAACTTTGTGGCTGATGCTCAAATGAAGATTCATAGTCAGTGGAAATGTCTCAAAACATGCCACTGATAACCTTTTCAACCAGCCAACTCAAAATCATGGAGCGCCTATGATCAAACATCTGATCGTAGTGTAAGAGCAGGAGGACACCACGATTACAGCCAATGTAAATGTCTAAAGTTGGTAGACGAACTACCTAGCAGAAAAGATCAAGATGAGATATCAGTACTAATCACGTCTAAAGCTTCATCTGGTGAGCACCTCATGGACAAACCTGACCCTTAGCTCACTCTAAGAGGTTGGCCCTTCTTGAGCTACCTTATTCCAGAAGGAATGCTTAGTCAAGTTTATCTCAAGGACCAGGACAGACAACGTTCGTAGAGTAGATTCTAAAGTAAACTTGACGATCGTAGTGCAACCTCAACGATCGTAGAGTAGGCTCGAAGATCATAGTCTTCCCAAAGGATACACTAGCTCATGGGGAGCTCGGAAGAACTAGACACATGCCTAACTATTCAGATATTGTGGTGATAAGTTCAAATAAAGTTTGGAAAGATGCCGTGCAAACTCACCTCATAATTTTAGTGCCCAAACTATCTCAGAGTACATCAGTGGTTAAGCCATGCAACTTCAAGATGAGGATTAATGTCAAATCACCTACTGAAGTATCTCTCAGAAGACGATCATTGAGTTGACAAAGAAAAACGTAGAGTCCATAGCTACCTCACCAAGCTACTCTACGTACTAAAAAGTTCAACGGTCAATCTACGTCAATAAGGTTTATTTTCTTAAAAGGAAATTAAAACTGAAAAATTGTTCAGTTTATGGGGAGCTACAGTTTCTTACTGGGCGTCGTGTAACCAATGACTGGTTGACACATCACAGCTTATGTAGAGTCAGAAGGAACTATCATATAGATAAATTTAAAATCTCAAAACAGTTATCAGAAGCTATCGAACCTCTTTCCCTCCCTTTTTCAAACCCTAAAATCCTCTTCAAAGCCTAAATCCATTAAACCTCTAGATTCGCCCAAATCGCATTCAACTATCTCTCATAGGAGGTCTGAAACTAAATACCCATAAATTTTGAACTCTCAAAATGGAAGAATGGCGTGTTATAACTGGAATCCAACTCGTCTTCAAGAAGTTTGAAAGACCAAAAAAGAAGTTCAAGGATATACTTGAGCTTGTAAAGAATGCTGGGTTTTCTGAATGCTTGGAAGCTAACACTCCAGTCTATACAGTGCTAATGAAGCAATTCTACTCCAATACATCGATAGATTCTGGGCTTCTGTCCATAAAGGTCAAAGGAGCAGCCTAAAGATTAGGGCATCAGACATCAACCAATGTCTAGGGTTTCCCGACCAAGGTCTGATAAACCTCGAGGAAGTTGACATTGAAGAAGGCAAGAGGTTAATGCATTACAAGAGGAACGTAAATCTAAAGGATATAAAGAAGAATGAGTTTTCTGAAGAGTTTGAATTTTTGGCTGAGATTCAAGGAAAATGCATCTTGTGCAAGGACACTGCACATGATACTGTCAGTGATTTACAACTGAGAGTCATGACTTCAATTGTCATGAAGCAGCAGATGAACTTCGGAGCCCTTTTAATTGATTGGTTGACCAAATGGCTAGAAAAGGCAGAGATAAAGATGTCTACAGATCAACCCCTTACAAAGGTTTTTCATGGAAGACTCTTGACCATTGTACTAAAGAAGAAACTAAAAAGCAAGATAAAGGATGATGAGGGAGAACCACTGAATGTTCATAAGTGATGTCCCCGCAGCTGTTTGAAAACTAAAAGAAATATCCTAAGGAAAATAAGAGGCTAAGAACATCTGACAATAGCAGCAAGGTCTCTGCAAAGAAGAGAAAGGCACAAGCGGTGAAAAGCAAGCTACCTCAATCTGATGACTCTGTACATATGGTAGCTACCTCAATCTGATGACTCTGTGCAGAATACAGAGGCTCCACCAAGAAGTCTCTCCACTGATAAAAAGAGACATAAAGAAGGAGAAGAATAAGCATCAACTGCAAAAACCCCAAAAAGAAGAAGGAGTAACAAATTACTCTAAGGGCCATCCAAGAAGAAAGTAAAGGTGATGAAGAAGTCAGCCCTAGTTCCCCAAATAAGCCTATCTACTCAAGAAGAAAGAGAAAACATAGATTCAAAAAATGAGAAGGGATCTGAAAGCTTCAAGGATAAATCCTCAAGGAGGAAATCCAGCAATGAAGAAGAAGCTGAATTTATGAAAGAAATAGTTGAATCTGATGGTGAAGAAGAATGTGCAAGTCATGTGGCTAACACTCAGAGTTTCCACTCTACTGATAAAGAACGGTTGAAAGCTAAAACAACTGTATCTCCTACTGCAAATGCTCCAACAAGTTCATATGATGGTTAGAAAGATATTGAGTCCAAAGAAGAAGGATATGCCCCAACTGATGCTGAGCATTAAGGAAGCTTATCTGATGATTCAGAGGCTTCAAAATCTGAAGATGATGAAAGGCATGTCTCTCTTATAGTTGACCCTCCAAGGAGAAGAAAGAGCAACAGACTACTTGCTAAATCTATCCCAAAGAAGAAAGGAGATTCTTCTACTATTATCATTGAACTAAGTGTTGATAAGTCTAAATCTAAGGGAGAAGACACTGAAGAAGGTACTAGTAATGAAAATCAGCATGAAGGATTCACTGATAAGTAAAATGGAAGAAGTCAGCATGATTCAAGCTCAGAAGGTGAAGAAATGGAAAAGGTTTCTAGTTCTACAAATCATGAATTAGAGGAATTAGATGAATCAGAAGGCTATCTTGTTCTCTCTCCAGCAAGAATTAGCTGAAGAATAGTGGTGGAAGTTTTTGATGAACCACCAGATGTACCAGCAGAAAGATGGATAAGCTATGAAAACGAACAACTCAAATTTGTAAGGATGACTGCATACGATGTGTTTAACAACAGGAACAACATGGAGTTAGACTCTACTACAATTCTGTATAATCCTGATGACCTTCTGATGAGATGGTTCTTCCCATTGATGCCCTGGTTAAAGGCATATACTAAAAAGGATGGAAGCTACTTTAGCTGGTGTTACTCACAGTTTCCTAACCTAGAGCTAGTGTCACAGAACTTTCCAAGGGTAAAGAAGTTTGCAACCAAGATGATTAAAGACCAGTCTCACTTCAAAGTCTACCGAAATGCTGGTAACCACTACATTCCCTACGATTGTTGAGTGGGTTCAGATGGCAGAAGAGTTATGCCCAAGTATATGATCATAGAGTCCATTCACTCTACCACTAAAGATGATCAAGTTTAGTTTGAAAAGCTTCCCACTGACCAAGCACAATTGGCACTCAACGATTTATCAGATTCTCACTACTTTTGAAAAACTATCCGAAAATGAAAATCGTAGAGTTTAATCTGATGCTCAACAAGTCTGCCCAACCAAATAACTAAACTCCTATGGAGCAGTAGTTACTGCAGAATTCTGATGAGTTGGTTGAGAAGATATCTATCATCACTGAAGAGGCAAAGATGTTGATAGAAGCAGGAGATAATGTGGTTCAAGACAGACTCCAAGCTACTATGTCTGATATATCTCTCAAAATCAACGAAAGAGATCAAATCTATCTGAAGGCTATGAATGATCAGAAGGAAGAAGCTCTACGAGCACAGAAGGCTAATGAAGAGCAAATCTTATCCCTCTCTGACAAGATTGACAATCTGAATCAGTCTCTCTCCCTACAAATTGAGCTGAGCCAACAAGAACTTAAGATTGAGGTTGGTAACTTATCTTACCTCATGGAGCAACTTATGTCAATTGTGGAGCAGCTTTCACAAGTGATTAATGACAAAAAGGGGGGAGAAAAAGAGACATAGAAAGAAGCACTCAAGGAGGGGCAAGGAGAACAGAAGAAAAGAAGACAAGAAGTCCAAGAGAAAGGCAAAGGAACAGAAGAAGAAGATAGTAACAGCAGAAGCAGAATAATCATCTAAGGGGGAACCAAAGGATGATGATCATATGAATACAGAGTTTGAGAGGGAGCCAAAAAAAGAAGAAGAGCATGAATCTGAGGGGGAGCAAAGAAAAGAAATGAAGTCACCACCCTAGGGGGAGCAGGAGCAAAAAGATCAAACAGATAAGTAGTTGATCAACAGACATCCTGGAGACACACATGGAGCTTAAAAGGTACATCTCTATCTAGTTAGGTATGTTCTGGATCCAAGATGTAAAGTGTCATAGTTTATGTAATTCCAAATTATTATCAATGACATCTATGATTATCTATTTTAGAAATACAGCTGCTTATTGTATATAAAATTCATTCGTCTCATGCATATGCACTAATTATTTTTGTCATAATCAAATAGGGGGAGATTGTTAGGAATAAGCATGTGAACGATATTCCTATTTATATATGATTTGATTATGATATGAATGAATGAATATGCAAGTATGCTTGCATTAAGAAAAGTTGTAAAGTCCTTTCATAGATAATTGGAACATATGTACAAGATGAATTGATCAAATATGTTAGGTTGATCCTACATAAGCAAAACAGCTTTGTAAATCCTTAAAAAGAAATGATGTACAAGGACTATAAATATAGAAAGATCAAGCTTGTTAGGTTAATTTTATAATGTAATAGACAGGCTTGTCTGATCGTCGAGCACTAAACCAGAAATCGTAGTCTGCTAGAAGTGTCAAGGAAAACTCGAGAACTATCGAGGCAGAATCATAGTCTATAATATAGTAGATCTCGGAGTTCGCAGACTGCCAGGAGAGACGAGGAAGGATCGTAGTGTGTCGAGGAGAACTTCCTCGAAGCCATAGTCTGCTGAGAAAGTCATGTTCAGAATCATAGAGACAGCATATCTAAGAGCCGAACGAGCATCTGCCAAAGCCAAGTCAAGAATTGTAGACCACACTTAGAGTCATTGAGTCTACTAATCATATAAGAGGTAGAGATCGTAGTCGGTCCAGATCATATGAAGACAACAAGCTTAAGGATAGAAATCGTAGAGTGTTAACATCTGATCTCAAAGTCGTAGTGTCTGCAAAACCAAAGCAAAATCGTACAATGTAGAACTATGACTTCAACAGAGGTGCTCACAACGCCAAGGCAGAATTGTAGAGTAAACACGATTCTCAATAAATAAGCACTCCTAGAATATCCAATGTACTAAAGCCTCTGGTCTGAGCTGCAAAGATACATTCCACCTAAAGAAACCATAGAGCACTCAACGAATGGCATACAAGCTAACAGAAGATCTAATCACCAACCCAATCAACATCCATATTGAGTTGTGAAGCCATTCAAGATGAAGTCTTCCACAAGTTGATCAGAAGAAGACTTCAATAAAACAAACTGACTAAGGAAAGTCAACAAGTGCAGTAGCTGTCAAAAAAATAGAAGACAACAATCTTGGGATTAACCAGGATCGTAGTGTTTGCCAAACAAAGTAGGAACTAATGAAGTGTACACTGAGATACTGGTCAGCTTATGAATAACAAGGCTAAAGTGATTAAGCATGGGTCAGTCCAATGATGATAAGTGAACAAGAGATGATAAGGAGAAAGCGAGCTGGGCATGCCACAAATCTGATGTGTCTTGCTATTCAGAAGAGACCAGAACAAGGAGTCAAGCTATCAGTTCCTGAGATCATTCGAGGCAAACAAAAGTGTTGAAGCACTGCACAAGAGATGAAAGAGGTGTTCTACATTGAAGATCCAATGAACACTTTTCGGATCGTAGTATTGTCTCAACCTATCAATCAACAACATTCAATAAGACACACTACAATCAGGTCCAAGAACATATGCATCAGAATCATAGAGTTTGGTCATCTGAAGATTGAAGCATTAGAAACGGTTTAATCTGAAGACTAATATTCGAACATTACTGTTTAAGAGCACCGATGCAAAAGGACAACTTCTGATGTTCTAATTGAGAAATCAGAAAGGAGAAATAAAATTGACTACCTGCCCGAGACATCAAAGTGACATCTCTGGCAGGGTAGGTGGAACAGTAGACTACAGTGTCAGAAAGATGAAAAGGGGATGTCATGTCACATCTGCAATCTACATCAAATAACTCAAGATCTAGGAAGCAATTCAAATAACTTTCAACGACTATATTCCAACAAGAAGATTGGGAAGGGGTATATTGATAAGTAGGTTTTATACGTACTTATCCGGTATCTGTTACTTGAATTAGTTGCTCAAACTCATATTTCTTAGTTACTTTTCATGCATTTTGTGTTCATTTTGTAGATTATATGCTTGGGAGCTGTGTGAGCGACTATTGGTATGCAAACGAAAGA
The DNA here is from genome assembly GCA_016801055.1 of Panax notoginseng. Taxonomy (NCBI): domain Eukaryota; kingdom Viridiplantae; phylum Streptophyta; class Magnoliopsida; order Apiales; family Araliaceae; genus Panax; species Panax notoginseng. The sequence goes on along the minus strand of CM029017.1, from coordinate 67,662,854 downwards.
AAAAGGTGACTATTTGCATGAAGAAGTAAGGAAAAGCAATTCGAACATCTTTTAGACTAAAATACACAAGCAAATGCTAGAAGGGAAGATTAAAGGACTTTTAACACCAAGTTGAATGCATGGTCTTGGCTTGGAACTGGGATTTTGTTGTAGATCTACTTCTTAGCTTTCCAGAATATCTTGAATTGTCCCAATCGGAGTTTGGATGCGAGAGTTATGGCTTTTTTATCAACAAAGATCAAAGCTAAGAGTTGTCATGCTTGCCATTTGCATAGCATCTATTTCAAGCCTAATTTCCACCTTGATCCAATCCGAATCCGTCAATTCTCAAGGAATAAAAGTTATAGATCTCGTAGATATCTTCGATTTGATAGGTGGCAGGCTTCGTAATGCTTCTCTGATCAAAGGTTATGGCCGTTTTATTAGAGGAAATTACAACAGAAAATTTCCAGCAAGGACCCCCGCTGAGGCGGGGGTACTATAGCGCCCCCAAATTCAAGTCCTGAACCACCACGAATCTGGTACACTAGTTCTAACTATTGCGAAAGATATAAACATAAATTGTCTATACATTAAATATTACACACTATCCCTAAGGTCCAGAACCTTCACTTCAAACCTGAATCAATATCCTATCTAACATTCAATGTTATTTACAATACTGTTACAAATCTAGCTGCATACATAGTCCCAAGCTGAACATGGCTTTGACTTTTTCTTGTATCCGATGTAATCGCCTTAATCTGCAATGTTTATCATGATATAACAAGGGTGAGCAACAAGTTTGCCCAGCAAGTTTAAATTCAATAATTTAAGGATATATCATGATGGAAAGATTTTGAATAATAGCTGGCTAACATTCAACAATATAATTATGAACTAGCATGGACAAATTTTCATAACTGAAAAAACATTGAACATGAACATATCAATTATATCTAGACTGAATGGTAATGACGGTGATCAGCCTTTCATACCTGATGAACATATGCAATAGGCACAAAGTGCAATTTAATAATTCATAGACGTGATGTAATCAACAATGATTAATTATAAGTTAAAAGAACAGTTCAAGAAAAACTTTCATAATAAGTGAGTATAAGAAACTTGCCTGATTGGTTGATTGCCATTACGAAACATTACTTAGCTTTATCCGAAGATCTAATATTAATCATATCGATTTTCCAAGTTAGAAAAATATCATCACAATATAGAATAATCTAAACACATTACCACATTATCCTATCCATCTATACAGCACATAAGACCTAGTATCAAGTCAAACTATTGCAGTCTGAGTTAAATTTGGTACTATTCTGACATCCCGACGGCCCAATCGGATAATTATCGAGCCTAATATCCATAAGACTATGTCTAAACGCAACACAATTAACTTAGACAATTAATTATTCAGTCAAAATAATTTTCATAGGCTCATAATAATTTTCAAGTAATTATTATCATTTATTATGATTTTTCAATCATTAACATCATATTTATATGATTTAAATACCACTTAATTCCATTATCCTTAATATTTATTTAATACTAAATATTAATGAAATCCTTAACATAATATTATAATATATTTATAATATCTCAAAGTATTTTTAATACTTCATTATTATCCTTAAATGATTTTAAAGTAATTAAAACCATTAACAAATAATTATCCTTAATATTAAAATATTAATATTTTTCATGACAAAATATCAAAAGTCATATTTTATAACATAAAATATTTTCTAAACCTTTAAATCATTTTCATATGATTTTTAAATCATTAATTCTATTTTTCCGTATTTTATTTAATATATTCATTAAGTAAATCAATTTCCATTAATATTAATTTATTAATAAAATTCATCACAAAATATCAAAAGTCATTAAAAATAACTTAAAAATATGTTCTTATACCATAATGTAATTTTTTATGATTTTTCAAGTATTGAAATCATTTTTAAATAATTTATTTAATATTATAATTAAATAAATTAAATACCATTATTATTTCAAAAATATTAAATATTTATGAAATATATTCATAATAATTAAAAACTAATTTTCAGGCTTTAAAATAATTTTCAGGAATTTAATTTAAATTTTTAATAATTAAAAACTATTTTTATCTATTTATTAATTAAAATAATTAATTTATTAAGAAACTGTCGCTAAAGGGCCCTATAGCGACGAAACTGTCGCTATAGGTGTTCTTTCTTGAGCCTGCCCAGATCTTCATGTCAGTTTACCGAATGCCAGGTTTGACCCCTCACAGATCATAGATATTAGGGATTCTAGTTTGTATAAAGTGTTAATGTTGTAGTATTTATGTAATACTACAACCACAAATTCATTTCATACCTAAAAAACAACAGATCTAGAAGATATAAAGAACTAAACATGTAGTCAGAATCTGTTCTTCATTTCTGGGTTACCCAGAAATGAAGAACATGTTAGGGTTGCTAATTTGAATCCTCATATTTTGCATCCTGGGTCTCGTTTATGTGATTACAAGGTTTAATCATGTAGACCACATGTCAGGCAACAATTATATAACATAATATCAACTTAACAACATCACCATCGTAAGATCTGGACCGGTCAAAGTAGGCTAGAAAAACTGCCCTTGAACATTTCTGGAAAACCCAGAAATGTTCATAGGCAGACGGTCAGCCCAAGTTTGACCGTGTATAACTTTGATTCCTTTAAGCATCAAGGTGATCTAAAGGCTTATAAATGTAGTCCATATGTTAGACTACAACATCAATACAACCACTTGGCCAAACTATTAAACCACAGCAAGATATAGGGTCTCAAAACTCACTGTCAGGCCCTTCTAAGTTTTTGGGCTACCTAGAAATCAGTTGGTCAATGCCAGTCAACGTAATTTGATTACTTATAACTTTCAATATACACATGATATGGGCTTGATTCAAGTCCCAGATCCAAGCCCTTACAACATACTACAAGTACAAACATTTAAACAACCAAAACTATAAACAGGTAAAGATCTATGGGGTCTGACATTCGGTTGTCAGACCACACTTTTCCAGTTTTCCATATTTTTGAAATTTATAATTTTTTGCATCTAGATGTTATAGATCCTTGATCTAACAACCCAGATCACTAATATATACTATTACCCATATATTTAAACACTTAATCACAACATCTAACATGGCATACAAGATCAGATTTCAAATTAGGTTTATACCTTTTCTAGATTTGATCCTTGACTTCTGATCATGGATTTTGTTCTTGGAAGGCTATGAACTGATCATGGTTTAGTTTATCACTTTCTCTCACCCTATATTTTGAAATCTTAGAGACAAAAGGGTCTTGGGGAAAATGAGAAGTAAAGTAAGTTACTTTACTTAAGTTGTAAGTTGTAAAGCTTTGATTCATTGTATTTGGCTGATATAGCTGCTGATTTGGGAGCTATAGGGCACATGGCTAGAGTTAGGGTTAGTCACCAACCACAAGTAGGGCTAGATCTACACTCCATTTCATTAAAATATTCAAAAGGGTAGTTTGGACATTTGAATTGTAAAGTTAATGGCAACTTGGTCACTTGTCACAACCCTTAGGTTTTAGCCCTTAGGGTTTGACCCTTAGGGTTTAACCCTAAGGTTACATAAATTTAAATTTTTAGGCTTTTCTAATTAGGTTCTAAAAATAGGAAATTAAGATTTTAAAATTATAATTAGGGTTTCTTAATTATATTAAAATTTCCTAATCACATTCAAGCTTGCTAATTAGGATTAATATTTCCTTAATTAAAATTGCTAATTTAGCATTTAGGTTCCATAATTGTACATTAGGGTTTCCAGCTAAACAATTAGGGTTTTCTAATAATCAATTAAGGCTATCCCTAATTAAATATATAATCAATAACATAAAAACCTTATACTTATCTTCAAGCTCCCAAATTAGGGTTTTAATATTCCGAATTAGAGTTTCGGATTCCCAGAACTGAAACTAGGGTTTTCAGAACCGGTGCTAGGGTTTCTTATCAGTCGATATGGTTTTCTAACTGAACGTCGAGGTTCTTAAATATTAGGGTTTGTCATTGATATAATATATCTGGTCAACCCTTGACCCTGAACCACGTATTGTACACATATATGACCATATACACAGAACATATACACTTATTTTCTGTCTAGGTTTAATATTTAATCTTAATTCAATCTTTTAAGATTTTAATAAATTTCTAAATTCTCGGGTTGTCACATTCACCCGTTCTTCTAAAAACTTCGTCCCCGAAATTTACCTTACACCTTTCATACTCATCACCACATGCTACCCATAACATCACTCACAAGAGTTAAATCTTTCAAATCATGCTGAGGAGTTATATAGACCATAAGCTTTCATTTTCAAAAAGTTTTTATGGAAATTCATCCGCAAACCATCATAACTTACGGACATAGTAGGTAATTAGCCCAGTATGCCCTGTACTGGCCATGTACTACTGGTCGGAATAATTTTTCCCCGTTCCTCTTATCCGTCTTAGGCACACAAAATTTCTTACCTTAGTCTTTATCGAATTCCTCACCAAAACAATTTGGTTCGGGAAAATTTTCAAAAAATGCTTAGGATTTTATAAATGTTGGTCTAGCTAAATCAAATAGCGTAGACTCATATCAATAATTCAATTCAATCAAAATATTTAGGTATAGCCAAACCCCGTTGACAAATTAAAATTATTTTAAAAATAGTTTGAAAATGACGTCATGATGTCATAGTGTATTAACAGCCCGTTTGAGGATGCCGTCATCGAGTGACTTTGTCATAACACATCATACAATAGTGGAACAACGATTTTAGATCAAATTCAACACTAAGTATTCTTGTATTTATAACTCCATCAAATTTTTATCATCTCTGCACCAGGTTACATGGTACATAAGTGATAAATAAAAATATATTTTGATATTTCAAATCATTATCGTCTAGCTGAAACAAATAGCATAGACTATACTTTAACCCGTTCAAAAATTATTACAAATCTATTTTATCGTCTCAACAGGTAACGAGGTGTAGGTTGCCTGAAGTCCATGCATACACAAGGGTCACCAGAAGTTGAGAATAAAAATTTATTTTTCAAAAGCACATAGTGTGTATTTAGCTTGATGTCAAAAATTTCGAGTCTAGCATATTTAGAAGACTTGGAAAACTTATGTCTCCACTAATGATCAATTGCTTAAACAGTCTATCTATTCCTATTATCCACAATACTCTATTCACGTAAAACTATTCCCAGTTCATCAAACTTACCACACTTACGAGTTCAGGAACTTGCTACAATCATATGAGTTTAAGAACTTGTCCTAGTCAGACCTTTGGCATCCATTCATTGAGGGGTTCATAAACATTTCATATAATTATGAGTCACGAACGTACCATAAGTATGAGTTTTAAGAACTCGCACATATCCTTATATTCTCTAACTATAACCTATCTATCCGTTATACACCTGAGAAAAGAATCACCTTCTTAATAGGTATATAGCAAATAGCGCGACACAGATATTTTAATAATTATCTTAACTCCCTTCTCAATACGAATTTCATTCAACTCGTATTCATAGTCCTTTCCTGAATCTGTACCAATTTATAATACAACTGACACGACATTCTTGCCGTAAACTTTTCAATCATTCGCTTGATCATTCTCACTACTATAACCTTATTCGATCATGGAGTGATCTTATCGTATATATTACGATATATTTCCATGCTATGATCGTTTTGTTTTACGATCTCCTATCCCAGTACCTTTAGTCTTTTAGACTCTATTTATTCATCATTACTGTTCGCCTTTATTATCAAAGTTAGAGAACTTCGTATCTTTATAACTTACCGAGATTCGTCTTTGAATCTTACCGACACACTAACTCTATGTGAGTTAAATCTTATCCTAATCACTGCGGTTAGTAGTCTAAGGTAACTTTAACCTAGATTTATAACCAACAGCTTTGATACCAAATGTAGCGTTCCCAAATTATGGTCCTAAACCACCACGAATCTGGTACACTAGTTCTAACTATTGCGAAAGATATAAACATAAATTGTCTATACATTAAACATTACACATTATCCCCAAGGTCGAGAACCTTCACTTAAAACCTGAATCAGTATCCTATCTAACATACAATGTTATTATTATACAATACTGTTACAAATCTAGCTGTATACATAGTCCCAAGCTGAACTTGGCTTTGACTTTTTCTTATATCCGACATATTTGCCTTAATCTACAATGTTTATCATGATATAGCAAGGGTGAGCAACAAGTTTTTCCAGCAAGTTTAAGTTTAATAATTTAAGGATATATCATGATGGAAAGATTTTGAATAATAGATGGCTAACATTCAACAGTATAATTGTGAACTAGCATGGACAAATTTTCATAACTGAACAAACATTAAAAATGAACATATCAATTATATCTGGACTGAATGGTAATGAAGGTGATCAGCCTTTCATACCTGATGAACATATGCAATAAGCACAAAGTGCGATTCAATAATTCATAGACGTGATGTAATCAACAATGATTAATCACAAGTTAAAAGAACAGTTCAAGAAAAACTTTCACAATAAGTGAGTATAAGAAACTTTCCTGATTGGTTGATTACCATTACGAAACATTACTTAGCTTTATCCGAAGACCTAATATTAATCATATCGATTTCCCAAGTTAGAATAATATCATCACAATATAGAATAATCTAAATACATTACCACATTATCATATCCATCTATACAACACATAAGACCTAGTATCAAGTCAAACTATTGTAGTCTGAGCTGAATTCGGTACTATTCTGACATCCCGACGGCCCAGTCGGATAACTATCGAGCCTAATATCCATAAGACTCTGTCTAAACGCAACACAATTAACTTAGACAATTAATTATTCAGTCAAAATAATTTTCATAGGCTCATAATAATTTTCAAGTAATTATTATCATTTATTATGATTTTTCAATCATTAACATCATATTTATATGATTTAAATACCACTTAATTCCATTATCATTAATATTTATTTAATACTAAATATTATTGAAATCCTTAACATAATATAATATATTTATAATATCTCAAAGTATTTTTAATACTTCATTATTATCCTTAAATGATTTTAAAGTAATTAAAACCATTAATAAATAATTGTCCTTAATATTAAAATATTAATATTTTTCATGACAAAATATCAAAAGTTATATTTTATATCTTAAAATATTTTCTAAACCTTTAAATCATTTTCATATGATTTTTAAATCATTAATCCTATTTTTCCATAATTTATTTAATATATTCATTAAGTAAATAAATTTCCATTAATATTAATTTATTAATGAAATTTGTCACAAAATATCAAAAGTCATTAAAAATAACTTTAAAATATTTTCTTATACCATAATATAATTTTTCATGATTTTTCATGTATTAAAATTATTTTTAAATAATTTATTTAATATTATAATTAAATAAATTAAATACCATTATTATTCCAGAACTATTAAATATTTATGAAATATTTAATTTAATTTGAATTTTTAATAATTAAAAACTATTTTTATCTATTTATTAATTAAAATAATTAATTTATTAAGAAATTGTCTCTAAAGGGCCCTATAGCAACGAAACTGTCGCTATAGGTGTTCTTGAGCTGTTCTTGAGCCTGCCCAGATCTTCATGTCAGTTTACCAGATGCCAGGTTTGACCCCTCACAGATCATAGATATTAAGGATTCTGGTTTGTATAAAGTGCTAATGTTGTAGTATTTATGTAATACTACAACCACAAATTCATTTCATAGCTAAAATGCAACAGATCCAGAAGATATAAAGAACTAAACATGTTGTCAGAATCTGTTCTTCATTTCTGGGTTACCCATAAATGAAGAACATGTTAGGGTTGCTACTTTGAATCCTCATATTTTGTATCCTGGGTCTCGTTTATGTGATTACAAGGTTTAATCATGTAGACCACAAGTCAGGTAATAATTATATAATATAATATCAACTTAACAACATCACCATCGTAAGATCTGGACCGGTCAAAGTAGGCCAGAAAAACTGCCCTTGAACATTTCTGGAAAACCCAGAAATGTTCATAGGCAGACGGTCAGCCCAAGTTTGACAGTGTATAACTTTGATTCCTTTAAGCATCAAGGTGATCTAAAGGCTTATAAATGTAGTCCATATGTCAGACTACAACATCAATACAACCACTTGGCCAAACTATTAAACCACAACAAGATATAGGGTCTCAAAACTCACTGTCAGGCCCTTCTAGGTTTCTGAGCTGCCTAGAAATCAGTTGGTCAATGCCGGTCAACGCACTTTGACTGCTTATAACTTTCAATATACACATGATCTGGGCTTGATTCAAGTCCCAGATCCAAGCCCTTACAACATACTACAAGTACAAACATTTAAACAACCAAAACTATAAATAGGTAAAGATCCAAGGGGTCTGACATTCGGTTGTCAGACCACACTTTTCCAGTTTTCCATATTTTCAAAATTTATAATTTCATGCATCTAAATGTTATAGATCCTTGATCTAACAACCCAGATCACTAATATATACTACAACCCATATATTTAAGCACTTAATCATAACATCTAACATGGCATACAAGATCAGATTTCAAATTAGGGTTATACCTTTTCTAGCTTTGATCCTTGACTTCTGATCATGGATTATGTTCTTGAAAGGATATGAACTGATCATGGTTTAGTTTATCACTCTCTCTCACCCTATATTTCGAAATCTTAGAGAGAGAAGGGTTTTGGGGAAAATGAGAAGTAAAGTAAGTACTTTACTTAAGTTGTAAGTTGTAAAGCTTTGATTCATTGTATTTGGCTGATATAGTTGCTGATTTGGGAGCTATAGGGCACATAGCTAGAGTTAGGGTTAGTCACCAACCACAAGTTTGGGCAAGATCTACACTCTATCTCATTAATGTATTCAAAATGGTAGCTTGGACATTTGACTTGTAAAGTAAATGGTAACTTGTCATAACCCTTAGGTTTTAACCCTTAGGGTTTAACCCTAAGGTTACATAAATTTAAATTTCCAGGCTTTTCTAATTAGGTTCTAAAAATAGGAAATTAAGATTTCAAAATTATAATTAGGGTTTCCTAATTATATTAAAATTTTCTAATCACATTCAAGCTTGCTAATTAAGATTAATATTTCCTTAATTAAAATTGCTAATTTAGCATTTAGGTTCCATAATTGTACATTAGGGTTTTCAGCTAAACAATTAAGGTTTTCTAATAATCAATTAGGGTTATCCCTAATTAAATATATAATCAATAACATAAAAACGTTATACTTATTTTCAAGGTCCCAAATTAGGGTTTTAATATTTTGAATTAGGGTTTCAAATTCTTAAAACTAAAACTAGGGTTTCCAGAACTGGTGCTAGGGTTTCTTATCAGTCGATATGGTTTTCTAACTGAACATCGAGGTTCTTTATATAATATTAGGGTTTGTCACTTATATAATTTATCTAGTCAACCTTTGACCCTTAACCACATACTGTACACATATATAACCATATACATAGAACAGATACACTTATTTTCTTTCTACGTTTAATATTTAACTTTAATTCAATCTTTTAAGATTCTAATAAATATCTAAATTCTCGGGTTGTCACAGGAACAAGCTGCGAAACAGTAGCAATGCCCCCGGGGTTGGCTTGTTGTGAAGGAAACCCCCGCCGGGGCAGGGGTACGGGCCAGAACAAGTTTTTGACGCATTTTGGGTCGAATTTTGATACCTTTCTGACTCCAAATTGGATTGGGTTTGTTCTTAAGCTTAAAATTAGACTTGTAACCTATAAATACATGATGAGAGGCATAAAAGGGAGGATATAGATTAAATTAGAAGGAGGATTCTATTAGATTAGATTAGAGTAGAATAGGAGAAAACACTAGTTCTTATGAGATTTGGAGATTGAAGCACTTGGAAGCCATTGGAGATCCAGATCAAGAGCGAGACGGAGAACAAATTTGTCGACAACAGATTCAATTCTTTTCCTTAATCCTATTCTTATCTTTAATGTGTATTCAAGTGTGGATTCTTAGCTTTAATATAATGAACTAATTCTTTGTTTAAGATTATAATGGATCTTATTGTGTAGTTTATTTTAATATGCTTCGCTATCAATTATTATGCTCTATTGTGAGGATTGTTGATTGTGATTTGGACTTAATTATTTAATTAATTGGCTATCAAATACCATTGTAATCTATATGAACTCGAGAGATGAAGTTTAGATTTTGATCTAATCATAATAGCACGTGATTGTGTTTTCTACATGGCGTTGGAATATATAATTTATGTCTAGGATAGAGATATACCTAACATCGCATGTAATCTGATAGAGAACTTGTGCTTTAAATCCTTTTTAATTATAATTCACATAGAGATATAGTGGATTAGTTAATTAGGGTGTCTTGTTTAATTCTATCATCTGTGGATTTAAGTGAGTATGGGTATTATGCATCGAGTGGTGGTTTTATCGGCATTAGTGTTCTTGATTAATAATTCAGGATAGAGATTAATTGATGAGAAGTGTGTTAACTTAAATGAAGCAATAAGTGAAGTTGTGATCTTAAATCTTCATAATCTAATTTTTAATTAGTGGTAATTAGAATTAATTTACTAATTTAATTCATAATCTTAAATTGGTTGTTTAAATAAAATTAGTTTGGTTAAGAGTTAATATTTGGTAATTTGTATTAATAATTCCTCATGGGAATGATACTCTATTTTCACTTTATTACTTGTTGACCACGTATTCTTACGTGTCGTGCGCAATTAGATTTTACCCAACAAGTTTTTGGCGTCGTTGCCGGGGAATTAATTTAATAATTATTTACCAATATTAATTTCAATCAAATTAGTCTTAATTTAAATATTTTTATTTTTATTTTTAATTCTCTTCCTATATTTCTCTCTTTTCAGGTACCATGGATGACTTTGCGTATCAATGGCCATACACGAACATAACTCAACCAAGGGAAATCAGGATTGATGGACTTAATACATTTTCTGTAGAGTCAGTACAAATTGAGGTAAATTCGAAGACGTTGGAGGTTATCGTAGCCCAACGGAGTCGAAGGATGGCAAACATGACTCAACCAAGGGAAACATGGACTGATGGACTTAATGCATTTTCTGCAATATCAGCACAGATTGAAGAACTTTCGAGGACGTTGGACGTTATTGCAGCCCAAAGGAGTCGAAGGATGGCAGTTACGTGTGACTATTGTGCTGGCAACCATCAAAGTCATCAAAGCACCGTTAGTTTTGAACCGGTACAATATAGTGGTGATTACCTTAACTACTATGTTGATCCTAATTATCACCAAGATTGGGGGTATCACCCGAATTTTTCATGGAGATACAATTATGATGACCAACATTACGCTCTAAATCCATCATACACACCGGAATTTTCATGTCCACATCCAGTGCCACAAGCGACAGATAATTCAACGTTGGAGGAATTGTTGTCCAAGTTCGTAGCAGCAAATGAGGAGAAGATGAGTATTCAAGTGAGGTCAATTCAAAATCTTACGGATCAGATAGAGCAAATGACCACAGTCGTAAGCAACCTTCCTCCAAACACTTGGCTTTATGACATGGATGACGAAATTGACGAAGAACCCGGACCAAATCTGTGACTGGATAAGCCACAGGATATCAAAAGTGTGGAGATAATTGGGGATAATGAAATAGAGGTCGGCAAACATCTAAATGGGTCTCCACCAAATATCAAAGAGTCAGTCAGATTTGCAAAATCATGCCCACTTGGTAGTCATGCCGTCGGCGAAGCTCTTGATGACATAAGAGCAAGTACAATTTTGAATCCATGGTGGGACGAGAAAGAAAAGATAGACGAAGAGCCCATAGTGTGTGACAAGATTCCATGCCCCAAAGTGATCACATACACAATAAGGAAAACACCTAGTTGTGGTCTTGATTGAGATCATAATAAATCAGAGCATGCTAGGTGACTTTGATGCATTGGCCATCATCTGTGGGAACCTCCAAAAGGACAATTTGTTACTGATGGATGGAGGGTTCCTCAACTTCTGAAGAGGAATTAGATAGCATTAACCAGACAAAGTCCGGCTGAAGGACTATAAATCAAGCGCTTATTGGGAGGCAGCACAAATTTAATTATTATCTTTAGTTTTTTTTTAGGTTTCATATTAGTATATAGATTTTTTTTTCGTTTGTTTAGGATTTAATAAGTTTGCTTCTATCATATTCACATGTTAGTCAAGTCCAACTCAAGTGTGGTGCCCGATTCATTCCAATGTGCCTAACATATTCTTCAAACTTCGCAGACAAGAAGATAAATTGCTATATGTCAGGGAAGTCCTCTCTTTTAATTTTTTCCATCTTATCCATTGAGGACATTATCTGTTTTAAGTTTGGGGGTATTTATCATGTTTAGTATTTACTTGGGCAATGTTTTGATGGAATTTGATTTTGGCCAATGATAAGTGAGTGGTTGATATTGTTAACTCTTGGAGAATTGATGAGCATGCTCAGTCTATATTTTAACTCATTAGTTGGTTTTTACATTACTTGCGAAATTTTTGAAAATTTTTACACATATCCATTTGTTTAGCCAGTTGAGATTGAAATTTTTTTGGCTAAATGCTTATGAAAGAAACCATTGCAACTTGGGAAATCTTAAATGAGCATCATTCGAAGCGAAAATTAGGCACTCACATATATTTGGGGGAAATCTTGGTGTATTTTTGAAAAAAATAAAATAAAATAAAATAAAATTTATTGGAACCTTCCCGAGTTGAATAATTGAATCTTGTGGTAGGTCGAGATAGAGCGTAAAACACACTCTCCATAAACACAGGCACGAGATGGAGCGTAAAATGCACTCGTTCAATGAAAAGTGGAAAGTGAGATGGAGCGTAAAACGCACTCACTAAATAGAGAAAAGAAAATTTTTATGTTTGAAATACTTGGGAAGGGTTCATATGTGCTTAAATGTTTAAATATCCGGTTGATCCTCAATAAAAATTTGTGTTATGTCTGTATTAGCGGTGATTGATGTGATAAGAAGTTTTGAAAGTCGTTTTTGAAAATCTTTTATGAGTATTTGTTGATCTAATTAAAATCATAACTGGTTTAAACATATGGAATCACACACGCACTTAAATGATCAAGAGTAGATGTGAAGCTAATGAAAGTTGTTGAAATTTTAGACATGACATTGTTTTGAAATTTTGTGCGGGTTATCATTTGTTGTAACCTTTGAGGCCATTGTTCAAATTCTTATTGATTCATTGTTTGGGTGGATCATTGCTAAAGAATGAATCTATCTAATTTGTGTTTTTGCTTGAGGACAAGCAAATGTTTAAATTTATGGGTATTCAAAAACTTGTTTGGTAAAATATAATTACGCACAACACGCAAGTATACATGGTCAACAAGTAATAAAGTAAAAGTAGAGTATCGTTCCCACGAGAAATTGTTAATACAAATTACCAACTATTAACTCTTAACCAAACTAATTTTATTTAAACAACCAATTTAAGATTATGAATTAAATTATTAAATTAATTCTAATTACCACTGATTAAAAATCAGATTATGGAGATTTAAGATCACAACTTCACTTATTGCGTCATTTAAGTTAACACACTTCTCATCAATTAATCTCTATCCTAAATTGTTAATCAAGTAAACTAAAGTAGATAAAACCACCTCTCGATGCATAATACACATACTCACTTAAATCCACAGATGATAGAATTAAATAAGATACCCTAATTAACTAATTCACTATATCTCTATGTGAATTACAATTAAAAAGGATTTAAAGCACAAGTTCTCTATCAGATTACATGCGATGTTAGGTATATCTCTATCCTAGACATAAATTATGTATTCCAACGCCATGTAGAAAACACAATCACATGCTATTATGATTAGATCTAAATCTAAACTTCATCTCTCGAGTTGATATTGATTATCACAGTAATTGATGACCAATTAATTAAACAATTAAGTCCAAATCCCAATAGACAATCCTTACAATAGAACATAATAATTGATAGTGAAGCATATTAAAATAAACTACACAATAAGATCCATTGTAATCTCCAAATCTCATAAGAACTAGTGTTTTCTCCTATTCTACTCTAATCTAATCTAATGAAATCCTCCTTCTAATCTAATCTATATCCTCTCTTTTACGCCTCTCATCATGTATTTATAGGTTACAAGTCTAATTTTTAGCTTATGAGCAAACCTAATCCAATTTGGAGTCAAAAAGGTATCAAAATTTGACCCAATATGTGTCAAAAAAATTTCCGGCCCGTACCCCCACTGCGGCGTGGGTTTCCTTCACAAAAAACCCACCCCGGCGGACATTGCTACTGTTTTGCAACTTGTACCCCCGCCCCGGCGGGGGTCCTTCCTGAAAATTTTCTGTTGCAATGAACTATGATAAAACAACCATAACGTTTGATCCGGGAGGAGTTACGATGCATGTCACCTATCAAATTGAAAATTGAGAATTGAAAGATTTGGATTGGATCAAGGTGGAAATCGAGCTTGAAGTAGATGCTATGTAAATGGCAAGCCTGACAACTCTTAGCTTTGATCTTTGTTGATAAAAAGGCCATAACTCTCGCATCCGAACTCTGATTGGGATGATTCAAGATGTTCCGAAAAGCTAAGAAGTAGATCTACAATAAAATCCTAGTTCCAAGTCAAGAACATGTATCCAACTTGGTGTTAAAAGTCCTTCAATCTTCCCTTCTTGCATTTGCTTGCGTATTTTAGTCAAAAAGATGTCTGAATTATTTTCCCTTGCTTCTTCATGCCAATAGTTGCCTTTTTCTTGCGTTTTCATATCAATAGTCGCTCACACAGCTCCCAAGCATATAATATACAAAATAAACACAAAATGCATGAAAAGTAACTAAGAAACATGAGTTTGAGCAACTAATTCAAGTAAGAAATACTGGATAAGTAGGTATAAAACCTACTTATCAAATACCCCTAAACTTAAATATTTGATTGTCCTCAAGTAAAAACACAAATTAAACAGATTCATTCTTTAGCAATGATCCACCCAAACAATGAATCAATATGAATTTGAACAATGGCCTCAAAGGTTAAAACAAATGATAACCCGCAGAAAATTTCAAAACAATGTCATGTCTAAAATTTTAACAACTTTCATTAGCTTCACATCTACTCTTGATCCTTTAAGTGCGTGTGTGCATCCATATGTTTAAACCAGTCGTGATTTCGATTAAATAAACCAATACTCATAAAAGATTTTCAAAAGCGACTTTTAAAACTTCTTATCACATCAATCACCGCTAATACAGACATAGCATAAATTTTTCTTGAGGATCAACCGGATATTTAAACATTTAAGTACATATGAACCCTTTCCAAGTATTTCAAACATACATATTTTCTTTTCTCTATTTAGTGAGTGTGTTTTACGCTCCGTCTCACTTTTTACTTTTCATTGAACGAGTGCGTTTTACGCTCCATCTAGCTTTCCATATTTTATTGAACGAGTGTGTTTTACGCTCCATCTCGTGCCTGTGTTTATGGGGAGTGCGTTTTACGCTCCATCTCGATCCACCACAAGATTCAATTATTCAACTCAGGAAGGTTCCAATAAATTTTATTTTATTTTATTCAAAAATACCCTAAGATTTCCTCCAAACTTATGTGAGTGCCTAATTTTTACTTCGAATGATGCTCATTTAAGATTTCTCAAGTTGCAATGGTATCTTTCATAAGCATTTAGACAAAAAAATTTTAATCCCAACTGGCTAAACAAATGGATATGTGTAAAATTTTTCAAAAATTTTGCAAGTAATGTGAAAACCAACTAATGAGTTAAAATATAGACTAAGCATGCTCATCACTTCTCCAAGAGTTAACAATATCAACCACCCATTATCATTGGCCAAAATCAAATTCCATCAAAATATTGCCCAAGTAAATACTAAACATGATTAATAACCATATATATTAGCCAGAGCTTCAAAGATCAAGAGTTGTTGAGTTGAAGGATCGTAGAGTTGTTGGAATGCTATAGTGTTGACTCCACGAGTTCCACCAGAGCTAAACCAAACAAGTCTCATTGACAGTGAGACTACAAAGGTGGAAGTGAAGTAGCTTTAAAGAAGGTCTTGACAGACCAAAGCTTTGCTCAACAAAGATGAGAATGCCACTGAAGATGGCAGCTAAGCTGAGAGCCCAGAAGGCCAAGAAGATAGCATTTAGAAAAGTAGCAGAGCACAAAGAAGATCCAGAGAGCCACTCTACGAATCACCATGACCCAAAAGCTGAATCAGAACTGATGCAGAACCATGCCTGAAAGCCATTCAAGAAGGGTTCAGGAAATGCTAAGTGCTAGACGAAGTCTACCAAAAGCTCAAATACTTAGCAAACCTAAATGGTGATGGTGCACAGCTGACATCGGATGAAGATGAGCAGGACATAATCAAAATCAGCTGCACTAGAGAAGATGTGGTCCAGACTCTACGTAGAATGCAAAGAGGACCACGCCAAACTGCTACGTACAAAAGATGTTCAAGCTTAAAAACATCTTAGCAGTAAGGCACAAACAACAACAACTACACCAATAAGTAGCCAGGGCCTGAGGGGTCCTTGTCTGGAGGGACTAAATGAAGTTTCAAGCTTGTTGGGCTTGAAGAGTTCCTAGGGAACTAGAGGAGTCCCAAGCCTACTGGGCTTGAAGGGTTCTTAGTGAACTAGAAGTTCCAAGGCTGCTGGCCTTGAAGGAATCTTAGTGATTCAGGGTGTTGCCCTTCCTTAGTGGAAATCCTGCTAGTTAAAACAGAAGAGTGGATTAGGAGCTTGAGTCTCTGAACCACTTAAAATCCCTTATGTCTTTTACATTCAGTCATTTACTTTCTGTCATTTACATTATGTACCTAATTGCTATAAATGTTATGTATGTATTAACTGCTTACAATAAACTAACTCTACGAATAATGTATGTATGTTCATGATTATATCAATGAATGGGATCTTTTACTTATTCCGATGTGCTTGAAAAGATTCTTATGTTTGTCATATTCTAAGTCATTAGCAATACAAAATAAAAGAGAAGAGTATTTGAAATTAAAAGGATCTATTCAAACCCCCCCTTCTAGATCTATTGTGTGCCTACTTGGAACTAACACTGTTCACCCGTGAAAATTTTAAATAGTGTCATGCCATTCTCCTATAAATAGGATGCTTAGTTGAGAAATGAAAATCACACAAGAATTAGAAAATTCTTCTTCTATAATATTATCTGTATTTCTTTCTAGTATAAGAATACTTCGAGTGTTGTTAATAGTGAAAGATTTTCTCAAGAATATCTCTGCTATACCAGTCGGAATTAGTCTCCTATTAAGGTAAGGAGTATTATTTATTTCATTATGACCAGGAATTGTGTATTAGTATAATCATGACCTGTAATTGTCGATGTCAGAATTTTTAGCTGTCCCTTTTCGTTACTTGTTCTTTGGTGTTCTCATGTTAGGTGAGATTTGTTTAAAAAAATAAGTGAAAAAGGTCCGACATGTATAATATCGACGATAGACTGTTAAGAGTCGCCAGTTGGTTTTTTAAATGGTTGTACCAACAAAACCGAGAAAAGATTTGCACATTGACCCAGTGATGTGACACTGCTAAACGGGTAGGTGAAATCGAGATTCATTAGGGTACGGGGACTTGATTATGCGGAGGGAAGGTGTTAGGCACCCCCCGACATCCGTGTTACCACGGTGACCGTTACTTTTCAAGAAACTATTATATGAATGTGTGTGTGTGTGTGTGGATCAATGTGCAATTATTTGGAAGTAGTGCGAGGCCTCATTCGCACCTATATACACAGGATTTGAATTTGTATAAAAATTCAGTTTTAACAAGATATGGCAGTGATATTTTATAAAAGAGGCTTTTCAAACCCTTTAGCTCAATAGTAATTGAGACCTTTTACACTCCCATTTTATTAAGTGTTCGGCTTGATTGCTTTTATTTTTGAGATGTAAAGCATCTATAAGAAAATAATATACAAACTAATGTCGACTTCCTCGTGGGTATGAAAACCATCTGAGGAAACTCAGACACCGCATATAAATTTACAAGCTGTTTACAGCTGAAAATGTCCATCACGGGAACCGAATCTAGATCCAATAGACTGAATCTGTGATCACATGATTCCTAGGCTCACATGATGCCGCAATTTGTATGAAAGTAGTAAGCAGGTATATATATATATATAAATTAAAGTTGTAAATGTATATATACAGACGTGATCAGCCACCACGAAGCACCTCTATGGGGGATCAGAAATGTAAATAAAGCTGTAAAAGCAATCAACCACCACGGAGTAAACTCCAGGCAGGACGAAATGTAAATAAATATATATAAAAGCGGTAAATGCACCGGATGTAAAATTCAGGCTCATCGAACAGAGTTCGACAACAGTTCATATATATATATATATATATATATATATATATATATATATAAAAGCAAGTAAACGTTTCGGATGTTAAATTCAAGCTCATCGAATAGGGTTCGACACGCAGTTCATATATATATATATATATATATATATATATATATATTAAAGCAGTAAATGCTCCAGACTTAAGTCTAGGCTCATCGAACAAAGTTTGACACACAGTTAATATATATAAGTATATATATATTAAAGCAATAAATGCTCCAGACCGAAGTCTAGGCTCAATCGAGGCATAACTCGATAACGTTAGTTCATATATATATATATATATATATATATATATATATATATATATATATATATATATATATATAAACGTAAATAAAACCACGGACGGAAGTCCAGGCAAACACACGCAACATGATTCTCAACGTGAAGAAGGGTGTGTTCAAAGATGAAGAGAAAGGCTTTAAAGTGTGTAAGAAGGCTTATAGTGGACTGCCAAAAAAGACTTCTATAACTTTAAGTGGATGAACACTCAGCTCCCGCCGGTAGAAAAGTAGCTATATATGAGCTTACAAGTGTTTAAAATGAGAAAGCACTCTATTTATGGTGTGTATAGAGCAAATTGGACAGGGCTTCCTCGTCGTTTCTCTTGAAAATATTGCCACCCCAAGCCCTCTATTTATAGAGGGGGGAGCCGCAGGTCTACCTGCGGCTACCCAGGATGCCCAAGATGTGGGTCCCTCCGTGTCGAAGTACGTACACTCGGACAACGCGCTGTTCGCTCGGTCGTTCATAACTTTCAATCTGGGAGTCCGATGGAAGCGTGTCATACCATTCCGAAAAGATCTATTCGGGAGCTACACAATGACATATGATTTTCCCTTTTTTGATTTTGGGAAGATGGTTCCATGACCGAAATGGCATTCTCGGGTTTCCGTCAGGTAGTCCGTTGAGTTGTTTTCTGTAGTTTGCACTTGAAAGTTAAGATATGGCTCTCGTGGGACTTCTATTAAAGTAATTTGAGTTAAAATGAGTTGATTTGATGTGAGTTGAAGTTGATTTGGCAAAATGACCATTTTACCCCTCCCGGGGTTATCTCCGGTTTTCGCGCAGTTGTAGCAGTATTTTCTCAGGGTTATCTCTGAGGTTGACTTGTTGTTAACTTTGATTATCCTCCTGCATGGTTAGTAACAGGAAAAGAAAATTTTGAGTGCCTACAGATGCCCCTCTTTATCATGTTTATGCAATGCAATGGAATGGACATGATAAAGATTAGTAGACACTTGAAAATATGACAAGGTATTTCTAATGATGCAAATCGCAATGTAATGAATGTTTATGATGAATGTTAAAATATTTTCACAAATCGTAGTTCACAAATTGCACATCGTATTTCGCACTTTGCTTTTCACATTTGGCCAATCGCACTTCACGCATCACATTTCGCATATCTCAAATTGCATATCGTAAAATCGCAAATCGCAATGTAATGAATGTTATGATGAATGTTTAAAATGCTTTTGCAAATCACTTTACCTTTACCGATCATTGTTGATGCCTATGCTGGTGTTAAATCCAATGGTTTGGCATTTAATCGCTGATGCTTATTTTGAAGAACATGAGTTGAGATGATTTCCACATCTCTGATGGGGATGACGTTCTGAAATCACCAGACCTTCCCGCTGTATACGCTGGTAGTTTTGTAACGGTGCCTACCTGCTGATTGCCAAACTTTTTCGATTGCCATTCGAACAATGGTATACGAAGCTTTCATCGCTAAACTGTCTTGATGTTGTGCTGTATTTATGATAATGGTTTTGAATATCGGATCTTCTAATACCTTCGCTGAAATAAAATTTAAATGTAAGACCCCGAATTTTATGAAATAAAAGTATTCAATTTTTCTTATAATTACAATTCAGTAAATGGTTAAATTGATAAAAAGTTAAAGTTATGGGTGAAATGTGAAAATTTTTCAAAATAAACAAGTAGTTATAAAATAATCATTGTTGTCGGGGAATATTCGTTGGTCATGGAATATTCTTTTTGTCGGGGAATATTCGTACGACGGTGCAACTATTTGTGAGCCCCATGACGGAAAATGGTCGGATGAAGATAATGACAAAATTTGAGTTTTTATAATTAACGGCGTAGTTGTTACCGTTAACACTGTTGGAATACCCGGTGGTTAAAATACAGTAATACGCGTTATTGCACAGTAGCACACGGTATTGCACAATATTTTTGAAATTATTAATTCTTACGTAAGAAGGCACTACTGAATAATTGTCACAGTAATTACTGTTCAATATTTTATTTTATTGATTCAATAATTGCTGCGTTGATATTTTATATTATTGTTGTTTTAATAATTGTTGCTGCACATCATCTCTATTATCAGATCAATAATTCATATTATTTGAATAATATTATTAGATAGCATTATTGGCAATGTCTAGAAATTTCTGTCTAAGGAGAGGTTTGGTTATCTAATTGCGCGCCAATAAGGAGGAATCATTATTGGAAAGCCCCCTCTTTCCTGTGAACGGCATGGTTGTCATAAATGTGATTCTGTAATATTATTTATGAATAATTAATTATTGATTCATATGATAAGGAAATATTTATTTTATGTGGATATAAATGAGGGATATATTTTTGTGGTTAAAAATGAAGGAGTTAATGTTGAGGTTTTTATCAGTATTTTTGTCAGAATGGAGGTATTAAAAATCAGGGTTTTTGAGATATTTTGCGGGGGTTATAATTTTTAATTCGACCGTTGGATCGTTGTGATTTTTGGATATGTTATACATATATAAGTTGAGTATATGTCCATAAATTTTGAACCGTTAAAAATAAATGTATGATTTGTTATGAATTTTACGAGATGACTGCTTCAGAAATTGTTGAAGTTTCGAAATTTATCATTTTGGTGGAAAATTCTAGAATTGGTGGACTCCACTCTTGGTTGGTGAAGAAATGTGTTGAGATTTTTATTCAAATATGGTGGGTGGAAATAGTAGCAGGTAAAGCCATCAGGTTGCAGGTTAAGTCTGCTTCGGCGTGCTAACATTTTCCTATAAATAGAGGGCTAAGTTAGAATTGAAAATCACACCAGAATTCATAAGTTTTCTCTCTTTCTCTCTCTAGATTATTGAGTGTATTTTGTGAGTATTTAGATACTTTAAAAGTTGCTATTCAGCACAAGTTTCATTCAGCCTCATATCCGATATTCAGTCAGAAGTACGGTTATTTTGAGGTAAGGGATATTATTTTCTTCTTAAATGATATTATTTTCTTCAATATCATTATGCTGAAATATTGATATGAGTTTTTATCAAATTTAGAACTTTTTGTGTCGGAGTTACTATTCACGTATATGGCACTATTCATGAATACGGCACTATTCACCGAAAAATAAAATTTTTCCTTTTTGTCCAAGATGTCTATTATGGTTACTATCTTTGATAGTATCCATGTTTTGATCTTTATTTTTGAATTCTGCTTCACAATTGATTATTATGAAGTATTATTGATCTTGGATAAACTGTTATATGAATTCCTACTATTTGTCCTTCTGTCTCACTGGATTCGTTCTCTTTAAGATATTTTTCATCATCCTCAGTCCTAAATGATGATATTACTGAATATCTTTGGCCTGTAGTGCAAAGATGTATGATTACTTGATGAATATCTTTGGCCTGTAGTGCAAAGATGAATATTTGGTTAAAGATGATTATTAATTGATGTTACAGGGATAAAATATTGATGATGGACTTTTAAATCTTAGATGATAGTAGAATTCATTCTCTACTTGACTCTTCTAATGGTTTGTTGTTTCCGCTGCAGTTGTTGATCTAAAACTTGTTGTCGATTATATTCTATAAGATTTTTCCCTATTGAATACTAATGATAATTTGTTGTATATTATCTTAGTCATAATATTTTTACTGGGCTAGTTGAGCTCACCCTTTTCCTTTTTGTTCCATTTTTCTTCTCAGGAGGTGAGAACATAGCAGGATCTAGTCGGGGTATGGAGTGATGGTTCTAGAAAGATGTTTTAGCAGTCCTCACTATTTCTGTAAAATAGTGTTTGAATAATTATAATGAGGACTTATTTGAGTGTGGATATTGTCTAGAAGACAATATTTATATTTTAACTCACAATATGTGTTGTCGTATTTTGCACGACAATTGTATTATTGAAGTTGTAGTTTGCTTTTTGTACTACGTATTTGGCGACTCAGAATGGGTGTTGTATACCTATTTTGGGGGCATCACAGTTGGTATCAGAGCTTAGGGATATGATCCCTAGCTGAGATGTGAGACAAGAACTAGGAGGGGAGAGACGGGAAATTCCTTCGCTAGTATGACCTGACTAAGTTTATTTGGTGTTTATTTGGTCGGTCAGAATATAGGGATAATATATGACATGACTATTAACCCTTATTTTATGGCAGTATTTAAGAATGGCAGCTGAGAACGTTAATAATGGAGTAAATCAGGCCGTGGAGACACCTTTGATCACCACCTAGGGGAACGTGCAACAGGAAGGCAATATTCCTCCTGTAAACAACGTTACCGAGTAAACGATGAATGATGGAATGTTTAGGAGCTTTTTGCAGTTCATGCAAAATCAGATGAGGGAGACTCGTGTGCAGAATACGGGTGGAAATGATAACAATGCGCGGTTTGTCACAGCCAAGCAGTTCAAAGAATTGGGACCACCAGAATTTAAGGGAAAGCCGGATCCGATCATGGCAGAAACGTGGGTCAAGAAAATTACCAAGATATTCGATGTCTTGGGATGTACAGAGGAACAGAAGGTTCCATTCGCCACCTTTATGTTCCGCGGTGAGGCAGACTACTGGTGGGAGTCTGTGAAGTGTACCCAGCCTGACGCACTCAACATGTCCTGTGAAACGTTTTAGAAACTGTTTAATGACAAGTACTTTCCGGAAAGTATTCGTCATATGAAGGAGGTAGAGTTTATTAGACTGGAACAAAACAACATGACGGTGTCCCAGTACGAGGCGAAGTTTGCAGAGTTATCCAGGTTTGCACCTCATTTGGTCGAGAATGAGGAACGAATGACAAGAATGTTTCTGAGTTTAAAACCCGAGATTCGGCAATATCTTATCCCTCATAAATTTTCTTTATATTCAAATGTTGTAAACAGGGCTCAATTATTAGAGCGAGATAATGAGTATGTTCAACCGAGGGACCACAACCAGGGTCATACTGGTGACAGCAGTCATCGGAGCGATGAGAGCCAGCGAGGAGGGAAAAATACAGATAAAAATGGTAACCACTCGGGTGGTCATCGTGGCCATGATAATAGGAGAGGTGAGTCAAGTGGAAATTTCAAGAAGAGAAGATTTAACGATGACAGGAAGACGTCGATAGCAGCACCAGCACCAGGAACAAATTCTTGGGGAGGAGAACGACCACCAGTTAGATGTTACAGATGCAGAGAGGAGGGACATATAAGTCCAAACTGTCCACAACAGTTCAAGGTATGTTATAATTATGGAAAGGACGGTCATATAGCTCGAGATTGTACTATAGCGAAACCAAGTCCAGCTGGGACGATGACACCAAAGGCAGATACAGACAAAATAAAGTCGGTAATTTCTGGAAGAGCGTTTGTCGTGACTGCCCAAAACGCGAGGAACCCGAACGAAGGTATAACAGGTTAGTTAATTATAAATTCTTGCGAAGTTTATACCTTATTAGATGCCGGTTCTACCCATTCTTTTATCTCTCCTACTTGTGCTCAACGTTCAAACTTGACTCCGGAGAAATTAGACTTTGACCTATCTGTGGAGACTCCGTTAGGAGAAACTTTCATTACATCTACAGTTTATAAATCTTGCTTAATCCAAGTTGGCACAATCACATTACCTGTTGATCTTATCTCTTTAAAGATAGTTGCTTGTGATGTGATTTTAGGAATTGATTGGTTAACTACTCATCATGCCAAAATTGATTGTTTTCGTAAGGTTGATAGTTTTCATATTCCTAACCAACCTATTATGCGAATTCAAGGAACCAAACCACTAAAATCAATCGCTGTCATACCAAGCCATAAAGCCATTCGTTTATTGAAAAACGGATGTCAAGCTTTCTTAGCCCATGTCATGGACTTGAACAAAAATACGTCAGATTTGAATGATATTTCTGTTGTTAGTGAATTTCCTGACGTATTTCCTGAAGAATTTCCTGGCCTAACCCAAAGCGTGATATTAAATTTTTGTATTGATCTTCAACCCGATACAAAACCCATTTCTAAAATCTCATATTGAATAGCTCCTATTGAACTTCAGGAGTTAAAAACCCAACTATAGAAGTTGGTACTCGAGCCTCTATCTGGTGACTTCCTTTGTGGAATGCACCAAAGTCACACTTTCCTTAAGGGACTCTATATTTGTGTGGTGGCAAAACAATAGGTGCCATTGTGATGTGTTATCCAAGATTGGGATATGAATCACAATTGAGAGCAACCGAAGTCGGTGACCAAAGTACGTAACTTTCTGGGCTTAGCTGGTTACTATCGGAGATTCGTGGAAGGATTTTCTCGAATCGCTACTCCGTTAACTTAGCTGACTTAAAAAGATACAAAATTCATATGGAGCGAGGAATGCGAGAAGATTTTCCAATAGGTCAAGAGGCGACTCATTCGGAACCTGTTCTGACCATACCATCCTGGAAAAGCGAACGTGGTAGCTGACGCATTGAGTAGAAGATTGTACGCGAGTACGAGTGCGATATTGTTGAACACAAAGACCTATTTTGTATAATTTATAAATGATAGAGATAGAGTTAATGACTCTAGGGACCCACGTGATGATATACGAGTAAAATCGACTTTAATCGATAACGTTAAAGCCGCTCAAGCTACAGACCTGGAGCTGATGAATATAAAGAAGAAGGTGCAAGAATATGTTATTCTAGAAGTAAGAGTCGATGAAGAGAAGAAAACTCAAGCCTTCGATTTAATTGAAATCCTCGATCGAGTAGGAACTGTGGCCTATAGACTCGCCTTAACGCTAAGTATGTCGCGTGTTCATAATGTTTTTCACGTATCGATGTTACGTAAATATGTGGACGACCCGAATCATATTATTGCGTTAGAACCAAACGAGATAGCTGAAGATTTAACGTATGAGGAGGTACCTGTTAAGATATTGGATAGGAAAGAACATGTCCTATGCACGAAGGTTATACCACAAGTTAAGATTTTGTGGAGAAACCATGCTATTAAAGAAATGACTTGGGAGTTGGAATCAAAAATGAAAGCGAGGTATCCTCACATTTTCGAAACACCGGGTACGTACGTAAATTTCGGTGACGAAATTTTATAAGGAGGGGAGATTGTAAGACCCCGAATTTTATGAAATAAAAGTATTCAATTTTTCTTATAATTACAATTCAGTAAATGGTTAAATTGATAAAAAGTTAAAGTTATGGGTGAAATGTGAAATTTTTTCAAAATAAACAAGTGGTTATAAAATAATCATTGTTGTCGGGGAATATTAGTTGGTCGTGGAATATTCTTTTTGTCGGGGAATATTCGTATGACGGCGCAGCTATTTGTGGGCCCCATAACAAAAAATGGTCGGATGAAGATAACGACAAAAATTGAGTTTTTATAATTAACGGTGTAGTTGTTACCGTTAACACTGTTGGAATACCCGATGGTTAAAATACAGTAATACGCGTTATTGCACAGTAGCACACGGTATTGCACAGTATTTTTGAAATTATTGATTCTTACGTAAGAAAGCACTACTGAATAATTGCCACAGTAATTACTGTTTAATATTTTATTTTATTGATTCAATAATTGCTGCGTTGATATTTTATATTATTGTTGTTTCAATAATTGTTGCCGCACTTCATCTCCATTATCATATCAATAATTCATATTATTTGAATTATATTATTAGATAGCATTATTGGCAATGTCTAGAAAGTTCTGTCTAAGGAGAGATTTGGTTATCTAATTGCGCGCCAATAAAGAGAAATCCTTATTGGAAAGCCCCCTCTTTCTTGGGAACGGCCTGGTTGTCATAAATGTGATTCTATAATATTATTTGTGAATAATTAATTATTGATTCATATGATAAGGAAATATTTATTTTATGTGGATATAAATGAGGGATATATTTTTGTGGTTAAAAATGAAGGAGTTAATGTTGAGGTTTTTATCAGTATTTTTGTCGGAATGGAGGTATTAAAAATCAGGGTTTTTGAGATATTTTGCGGGGTTATAATTTTTAATCCGACCGTTGGATCGTTGTGATTTTTGGATATATTATACATATATAAGTTGAGTATATGTCCACAAATTTTGAACCGTTAAAAATGATCGTATGATTTGTTATGAATTTTACGAGATGACTGGTTCAAAAATTGTTGAAGTTTCAAAATTTATCATTTTGGTAGAAAATTCTAGAATTGGTGGACCCCACTCTTGGTTGTTAAAGAAATGTGCTGAGATTTTTATTCAAATGTGGTGGGTGGGAATAGTAGCAGGTAAAGCCATCAGGTTGCAGGTTAAAACTGCTTCGGCGTGCTAACATTTTCTTATAAATAGAGGGCTAAGTTAGAATTAAAAATCACACCATAATTCATAAGTTTTCTCTCTTTCTCTCTCTAGATTATTGAGTGTATTTTGTGAGTATTTATATACTTTGAAAGTTTCTATTCGCACAAGTTTCATTCAGCCTCATATCTGATATTTAGTCAGAAGTACGGTTATTTTGAGATAAGGGATATTATTTTCTTTTTAAATGATATTATTTTCTTCAATATCATTATGCTGAAATATTGATATGAGTTTTTATCAAATTTGGAACTTTTTGTGTCGGAGTTACTATTCACGTATACGGCACTATTCACGAATACAGCACTATTCACCGAAAAATAAAATTTTCCCTTTTTGTCCAAGATGTCTATTATGGTTACTATCTTTGATTGTATCCATATTTTGATCTTTATTTTTGAATTCTGCTTCATAATTGATTATTATGAAGTATTATTGATCTTGGATAAACTGTTATACGAATCTCTACTATGTGTCCTTCTGTCTCACTAGATTCGTTCTCTTTAAGATATTTTTCATCATCCTCAGTCCTAAATGATGATATTACTGAATATCTTTGGCCTGTAGTGCAAGGATGTATGATTACTTGATGAATATCTTTGGCCTGTAGTGCAAAGATGAACAGGTGTTAAGATGAACATGACTGACTGGTGATACAAATGAATATCTTTGGCCTGTAGTGCAAAGATGAATATTTGGTTAAAGATGATTATTAATTGATGTTACAGGGATAAAATATTGATGATAGACTTTTAAATCTTAGAAGATAGTAGAATTCATTCTCTACTTGACTTTTCTAATGGTTTGATGTTTCCGCTGCAGTTGTTGATCTAAAACTTATTGTCGATTATATTCTATCAGATATTTTCCTGTTGAATACTAATGATAATTTATTTTATATTATCTTAGTCATAATATTTTTACTGGGCTAGTTGAGCTCACCCTTTTCCTTTTTATTCCATTTTTCTTCTCAGGAGGTGAGAACATAGCAGGATCTAGTCGGGGTATGGAGTGATGGTTCTAGAAAGATGTTTTAGCAGTCCACACTATTTCTGTAAAATAGTGTTTGAATAATTGTAATGAGGACTTATTTGAGTGTGGATATTGTCTAGAAGACAATATTTGTATTTTAACTCACAGTATGTGTTGTCGTATTTTGCACGACAATTGTATTATTGAAGTTGTAGTTTGCATTTTGTACTATGTATTTGGCGACTCAGAATGGTGTTGTATACCTATTTTGGGGGCGTCACATTAAAGGTTTGCTTCGCCAGGCTCTACCTCATGTTACGCTCACCCTTTTTTAGGTGATTTGGAGTTTCCTTTCACTGTTGGGGGCAGGTGCCCCATTTCCTTGAGCGCTTGATTCGCAACCCGGCTGAACTGATGACTTGAATGCCGCTGACATCTCTGGAGGGTGCAACTCATTCTTTCGTTGCCCAGATTTGAACTTCGGTGTAAAGGCCTCAACTGATGAGGGCTTGACGCCGGTTAACATGTTTGATGGTGTAGATTTCCTTCGCTAGACCTTTCATCATTGGCCTTCTGCTCCTGATCTAAGAACTTTTTTGAGGATTTTCCCCTTTTTTCGTAGCGGCACACTTATGTCGCCATGAATTCTTTCAGGAGTTCTCCCATTTCTTTTTGATGAGAGGCTTAATCCCGCCTTAAGCTCCTTCCATTTCTTGGAATTGGATAATGCCCCAGTCCTTTCGCATGTTGATTCCGAGGGTTCATATGAGAAACTCTCTTTGTTGATGAAGTCGTAATTGAGCAATATCCAAATCGCCAGTGAGATGATGTGAGGGAAGCTATGATGATCGTGTTGACTGGTGCATTTTCCACTTTAGGATGGTTGATAAATTCCCTAGTGTTGAGTTGTCGCTGCTTTCGAGATTGCCCCAATCTTGTTGTGCGGGACCCAATATCCTGTTGTCGCAAATTTTGAAATTTCCCCAGCCTTACTTATTGTCTAGGGTAGTTGCTTTGACAGATGGGCTGATAAGATGTCGAGATCGCGAGAATCTTTTACCTCTGTACCATATGATGAACAGGTAGGTTTTGATGTTGACAACTTTTTTGGTAATGATGTCGCTCTAGTTGAGAGATATGATACTCTAACTCAAAGGGACACTGCTGTTGTTGAGCGGGATAGCGTTATATCTACCCGAGATATCGCATGTAGTTGGCGGTGGATCTGTTGGCTCGTGTAGAAACCCTTGGGCAGGAGATCACATCGTTACCTCCTTCTTCTGAGAGGGATTCCATGTTGGACTTGATAGCCCGCGTATACACTGATTTGTAGATGGGCTTGTATTTTCCTGCACAGACTAGCTTAGCCATTTTGTCATGTACAATACACATTGTATATATCAAACATCATTATATATGGCAGGGAAATATATGTTGATTCACTTCCATTTTAGTCGTACCTTGTTACTTGCTTGATATTTGCTTGTTTCTTTAGGACTTTGTCATCTGGATATATTTTGAACTCCTCCTTAATGGATGGACAATGAGATGTCTCAAGATTTTCAGAATGGATCATCGATCTGTGTGTATTCCCTACCATCTTTGGTGTTTTGGGACTGATTTTTGTATGTGGCTATGGATAGGAGTGTTTTTGTTTTTTTTTTCTGTGGTGAGACCGAACCATAAAGATGGCTGTCTACGTACTACCGTGTATTGGGGAGATTAGGTCGACGTAGTTCGCCCCAGGTATAGGGCGAATTGCAGATGAAAAGTTTAATCCCATGTACAGGATAAATTGAATGTGTGAAAGGTTTAATCCCTGGTGGGATAAATTGAAAGTGTGAAAGGTTTTGAAAACCTGCGGGGAATAAAGGATCTGGTGATCCAAAACTAGGCTGCTGGTTGGAAAGTGTGATTGTCCCTGATGGGGCAAATGGATAAAAAGGAAAAGTTGTGTGTAGTAAGGGTTAAGAACCGGAACAACTGGCGATCTGATGATCCAAAACCAGGATGTTTGCTTGATGGTAACCTCAGACATAGTACCGTTTCACGGTGTCTGAGTTGATGAGTTGCGGAAATTCATCACCGTCCATTTCCTGTAATCTGAGAGCGCCTCCTGTCAATATCTCCTTGACAATAAACGGGCCTTCCCAGTTTGGAGCGAATTTTCCTTTAGACTGAGCTTGGTTGTCAATGATCTCCTTCAAAACCAAGTCGTGTTGTTTGAACTACCGTAGTCGGACTTTTTTGTTGTAGGATCTTCTTTACAAGTAGAGGGTTACTCATGTGTGGGCCACATACTCCCCCATGGATCTCATCCATGAGCCTCTGAGCTTGGTTCTCGTCCAGACATCTGAGGAGACCTCGTCCTGCATCTCTTTTGTAGAGTGCATCTCCGCTCAAGTAGAATTTCATAGCAAGTCGATGGATCCGCCTTCTTTTAGTCGGGCTCGCCTCAGTGGGTGTAGATCTATCTTGTAAGTACTCCTTGATATGCTGATACCAAGGGTGTTGGATGGGAGGTAGCTCATTCGATATTTCTCCAAATGTAATTCTTATAGGCTGGAGCCTTTTGTTGGGCAAATGTGAGAGTTGGCATGTATTCCTTGTCATATATGTTGATCAAGGAGGTCAATGTAGCTAGCGCATCCGCAAAATCATTCCTATTCCGAGGAAGGTGGAGGAAGGATTTTTTCTTCAAACTTTGAAGCCATCTGTAGAACCTGCCGATGGTAAGGCAACAACTGTAGAACCTGTTGAAGAGCTCTTTTTTTTCTTTTCATTTTTCTTTTTTTCCTTTTTTTTCTTTTTTTCCTTCTTTTGTTTATGCATTACATCGTGGGAAAGAGCCATATGGCTCACTGATAGGTAGCTCCAGCATTGATGAGGCCGAATGATAATCGTCTGTAGCAAAAGGTTCCCCAAGGAGTGATGAAAGTAATTTTCTCACGTTCTTCCTCAGCAACCATGATTTGATGGTACCTCGCAAAGCAATCCGCACAGGAGTATATGTCATACTGAGTCGTATTGTGAATGAGTATGTGGATGAATGGGACGGGAAAGCTATCTTTGAGACAAGCTTTGTTCAGATCACTGTAATCCACGTAAACTCGCACCTTTCCTTTGGGTTTCGGCATGGGGACTATGTTGGATAGTCATTCAGGGTATGTTGACACCATGATGATGCCGGCTTGAAATTGTTTCAAAATTTCTTCTTTAACTTTTAACCTCCACTCAGGTTTTAATCTCCTGAGCTTCTGCCTGACTGGCTTGAATCCCCCTTTGATGGGAAGGCGATGAATGACAATGTCAGTTGATAAACTGATCATGTCTTCGTGAGACCATGCAAACACATCTTGGAATAAGGTCAAAAGAGTAACCATGTCATTCCTTTGGTTTGGAGTGAGGTCCGAACCAATCTGAATTTGTTTGGGGTTTTCGCGGTTCAAAAGAGGTGGTTTGATCAAGATTTGGCTTGGGTTTGTCTTCGACCCATTCTTTAATCTCCTGAGGTATCTCATAGTCCTCTTGTATTTCCATCAAGTCTAAGTCCAACTTTACATCAAAGTTACAGTCCTTGTGGAGAATAGGCACCTCATCAGCAAGTATTGGCACATCTAACTTTAGAGTCCTGAACCAACATGCTCTCACTTAATATATGAAACTGTTCAATCACACAAAGTGTTAGCATGTAATGACAAAAGTAACTACTAATATTGTATAGAAAAAGTAAGCAATTATTGCTATCTACAGGGCAGACTGAGTTTCTGCCCCGCTTTACCATTGTCTACTAATGCAAGGAGTGCTGCTCCAATTGTCGAGGGTAAAGTCCTGGTGGACTGCAGTGATTGAGGGTTTGTCATTGTCCTCCTTCTCCCAAATGACGACCATTATGTCTGGACAATCATCGTCTGGGGTGTATTTGTTTGTATGTTCATCATGGACAATGACTCGTATACCTGACATCATTCTGACGATGTCTTGTTTAATTCTTTGTTCCTCTTCTTCCACTCTGGGGTCTGGAACAAAGACTTCTTTCTCCCTTACCGGTATTGGCTTTGAAAATAACATATCCATTACGCTGGCTGGCACCTTTACCGGAGACCGTACAGGCTTAGGAACTGTAGGTGGAGATAATCGCAGTGTGGCTGAAATTGAAGGAATCTGTCTATGCTTGTGAGGACTCCTACGACTGGAACTAGCAGTATCCAGACCTTGGGTTCCTCCTTGTGCAAAGGATTCAGCATGTACGGGCATCCTTGTACCCTGAGTAGATTGGTGTAATTCTTTAAGCAGAACAACCAAAGTTGTGATTTGTTTACTTAATTCGTCGAATTCTTCGCGAGAAACTGGATTAAGATCAGTCTGGTCAGATGAAGACATAATTGGTTGTAGGCTCGTGGCCTCTTTGGATATTGATCGGGTTACCGGACCAATTATATCCCTACAAAAAAGACTTATGTAGTTTAGTCATAGTGAATGTAGCAATATTACATAATGTGTCTGTTTAGGAGTATCGTCCTGTGAAACGGATGTCAGTTGACGAGATAACATGTCAGGTTTTGATATAAAGGGAAGGCATGTACACATATTCCTTCACATTTTCCATTACATTGAGATTTACATGGAAATGAAATTACAAGTAATTGAATTTATAAGTAATTAAAATATAAAGTATGAAGAGACTTTCCTCCACGTTTGGTTTATCAGAGGCTGACCTATCTTAGGTTACTCTCACGGTTTTTTCGGCATGAAGGTTCCCAAATCATCGCATTTTACTCGACGGGAAATTAATCTGGTCTTTCAACTTTAGCGAATTTGGGTGGTACCTTTCTTGAGCCTCGTTGGAATTAGTCTTCCTACGAGTCCAGTAATCAAACACCGACAGGATAGCCTCCTGGTAGAGGGACCACACAACATACATTCACGTACATCGCGTCTCACTGTTTGGAAATGATGACATGTGCGAAGCACTAATATCATAGATAGATATGGTGCGAAGCACTAAGTGCAGTAAGTAAATGCATTAGTACACATTCATTCAAATGTAAATACAACATTCACACGCAGGCATATAAAAGTTTTGAAAAGTTTGTAATAGCTGCATAAGTCCTCTTACTGGTAGTCCCCAACAGAGTCCACCTGTCGATGTCGGGATTTTTAGCTGTCCCTTTTCGTTACTTGTTCTTTGGTGTTCTCAAGTTAGGTGAGATTTGTTTGAAAAAATAAGTAAAAAATGTCCGACAAGTATAATGTCGTCGATGGACTGTTAAGAGTCGCCAGTTCATTTTTTAAATGGTTATACCAACACAACCGAGAAAAGGTTTGTACATTGACCCAGTGATGTGACACTGCTAAACGGGTCGGTGGAACCGAGATTCATTAGGGTCCGGGGACTACATTATGCAGAGGGAAGGTGTTAGGCACCCCCCGACATCCGTGTTACCACGGTGACCGCCACTTTTCAAGAAACTGTTATACGAATGTGTGTGTGTGTGTGTATGGATCAATGTGCAATTATTTGGAAGTAGTGCGAGGCCTCGTTCGCAATTATATACACAAGGTTTGAATTTGTATAAAAATTTAGTTTTAACAAGATATGGCAGTGATGTTTTATAAAAGAGGTTTTTCAAACCCTTGTGCTCAATAGTAATTGAGACCTTTTACACTCCCATTTTATTAAGTGTTCGGCTTGATTGCTTTTATTTTCGAGATGCGAAGCATCTATAAGAAAATAATGTATAAAATAATGTCGACTTCCTCGTGGGTATGAAAACCATCTGAGAAAATTCAGACACCGCAGATAAATTTATAAGTTGCTTACAGCTGAAAATGTCCATCACGGGAATCAAATCTAGATCCAATAGACTGAATCTGTGATCACATGATTCCTAGGCTCACATGATGCCGCAATTTGTATGAAAGTAGTAAGCTGGTATATATATATATATATATATATATATATATATATATATATATATATATATATATATAAGCTATAAATATATATATACGGACGTGATCAGTCACCACGAAGCACCTCCATGGGGATCAGAAATGTAAATAAAGCTGTAAAAGTAATCAACCGCCACGGAGTAAACTCCAGGCGGGACGAAATGTAAATATATATATATATATATATATATATATATATATATATATAAGTGGTAAACGCACCGGATGTAAAATTCAGGCTCATTGAACAGAGTTCGACAACAGTTCATATATATAAGTATATATATAAGCAAGTAAACGTTCCGGATGTAAAATCCAGGCTCATCGAACAGGGTTCGACACGCAGTTCATATATATATATATATATATATATATATATATATATATATATATATATATATATATATATATATATATATTAAAGCAGTAAATGCTCCAGACGTAAGTCTAGGCTCATCGAACAAAGTTTGACACACAGTTAATATATATAAGTATATATATATTAAAGCAATAAACGCTCCTGCCCGAAGTCTAGGCTCAATCGAGGCATAACTCGATAATGTTAGTCCATATAATATATATATATATATATATATATGTATATACAAACTGAAATAAAACCATGGACCAAAGTCCGGGCAAACACACGCCACATGACTCTCAATGTGAAGAAGAGTGTGTGCAAAGATAAAGAGAAAGGCTTTAAAGTGCGTAAGAAGGCTTACAGTGGACTGCCAAAGAAGACTTCTATAACTTTAAGTGGATGAGCACTCGGCTCCCGCCGGTAGAAAAGTAGTTATATATGAGCTTACAAGTGTTTAAAATGAGAAAGTACTCAATTTATAGTGTGTACAGAGCAAATTAGACAGGGCTTCCTCGCCATTTCTCTTGCAAATATGGCCACCCCAAGCCCTCTATTTATAGAGGGGGGAGCCGCAGGTCTACCTGCGGCTGCCCGAGATGCCCAAGATGTGGGTCCTGCCGTGTCGAAGTACGTACACTCGAACAACGCGCTGTTCGCTCAGTCGTTCATAACTTTCAATCCGGGAGTCTGATGGAAGCGTGCCATACCATTCCGGAAAGCTCTTTCCGAGAGCTACACAATGACATATGATTTGCCCTTTTTTGATTCCAGGAAGATGGTTCCATGACCGAAATGGCATTCTCGGGTTTTCGTCAGGTAGTCCGTTGAGCTGTTTTCCGTAGTTTGCGCTCGAAAGTTAAGATATGGTTCTCGTGGAACTTCTTTTAAAGTAATTTGATTTGAAATGAGTTGATTTAATGTGAGTAGAAGTTTAGTTGGCAAAATAATCATTTTTCCCCTCCCGGGGTTATCTCCGATTTTCGCGCAGTTGTAGTAGTATTTTCTCAGGGTTATCTCTGAGTTTGACTTGCTGTTGACTTTGACTGTCCTCCTGGATGGTTAGTAACAGGAAAAAAAATTTCGAATGTCTACAGTAATGTTGCAGATAAATGATGTAGTGAAAGTCCTCTTTGGCACGTAGTGCATAGATGGACAGTTGTTGACATGATCATGACCACTGGTGATACTAACGAATATCCTTGGCCCGTAGTGCATGGATAATTCGTTGATGTGAAATATTTATTGATTGTTGTTACAAAGATAAAATATTGATGATGGACTTTTAAATCATAGAAGATTGTAGACTTTACGCTCTACTTGACTCTTCTAATGGATTGCTTATTCTGTTGCAGTTGTTGATCTAAAATATGTTGTCTATTGTATTCTATCAGATTTTTCCCTGTTAAGAGCTAAGGATAATTTGTTCTACATTATATTAGTCATAATATTCTTTACTTGGCTAGTTGAGCTCACCCTTTTCTTTTATTGTTCTCTTCAGGAAATGAGAATATAGTTGGGGGACTAGTCAGGGAATGAAGTGATGGTCTAATATGGTTGTTATAGTACTCCTCACTATTCAATAAAATAGTGTGATAATAATTATAATGAGGACTTTATTTGAGTTTAGATATTATCTACGAGACAATATGTGTATTGAAACTCAGCTATTGTATTGTCGTATTTTGCACGACAGTTGTATAAATGAAGGTTGTATTTGAATTCTGTACCATGTATTTGGTGACTCAGAATGGGTTGTGTAGACCTATTTTGGGGGTGTCACAGAATAAGTACAGGCTGAATAAGGTTTAACAATAGAGGCTTAATTTTCTAGTGCTGTAAATAAAGTTGAACCTGATAATGAGGGTGTAGCCTTTTATTATAGAGGTCACACCAACTTCTCCAAGCCCTTCCCCGTATAGGAATAGGATTTCTCATTAGGTAAGATACCTTAATGGGATTAAAGTCAATCTTTTCAAGGAAAGAAAATTGAATTGTATCCGGACTCTTTTCTTAAGAGTTGGAAATCAAATATAGTTAGGAATCTTAGATTCCTTAAAATACTCAACTGCCAAAACAGATTCCTACGCAAGGTAAAATTCTTCCACGTGGACTATGACCCATCTCCGGGCCTAAATATTCACGCCCCAGCAGACCCGATTAAATGACTTATTTACCCTTCATGTTATGTATTTTATCTCATTTTAAAAGAAAATTATACCTTTAGTCATCGTTTTGGGAACGGAGGGAGTATATCCTACGTTTCCTCTATTTTTTGGTTGGTTTAGTACTCGCAAATACTCCACTCATCACTAAAAAGGATGACTCAAGTGACAAAAAAAATTGTCCTAAAAAATATGTCTAAAGTACAAAGTTCAATAAGATAAAATTTTATGTTGACTAATTTACCCTTAGCCATATTATATTTTATACAAATAGTAAATCAATTACATCATAAATAAATTATTTAAATTAATTCACTCTCTCCACAAATTCAAAAGTCAATTAAAGCAATTGACATATACTCCATATACTAATATAAGGGTAAAATAAATAGTAAATTGATATTTCTTTTCTCCTATTTAAGTACTTAAATTTGTGTAACATTTATCTTTTATGTCATATTTTGAGATAAGAAGAAGTATAAGGTAAAATAAGATTGAATCATCATGTGTTGTGTTAAATCTATATCATTATAGACAAATAAAAGTCAATGAATCCGGCGGCCATAAAGGGCCTTCATGGTTGAACTAAAAGTAATACTTGACCTATTGATAATATATATAGACGTAATAATTGGGCAAAGGTCTAATAATATCTTTGACATTTTTTTCGAAGTCCCACATTCATTTTGAACTTTTTTTTTTAAAGTATGCTTAACTTTACAAAATGTAGCTCAAATGTGTCCCTCCCGCTAAAAAAATACCAGCTGGACAAACGAATGTTAATTTATTTCTAAACAAGTGACACGTGGCTTGAAATTACACGTTGCTTTTGTTCTTTGAACAATAACTTTAAAAAATCTAAATTTTAGTTTGTTTCAAATTACAAAATCTATCATTATTTTTAATTTGTTTCAAATTAAAATAACTTCAACAAATTAAATATATTTGGTTCTGGTAAGAAGCTCAAGTTTTATCTCTCCCCCTACTTAAGATCTCCAAGTTTTCGGAAAAGATTTTTGTCATGGCTATAATTTCAATTTTTTCCGATTAGATAAGTTGAATTTTCATCAAGATTGTTCCGATTTGACAATTGGCAGCAAGGTGGTGATGATTTGTAGATACTGACAATGATTTGCAGATACGACGACAATAATCACTAGACATACCTATAATTTGTGCAAAGATGATACAAATTCAATCCATAATCAAAGAATTCTTGTTACGTTTTAAACCCATTATTGTTCACTCTGATCTTGGAATTAGTGTTGTATTATTAATTGTAGTATATAATAATATAAATATTGAAAATTTTGGAATGCATTTAGCTGGTTGGGAAAGAAGCTGAACAGAAGGAGTGGTTCCATTGGATTTGGGACGGCCCACCTGTGACAACCTGAGAATTTTAAATATTTTAAAATTTTAATTAATTGGTTTAAGGTTAAAAATTAGAACCTAGACAGAAAATTAGTATATGCGTTTGATATTTTTGAGAAGGAATTTTGAGGATTTCAAAATTCTGTGAAGAAATTAGATGAATTATTCATGATTAAGTGTATACGTGTTTATGTTTTGTGGATATGGCCATTTATGTATTCAGAATGTGGTTGAGGGTCAAGGGTTAACCAGATAAACGATATCTGTAACAAACCCTAAGTATATATTAAAAACGTCAACGTTCGGTTAGAAAACCCTAGCGAATTATAAGAAACCCTAAAAACCGGTTCCGGAAATCCTAATTTCTATTTTGGGAATTTGAAACACTAATTCGGTGTATGAAACCCTAAATTGAGAACTTAATGGCGTAAATGTAAATAATTATAAGATTTATTAGGGTTAATCTTAACAAATTGGTTAGAAAATCCTAATTTCAAAATTTGAAACCCTAATTTCTAGTTTAGGAACCCTAATTTGTAATTAGGAAAAACATGTTTATTAGTTTAATATTTTTATTGTTAATTAGGAAATATTAATCCTAATTTTAAAGTTATAAGTAATTAGAAAATCATAATCTAATTACGAAATCTAATTTCTAAATTAGAAAATTATTAGAAACCCTAATTTTTGGGTTGTAAACCCTAATCCATGATTTTGACCCTAATTGTTAAATTAACAATTTTAATTAGGAATTATTAATCATAATTAGCAAGATTTAAATTATGATTAATAAATTTTAATATAATTAGAAAATTCTAATTATAATTTAGAAATATCAAATTTCTATTTTTAAAACCTAATTTGGAAATTCGAGAGTTTTTCTAAAACCCTAAGGATTTCCAAAACCTAAACCCTAAGGTTTTTCAAACCCTAAACCCTAACCCAAATCCTAAACCCTAAGGGTTTGGCCATTTACTAGAATGCCATTAAAATTAAATGTGAAAGACCAAAATGTCCTTTATTCATTATTTATTATGTTGCTTGTAGATCTAAACCTAAGGTGGTTGTTCACCAACCCTAAACCCTAGCACTTGACTAATATCTCAGCAACCTAGCCTTTTGACAGCCAATATACATTGAATCATGCCCTTTATATAGATTAAGAAAGAGAAAATGCGTACTTTCATTTTCATTTTTCTCCATGACCTTCTCTCTCTATAATTTTTGAGATGGGGAGTGAGAATGAGTGAGAAGATAAGCTAATACCATTATCTAGCGTTCCAAGAACAGATCACTAGGATCAGAATCAAAAATCAAAGTCTCAAGAGGTATAAACATTAATTTTTGAAATTCATGTGTTTTATGTTAGATGTTGTAATTGATTGTTTAAAGTAATGTTAGAGGGTGTTAATAAGTGATCTGGGTTCATAGATCATGGATCTATAACATCTAGTGGCACGAAAATCAAGATTTTCAAAACTGACCAAGAGAAATTTTTATGGTCTGACAAGCAAAAGTCAGAGCCTATAGATCCTTCTCTGTTTATTATTTTTGTTGTTTTAAGCTTTTAATGTGTACTTTGACATGAGTACTTTAATCTGGACTGGAATCGTAGCTATTGGATGTCTAGGTTATGAGTTATAAACGGCCAAAACCCGTTCACCGGGGATGACCGGAACTTTCTGGGTAACCAAGAAAGTGTTAAGGCAGCGTCTGACATGCTTTTCTAGGGCCTTTATCTGTCAGACGATAGATGATATGTTAATGCTATGGTAACCAGGTTGTAGACAGTTAGTTGGACTATATACCCATGCCTCTAGACATCTTAAACAACAAACATGTTCGTCGTAATGCGGGGACAAACAAGGCCACTCGGTCACAGATGAGTTTCTGGGAAAAACCCAAAAACCGTAAGAACATAGTTTTGACAGCCTTTGACTGGATCATATCTTGTGAACCTGTTGAATTTGGACTGATCTGTTGATGTATATATATTATTTGGCATGTGAACTACCTGTTTAAACCTTGAGATCGACCATTTGATGACCAGAACCCTTAGATAATTTTGCTCAAAATGAGACACTCGAACTGCCTTGGGTTTCTAGGTTACCCAGAAAACCCAGGCAAGGTCTGACAGTATGTTTCGGAGATCAGATCTTGATATCATGATGTTGTATGACTGTGTTGTTGATTGTTAATGGTAGTGTTGCAAATCTACTACAACATAAACGTTTAGTCAAACCCAGAAACATGTTAGACAAGAAATTATAACCGGTCAAACCTCCTACCTTGGTGTCTAACATTAAGGCTCAAGAACACCTCAAGAACACCTATAGCGACGGTTCTGTCGCTATAGGGCCCTTTAGCGACAATTAATTTCGGAAATTAATATTTTTAATTAAATAAATCGAATAAAAATAGTTTTTAATTATTAAAAATACTAAATAAATTCTAAAAAATTATTTTAAAGTCAGAAAAATAGTTTTTAATTATTTTCAGTATGTTTCATAAATATTTAATATTTTTATAATATAAATGGTATTTAATTTATTTAATTATAATATTAAATAAATTATTTAAAAATAATTTTAATACATGAAAAATCATGAAAACTAATATTATGGTGTAAGAAAATATTTAAAGATATTTTCAGTGACTTTTAATATTTTGTGATTAATTTCATTAATTAATTAATATTAATGATAATTAGTTTATTTAATGAATATATTAAATAAATTATGGAAAATGGAATTAATGATTTATAAATCATATAAAAATAATTTAAGTGTTACAAAAATATTTTAAGTTATAAAATATAACTTTTGATATTTTGTCATTAAAATATTAATATTTTAATATTAAAAGTAATTATCGGATAATGAATTTAATTGTTTAAAAATGATATAAAGGTGATTTTAAAGTATTAAAAATACTTTGTGATATTATAAAATATATTATAATATTATGACATGTATTTCATTATTATTGGATAATAAATAAATATTAATGATAAAAGAATTATGTGATATTTAATTCATTTAAATACGAGTGTAATGATTGAAAAATCAAGATAAATAGTAATAATTATTTAAAAATTATTACGAGCTTACG
Source organism: Panax notoginseng (assembly GCA_016801055.1). Classification (NCBI taxonomy): domain Eukaryota; kingdom Viridiplantae; phylum Streptophyta; class Magnoliopsida; order Apiales; family Araliaceae; genus Panax; species Panax notoginseng. Next base: position 67,621,770 of record CM029017.1, on the reverse strand, counting down.
AAAAATATTTCGACTGTTAATAAATTATTGTAGATAATGGTTAAATGTTTAGACAGAGTTTTTTTGAACTTAAACTCAAAATTTTGTCCGACTAGACCGTCGGGACGTTAGAATTTTGTCAGATTCAAGTCGGACTGAAATACTTTGACCTGATACTGATTCTTATGTGTGCTATAGACAAATAGGATTATGTGTTATGTGTTTAGGTTATTCTATGTTTATATATATAGTAGTATTATATTGTGATGATATTATTCTAATATTGGAGATCTATATTACTAATATTAGATCTTCGGATAAGGCGATATAAATTGCGTAGCGGTAATCAACGGTTCAAGCAAGTTTGTTTTTACTTAACTCTACTAAGAGTTGTTTCATTCAGATAAGCTTATGGTTAATCATTGCTTGTTGCCATGAATTGTACTCTGTACATATTGCATGTATAAGTCAGGTATGAAAGGCTGATCACCTTCATTACTAGTTGGTTCCGATATATTTGTTCAGTCAAAAGTTTGTTCCTGCTAGTTCACAATTATATTGTTGAATTATAGCCAACTTATTATTCAGATTCTTTCAATCATGATATATCGTTATATTATTGAACTTAAACTTGATGGGCAATCCTTATGCTCACCCTTGCTATATCATGGTAAAACATTGCAGGTAAGGTGAATGCGTTTGGATACAGGAAAAGAATAATGCCAAGTTCATCTTGGGATAAAATGTGCAGCTAATTTGTAATAGTATAGTTTGATAATAATGTATTATGTTAGATAGTTTATGAATGGTGTATAAGTTAATGTTACTCGATTTTGGGGAATAGTATGTAAATTGTATTATATAAATAATTTATGTTTATATCTTCCACAAATATAGTAATAGTGTTAGAATGATCGAACCGGATACGCAGTGATTCGGGACCTCAGATTCGGGGCCTTCATAGTTGATATCAAAGCTGTTGGTTATGAACCTTAGGTAGGAATACTTAAGACTAATAACCGTTGTGATTTGGATAAGATCTAACTCACATAAAGATAGTGTGTCAGTAAGATTCAAAGATGAATCTCTCCGAGTTATAAGATACAGAGTTCCCTAACTCTGATAATAAAATTTAACAGTAGTGATGAATAGATCAAGTCTAAAAGACTAAAAGTACAGTGATAGAAGATCGTAAAACAAAACGATCAAGACATAGATATGAATCATAATATATACGATGAGATCACCCCGTGATCTGATAAGGTTATAGTATGGAGAAGGATCAAGTGAACGATTGAAAAGTTTACAGCAGGATTGCTGGGTGTCAGTTGTACTATGAATTGGTACAGATTCAGGAAAGGATTATGAATACAGATTCAATAAAATTCGTATTGAGAAAGGAGTTAGTGTTAGGTGGGGATTCAATTGAGGATTCATGTCAGCAGCTGAGTTGTATGATTCTTTATGTGGACGGGGAATTGTACTTGGTGTAACAACTACTTAGTTCTGACAATGATAATCATTAAAATATTTGTGTCGCGCTATTTGATATATGCATGTTAAGAGGGTGATTCTTTTCTCATGGGTATAACAAATAGATAGGTTATAGGTAGAGAATATCAGGTTAAGTATGAGTTCTTAAAACTTATACTTATGTGACATTCTTGATTCACAGTTATATAAAATATTTATGAACCCCTCAGCGAATGGATGCCAAAGGTCTGTCTAGGACAAGTTCTTAAACTCATATGATTGTGGCAAGTAAATGGACTCATAAGTGTGGTTTTACGAACTGGGTATAGCTGTGTATAAATGGAGTATTGAGGATTATAGGAACAGATAGATTGTTAAGAAAAAGATTATTAGTGAAGACATAAGTTTTCCAAACCTCCTAGCTATGCTTGAATTCGAAATTTTAACATCAAACTAAATACGCACTATGTGCTTTTAAAAAAAATGTAGACTCGTAATCATTTTTGAAACGGTTTAAAGTATAGTCTATGCTACTTATTTTAGCTAGACGCAAATGATTTGAAATATCAAAATTTATTTTATTTATCACTCATGTACCATGTAACCTGGTGCAAAGATGATAAAAAGGTGATGGAGTTGTAAATGTAGGAACACTTAGAGCGAATTCGATTTGAAAATTATTGTTCCACTATTGTATGATGTGTTATGACAAAGTCATACAATGACGGCATCCTCAAACAGACTGTTAATACAGTACGGCATCATAACGTCATTCTCGAAATTATTTTCAAAAATATTTAATTTGCCAACGGGGTTTGGCTACACCTAAATAATTCAATTGAATTGAATTATTGATATGAGTCTATGCTATTCGATTCAGCTAGACTAATATTTATGAAAACTCTAAGTGTTCATTGAAAGAAATTTCCCGAACCAAATTATTTTGGTGCGGAATCTAGTAAGACTGAGGTAAAGTTTTGTGCCTATGGCAGTGATGAGAAACAGATAAAAGCAGTACTTGGACAGTACAGGGCATATCGGCCTAATCACCCTTTGTGTTCATAAGTTATGCCGGTTTGTGGATGAATTTTCGTATAACCTTTGCGAAAATGACAGACAAAGAGTCTATATGATTCCTCAGCAAAAATTTGAAAATTTTTACTCTTGTGAGTGGTGTATTGGGTAGCATGTGATAATGTATATGAATGGTGTAAGCAGTAAGGTGTAAGGTGTAAGATAAATTTCGGGGACGAAAATTTTAGAAGAAGGGATGAATGTGACAACCCGAGAATTTTAAATATTTTAAAATTTTAATTAATTGGTTTCAGTTTCAAAATTAGAATCTAGACAGAAAATTAGTGTATGCGTTTGATATTTTTTAGAAGGAATTTTGAGGATTTCAAAATTCAGTGAAGGATTTAGGTGAATTATTCATGATTAAGTGTATACGTGTTTATGTTTTGTGGATATGGCCATTTATGTATTCAGAATGTGGTTAAGGGTCAAGGTTGACTAGATAAACGATATCTGTAACAAACCATAAGTATATATTAAGAATGTCAACGTTCAGTTAGAAAACCCTAGCGAATTATAAGAAACCCTAAAAATTGGTTTTGGAAATCCTAATTTCAGTTTCGAAAATTTGAAACCCTAATTCGGTGTATGAAATCCTAAATTAGGAACTTAATGGCGTAAGTATAAATAATTATAAGATTAATTAGGGTTAATCTTAACAAATTGGTTAGAAAATCCTAATTTCAAAATTTGAAACCCTAATTTCTGGTTTAGGAACCCTAATTTGTAATTACGGAAAACTTGTTTATTAGTTTAAAACTTTTATTTTTAATTAGGAAATATTAATCCTAATTTTAAAGTTATAAGTAATTAGAAAATCATAATCTAATTATGAAATCTAATTTTTAAATTAGAAAATTATTAGAAATCCTAATTTTTGGGTTGTAAGCCCTAATCCATGATTTTAACCCTAATTGTTAAATTAGCAATTTTAATTAGGAATTATTAATCCTAATTAGCAAGATTTAAATTATGATTAGTAAATTTTAATATAATTAGAAAATTCTAATTATAATTTAGAAATATTAAATTTCTATTTTTAAAACCTAATCTAGAAATTCTAGATTTTTTTTCAAAAATCCTAAGGATTTCCAAAACCTAAACCCTAGGGTTTTTTAAACCCTAATCTAAATTCTAAACCCTAAAGGTTTGGCCATTTACTAAAATGCCATTAAAATTAAATGTGAAAAGACCAAAATGCCCTTTGTTCATTATTTATTATGTTGTTTATAGATCTAAACCTAAGGTGGTTGTTCACCAACCCTAAACCCTAGCACTTGACTAATATCTCAGCAACCTAGCCTTTTGACAGCCAATATACATTGAATCATGCCCTTTATATAGATTAAGAAAGAGAAAATACATACTTTCATTTTCATTTTTCTCCAAGACCTCTCTCTATAATTTTCGAGATGGGGAGTGAGAAGATAAGCTAATACCATTATCTAGCTTTCCAAGACCAGGTCACTAGGATCAGAATCAAAAATCAAAGTCTCAAGAGGTATAAACCCTAATTTTTGAAATCCATGTGTTTTATGTTAAATGTTGTAATTGATTGTTTAAAGTAGTGTTAGAAGGTGTTAATAAGTGATCTGGGTTGATAAATCATGGATCTATAACATCTAGAGGCACGAAAATCAAGATTTTCAAAACTGTCTAAGAGAAATTTTTATGGTCTGACAAGCAAAAGTCAGAGCCTATAGATCCTTCCCTATTTATTATTTTTGTTGTTTTAACCTTTTAATGTGTACTCTAACATGAGTACTTTAATCTGGAACTGGAATCGTAGCTATTGGATGTCTAGGTTGTGAGTTATAAACGGTCAAAACCCGTTGACCGGGCATGACCGGAACTTTCTGGGTAACCCAGAAAGTGTTAAGGTTGCGTCTGACATGCTTTTCTAGGGCCTTTATCTGTCAGACGATAGATGATATGTTAATGCTATGGTAACCAGGTTGTAGACTGTTAGTTGGACTATATATCCATGCCTCTAGACATCTTAAACAACAAACATATTTGTCGAAATGCGTGGTCAAACAAGGCCACTCGGTCACGGATGAGTTTCTGGGAAAACCCCAGAAACCGTAAGAACATAGTTCTGACAGCCTTTGACCGGATCATATCTTGTGGTCCTATTGTATTTGGACTAATCTGTTGATGTATATGTGTTATTTGACATGTGAACTACCTGTTTAATCCTTGAGATCAACCATTTGATGACCAGAACCCTTAGATAATTTTGCTCAAAATGAGACACTCGAACTGCCTTGGGTTTCTGGGTTACCCAGAAAACCCAGGCATGGTCTGACAGTATGTTTCGGAGATCAGATCTTCATATCATGATGTTGTATGACTGTGTTATTGATTGTTAATGGTAGTGTTGCAAATCTACTACAATATAAATGTTTAGTCAAACCCAGAATCATGTTAAACAAGAAATTATAACCGGTCAAACCTCTCACCTTGGTGTCTGACATGGAGGCTCAAGAACACCTCAAGAACACCTATAGCGACAGTTATGTCGCTATAGGGCCCTTTAGCGACAGTTGATTTTGGAAATTAATATTTTTAATTAAATAAATCGAATAAAAATAATTTTTAATTATTAAAAATACTAAATAAATTTTAAAAAATTATTTTAAAGTCAAAAAAATAGTTTTTAATTATTTTCAGTATATTTCATAAATATTTAATATTTTTAGAATATAAATGGTATTTAATTTATTTAATTATAATATTAAATAAATTATTTAAAAATAATTTTAATACATGAAAAATCATGAAAAATAATATTATGGTATAAGAAAATATTTAAAGATATTTTCATTGAATTTTAATATTTTGTGATAAATTTTATTAATTAATTAATATTAATGATAATTAGTTTATTTAATGAATATATTAAATAAATTATGGAAAAATAGAATTAATGATTTATAAATCATATAAAAATGATTTAAGTGTTAAAAAAATATTTTAAGTTATAAAATATAACTTTTGATATTTTGTCATTAAAATATTAATATTTTAATATTAAAATCGATTATCGAATAATGAATTTAATTGTTTAAAAATCATATAAAGGTGATTTTAAAGTATTAAAAATACTTTGTGATATTATAAAATATATTATAATATTATGACATGTATTTCATTAATATTTGATAATAAATAAATATTAATGATAAAAGAATTATGTGATATTTAATTCATTTAAATATGAGTTTAATGATTGAAAAATCAAGATAAATAGTAATAATTATTTAAAAATTATTACGAGCTTACGAAAAATATTTCTACTATTAATAAATTATCGTATAAAATGGTTAAGTGTTTAGACAGAGTTTATTTGAACTTAAACTCGAAATTTTGTCCGACTAGACAGTCGGGACGTTACAATTTTGTCGGATTCAAGTCAGACTGAAATAGTTTGATCTGATACTAATTCTTATGTGTGTTATAGACAGATAGGGTTATGTGTTATGTGTTTAAGTTTTTCTATGTTTATGTAGATAGTAGTATTATATTGTGATGATATTATTCTAATATTGGAGATCTATATTACTAATATTAGGTCTTCGGATAAGGCAATATAAATTGCATAGCGGTAATCAACGGTTCAGACAAGTTTGTTTTTACTTAACTCTACTAAGAGTTGTTTCATTCGGATAAGCTTATGGTTAATCATTGATGGTTGCCATGAATTGTACTCTATACATATTGCATGTATATGTAAGGTTTGAAAGGCTGATCACCTTCATTATAAGTTGGTTCAGATATATTTGTTCATGTTATATACTTGTTCAGTCAAAAGTTTGTTCCTGCTAGTTCACAATTATATTGTTGAATTATAGCCAGCTTATTATTCAGATTCTTTCAATCATGATATATCGTTATATTATTGAACTTAAACTTGTTGGGCAATCCTTATGCTCACCCTTGCTATATCATGATGAAACATTACAGGTAAGGTGAATGCGTTTGGATACAGGAAAAGAATAATGCCAAGTTCAGCTTGGGATAAAATGTGCAGCTAATTTGTAATAGTATAGTTTGATAATAATGTATTATGTTAGATACTTTATGAATGGTGTATAAGTTAAGGTTGCTCGATTTTGGGTAATAGTGTGTAAATTGTATTGTATAAACAATTTATGTTTATATCTTACGCAAATATAGTAATAGTGTTAGAATGACCGAACCAGATCTGCGGTGATTCGGGACCTCGAATTCGGGGCCCTCACACCACCTCTATTCTCATTCATCTTCTCCATACAGATTCCCTTCCTAAAGGCAACACTTTGGTCCCTATTTGTGGCAGCATATGTATAATCTCTCTACAAAAACTCTGATCTGTGATTTCATATGGTGCCTTTATTCTGTGTAGGGACGGCTCTCAGTGGCGAAGCCACGTAAATTTTGTGGGGTCAATCGACTCCACTGAAAAAAAAAAATTATTTTATAATGTAAGGTAAATTTTAAAAATTTTAAATATTGTATATGAATTGACCCCACTAAAATTTTATAAATTTTCTATTATATGGGGTCAAATTAAAATTTTATAACTTTGTCAATCAAATTTGAACCAGATATAACTCATATCCTTTCAATATATGTATCTCTCTCCATAATATTTTAAAATAAATAATAATCTAATTTATATTATTTTTAAAAATAAATAATGAATTAGTTACTTATGAACGATTGTCATTAAAAAAAACTATTATGAGTCAATATAATGTATATATATCAAATATTATTACTCGTTATATTTTCAATGTAATATAGTATATATATATATATATATATATATATATATATATATATATATATATATATATATTATATATATATATTTATACCTGAAATTTAACTAGGCAAACTTAGAAGAGGGGGTTGAATAAGTGTAGGAGCAATCTATGACAAATTTTTAAACTTTAAATCAAGCTATTATATTGATTAATTCAGTTTGCTGAATTAATATAGTCTACTGAATTGACTAAATATCCTGTTGAATTTATAACTTAACTAAAATACTTGGTGTTAAAGAATTATCTTAATATAATGCAAATATTCAAATTTTAATTATTAACATAATTAAATGACTTACGTGAGTAATTAAAGCAAAGCAAGCAGTAATATCAACACCAAGAATTTTTACGTGGTTCAGCTATTACCCTCTATAATAATAGCCTAGTCCACGTCCAATACCAACTAGTATTGCAGACTCACTTTATTTATCTTTATAAATAAACACCGATTACAAAATAGATTCTTACAAAAATTAATTCCTCTTGAGCACTCTTGCTCCTTGTGCACCTATGCACTCTTCAAGCACCTTTGCTTCCTTGAACCTATTTGTAAACTATTTCTCTAATCCACTAGGATTAAAACCTTTAGACTACACTTACTCTAAAATAGAAATTTAATACAACTATAGAGGTCTATGATCAATGCAAGAATAATCAATTTAACAATTAAAGGCTCAACTATATGCAATGATCAATTAGCACAAAATAAATAAACAATTAATTTCTTACCAAATACCAGCTCAAATAATATCAGAAAACTAATTGCTTGGCTTCTCAAAGGTTGCACTGATAAAATCAAATTGCTAGATAATAACCGTGATAAGTGCAAGAAATATTTTCGTGAGTTGTGATTTTTTATCCATGAAAATACTATATTTATAGCATATAATATATTACCGTTAATAAATAAAGATATGTGCAGTTTAGATCAAATATTCAAACGACATATACAACAATAAAGAAGATAAACGTCTAAATGGTATTTATCCAAATAAGAATTCAACCTTCTGTTTAGTTATTCAGTTTGGATAAAATTTAAAAGACCTCTTTCAATTGCAACCCACTAACCACTTTGACTTTATCCCTCTACTCATAATAAGTGGCGTGTGGCTAATAAAGTGGAACACCATGTCATCAAACTCCTTTTCCAAAGATGTTCAGGATTCCAATTTATAAAGACTCCTTGAAAATTGCATACATAACAAATCTCAATAAAGTATATCTGTCGTCCTTTAGATTTTCTAGGAATTCATGATTACTTAGATATCCTTGAAACCAGCACATGCATCATAACAAATAGATAGGTACTTTTCAGTTTCTAAGCATGCTCATATATCCACGTGTAGATGTGTACATATTTTAATAAAATAATGTATTTAAAAATCTTTGTATTTGATAACATATTTTTAAAGTATTTAGGAAAATCCTTTTTCAAAAACCTTTAAAACATTTTTCATTTAAGACATATAACAAAATGCAAATGATATGTCCTAAAGCCTTTAAATGAAAAATTAATTATTATGTAATTGACCTTACACTTTTGTTTCCTAGTAAAGAGAAATTCTTCACCCACTTGAATATTCCTTATCATCAGATACCTAAAATGCCATAAAAAGTTTAGCATATTAATAATTCATCATCAAAACTTAAGGATAAAATATGACTAGGTCAACATTCTCCCTCTTTTTGATGATGACAACAAAAACCTTTTAATTCCCATTAGCTCACCCTATGTTCATGCATATCATATAATTAGCTCCCCCTAAATTCATGCATCAATATCATTTAAGGAATCTCATAATAACTAACTGAAATTCAAATTTGATTTTAGTAAACTGAAATTTTAAACAACCCTATTATCTTGGCATGTACCTGCAATCATGTTAGTTCAACATATATTTATCAAGCATATCAAATTGCTAACATATTAATTAAAACTTTTAAACAACAGTCTAGTAAATCACAAATTCAAAAATTTTTAGTGTTAAAATAACCCCAAATTTCTCCCCCTTTGTCATCAACCAAAAAGGGAAAGAGCCATCACTCGAGTTCTACCACTGCTGCACGTTGTTTATCCCTCTTGGTGAAGTAAGGACGATGATGGGCACGGTAAATTCGTTCAGCAATAGTAAACTCAGTAGCAAACCGAGGAGGTCTTCGAATGAAAGTTCCAGGGGGTAAGGGCACGTCAAGGAATTCGCCAATGTACTCTGCCAGCCAGTTACAATGAACCCATTCCGTGACTGTAGAATGTTTACGCTGCATACGGAGCTTTGATCCCACATCATTGAAATGTGAAGACATAAACTCAGCCAATTCTCCAACCTGATTGCTAACAAACTTAATCTCCTGACTTAACTAACAGGAATTCTGATTAAGCCTTCGCTGCATAACCTCTGCCAAAGCAGTGGTATGCAATTCGAACCCTGCTTGTAAGTCAATAAACTCATCTTCAAGATTGTTATAAAGTTTGTTAATTTCAGGAGCACCCAAAGGCAATTTGCCTTTTTCCAACTGAGTCATACGAGTATTAAGGCCAGACATTTCAGCTTGCATTTTTTTCTTAATTACTAAGCACCAGTTTCAACATGTCAATAATTTCAAAAAAGGATTGAGTGGGGGGCTGAACAGGAGAGGATGGAATTGAGATTGAATGAGCAGGATTCTCAAAATTAACACGAACAAACATACCACCAAGTAAAATAATACGCGACATTTCCAGGGACCCAACACTGATGGAATCAGTAATAGAAACAGAATTTTCATTTTCAAAAGAAATTTTAAAATGTTTGAACAAAGTAGTGAGCGTAACACTGTAAGGCAAACAAGTCTTGGTTTTTCGCAAACAGGTGGTCATGTGATGAAGCATCATTTGAGACAAGTTAAAAGTAACTCCTCTTAAAATCATGGCAACAATTATCAAGTCTTGATAGGTAAAATCTGCTCCTCCACCTAACCGAGGTAACAAATTGTATCTAACAAGATGATGGAGGACACAAGAAATAGGAGAGACATCCACTGTTTTAGGAGTAAAAACTTCATTTAATAAATTGTTGTTCATCACAATTTGTAACTGTTCTAGAGGAGTAAAACAAAAATGAACAGCCCCTTTTTTTGTAAAAGGACACACACTAGAAGATGGAATATTCAAAATACTACCAAAATCCACGACTGTAAAATATAGCAATTTTCCTTTGACAAAAGTGGTATAAAAATCACCATGACATTCTAGATTTGTGTAAAATTGTTGGACAAGTCTAGGGTATGCCACAGATGGAGGAAAAAGCATTAAAGAAATACCATAAGACTCGAACAGTGGTCTCAAAGGAGATTGTTGAAAACAAATCTGATCAACAGACTTTTCATAGACAAATTGTTTGGGAAAAATGACTGTTTTAAAATGCACCTCATACGCATTACTTCTAAAAGAAGTTATCAGGGAGATCAGAGGAGAGGTTAGGGTTTACCGAAACTAGTGGAGGGGTAACCTCTGGCTTAAAGAATGGAGTCATTGACGGACATCGCCGAGAAGGTCCAGATGATTTCGGCAAAGATGGACTGAAAGTTGACTAATCAGAAGACGAAGAGTCCACATACTCTGTTTCTTCATATATGACCTTCTTCAGTTTTCGTTACTTGCGTGAAGGACCGGCTGTTGTTTTGGGAGGGACCGACGTCTGATCGTCGTCAAAATCGATCAATGATCTCTTATATGTTCTAGTTCGCATAGTGCTTGAGGTTTATTATTGAGGAAGATGAACGTATAGATCAGGAGAGAAATGAAGTCAGAAACAGATTTGAGATGTAAATATAATGGAGAGAGAGACAGAAATTTTTATAAAAGGACGAATGCAAGTACATTGTACACTCCTACACGTTTACGTCTTTCACTAAATCTTAGCCATTATGTCTTTTCGATTTTCAAAATCATTATGAGAGGCGCGTACGCATACGTCTCCCAAGAAACCCTTCATCTGTCTAGTCTTTTCGGTTTAAAAAAAATAATTATGATAGACTCCTTTATTGTCCATATTTTAAGGAGTAAAGTAGGCGGCTGACAATTTTAAAAACTCATAATTATCCTAATTAAACAAAGAGATATTCATGTAAGCTAGGATACGATAACACATATTTGAAAATGAATTATGCAAGACACATCCCAAGTTCTCTTCGCAGCATGCAAAATCTATCTTCACTTAATGGTTTTGTAAAAATATATGCAATTTAATTTTCTGTAGGAATAAAGATTAATTTTATAAAACCTTTTGACACATTATCTTGTAAAAAATGATGTCTCACTTCAATGTGTTTTATACGTGAGTGTAGCACATGATTTTTAGATATATCTATAGCACTAGAATTATCACAATAGATAGGCACACAATCACATAATATGTCAAAATCACATAGAGTTTGTCTCATCCATAAAATTTATGAACAACAACTTCCTGTAGCTAGGTATTCACCCTCAGTAGTCGAGAGAGCCACTGAGGTTTGCTTTTTACTATGCCATGACACGAGACTTTGTCCCAAGAAAGTACAAGAACTACTCATACTTTTTCTATCAATTTGACACCCTGCATAGTCAGCATCTGAATAGCTTATTAGTTCAAAATGATTGGAAATTAGATAAAATAACCCTAAGTTAATTGTACCACTTAAATATTTCAAAATTCTTTTAACAACATTTAAGTGTGATTCTTTGGGTTTAGCCTGAAATCTTGCAAATAGACAAACACTATACATTATATCGGGTCTAGATGCAGTTAAGTATAGTAAGCATCCAATCATACCTCAATATTTTGTTATATCTACATCAATACCTTTCTCATCAGTGGTGAGCTTTATTGATGTGCTCATTGGTGTACCTTTCGAGTTAGATCCTTCAAAGCCAAATCTCTTGAGTAGTTCTTTTGTGTATTTGGTTTGATGGATATAAATTTCTTCCTTTGTTTGCTTAATTTGTAGTCCCAAGAAGTAATTAAGCTCTCCCATTAAGCTCATATCAAATTCTTTATGCATGCACTTGGAAAACCACTCACAAAGAAAATCATTAGTAGCACCAAATATTATATCATCTACATATATTTGAACAATAATGATATCTATAATTTTATGCTTAATAAATAATATAGAATCTATTTTACCTCTAACAAACCCGTTTGATAAGAGATACTTACTCAATCTTTCGTACCAAGCCCTAGGAGCTTGTTTCAAGACATAAAGAGCTTTCTTTAGCATGTACACATGATTAGGATACTTTTCGTGCTCGAATCCAGGAGGTTGTTTAACATACACTTCTTCATTGATGTATCCATTAAGAAACGCGCTTTTTTATCCAATTGATGAAGCTTAAACTTTTTGTAGCAAGCCAAAGCTAACAAGATTCGGATTGATTCCAGCCTTGCTACTGGTGCATAAATTTCTTTATAGTCGATCCCCTCCTGTTGGTTATATCCTTGAGCTACCAACCTTGCTTTATTACGAATGATTGTCCCCGTGCTCATCAAGCTTGTTCTTGAAGACCCATTTAGTACCAATGATGGAAACATCTTTTGGAGGTGACATAAGTTCTCACACTTGGCATCTCTCAAATTGTTGAAGTTCTTCTTCCATTGCCAATAGTCAGTTCTCATCAAGTATAGCATCCTTTGCATTCTTTGGCTCAACCTGTGACAAAAATGTAGAGAATGCACAGTGATTTTATAAACCTCTTCGTGTGGTTATACCTTTATTGATATCTCTAATGATATTTTCTGGAGGATGATTCTTGATGTATCTAGTTGTTCTTGGCATTTGGATATTATGCATAACTTCCTCTTGATCATTAGACTCATCTTCAGCATCCTGTAAATCTTCCGGTTCACGTTCATGCTGGTCATTTATTTCAGTTTGCTGATTGTGTTCATTCAGTCTCCTAGTTTGTTCATTTCGATTTGCTGAAATGTTGACTATCTCCAAATTTCCTGCATCATCTTCACTTTCTTTTGGAAGATCATTGTTAGTCTCATTGAAAGTGATATGAACAGATTCTTCTACACATGACTTTTTAATATTGAAAATGCAATAAGCCTTACTATTTTGGGAATAACCAATAAATATTCCTTCATATGACTTAGCATCAAATTTTTCCAAATTGTCACTTGTATTTAAAATGAAGCATTTAGAACCAAATATTTTGAAATAACTTATGTTGGGAATTTTATTATTTAAAAGCTCATATGGTGTTTTCAAATAATAGGACGAATGAGTACTCTATTTAAAATATAGCAAGATGTACTTACTGCTTCGGTCCAAAATTTCTTTGAAAGCTTACTTTCCTGTAATAGAGTTCTAGCTGTCTCTTGTAGAGCCCTATTCTTCCTTTCCACCACCCCGTTTTGTTGAGGGGTCCTTGGTGCTGAGAATTCATGGCTAATACCTCTTTGATCACAAAAGGTTATAAAATCTTTTTAAAATTCAGTGTCATGGTCACTTCTAATTCTAATGAGTTTAAAACTATATTTTGTTTCAAGTTTTCTTATTAATCTTTCAAACTCTTTAAATGCTTCATCCTTAGTTCTCAAGAATAATACCCATGTGAATCTAGAAAAATTATCAACTATTACAAATGCATACAATTTACCATTAATACTATAATGTCTTTCTGGTCCAAATAAATCAAGATGAAGTAGTTGTAAAGGGGAAGAGGTTGATACCATGTTCTTTGTCGTAAATGATGTTCTTACTTGTTTCCCGAGTTGACAAGGAACACAAATTTCCTTCTTTTCATATTTTATTTTCGGTAATCCTTTGACGAGATTCCTTGAGGTTAATTTCTTGATTAAATCCATGTGAACATGTCCCATCCTCTTGTGCTACAAATTAGCCTCATCTTGTACAGATGCTAGATATAATTCTTCATCCTGTTGCTCAAAGTCAATAGTATATATATTTCCCTCTCTTTGTGCAACTAGAGTAATATTGTTAGTACCATGAGAAATAGTGCATTTTTCTTTATCAAAACTAACTTGGTGACCATTATCCATTAATTGACAGATACTAATAAGATTAAATTCAAGTCCATTAACAAGATGTACATTATCAATATTTACCTTACCATTTCCAATTTTACCTTTTCCGATTATCTCGCAGGTTCGATTATCTCCAAATGTAACTGTACCATTTTTCTTTTTGATTTTTAGCTCCACAAACTTTATTTTGTCACCAGTCATGTGACGAGAACATCCGCTATCAAGAATCCATTTTTGAGATGGAACTCTTGCTTTTAAAGATGCCTGATTCGATTCACCTTCAACTCCTACGAAACATACTTGTGCTATCTCATCTTTAGCATCGATCTCCACTTCGAATTCTTCATCACTCCAAGTAATAAAGGCTTTGTTCTTCTTGTTATCTTTGTAGTTTGTCTTCCCTTTATTCTTTAGTTGAAAATAGTGTTTCTTGAAGTGGTCAGGACGTCCACATTCAAAGCACGTTTCTTCAGTTTACTTTCCTTTGATTTTATTAGAATTGAAAGTATTTCTCCTCTTGTTTTTCCTTTGTAGTAACCCCTTGAGTTTCCTTGACATCATAGCTATTTCTTCATCGGAGTTATCATCAAGCTCCTCCTCATTATCTGCAGTAAGAGCTAGGACCTTTCTTCGAGGAGTTTCCTCCTCATCATCATATCTCTTTAACTGGTGTTCATATTCTTCTAGTTCACCAAACAAGGTTAAAGTATCCATGGAAGAAATAGTAGCAGAATCTTGAAGAGTAGTGATTTTAGAGGCAAACATTTTGGGCATAGCCCGAAGCAACTTACGGTTGATCTCACTTTGAGGAATAGTCTTGTACAACAATTTCAAGGAGTTTATAAGGACTAGAAATCTTGTTTGAGCTAGCTTGATGGTTTCATCTTTTTCGAGCTTGAACATTTCATAATCGTGCATAAACATGCTTAGCTTGACTTCTCGTACTTTTGAAGTACCTTCATGACTTACCACTAAAGTATCCCACATCTCTTTAGCAGTGTTGCATGAAGAGACTTTATCTATCTCGTATTGTACCATGCCACTGAGAAGTGTGTTCATAGCCTTTGAATTATATTAGACCATGTAGATTTCGGTTGAATCCATTTCTAGCAGAATCTTTGGTGTCCCATCATCTCTTCGTGGAACAACTGGTCCGTTCTCCATAACCCACCATTCCCAAGGATCTCTTTTAAGATAGATCCTCATTCGAAATATCCAGAAGATGTAATTTTCTGTGCCAAACAGCAAACGAGGTTTATTGGTTGATTAACCTTCTTGATTGTTGTTCCTGAATTGTGCCATGTCAGAATCTTTCCTTACAAGTCACCTTTAAGACCAAGATAAGTAGAGTCAAGCTTTGATACCAAATAAAATTTAACTAGGCACACTTAGAAGAGGGGGTTGAATAAGTGTAGGAGCAATCTATGACAAATTTTTAAACTTTAAATCAAGCTATAATATTGATTAATTCAGTTTGCTGAATTAATATAGTCTACTGAATTGACTAAATATCCTGCTGAAATTATAACTTAACTAAAATACTTGGTGTTAAAGAATTATCTTAATATAATGCAAATATTCAAATTTTAATTATTAACATAATTAAATGGCTTACGTGAGTAATTAAAGCAAAGCAAGCAGTAATATCAACTCCAAGAATTTTTACGTGGTTCAGCTATTACCTTCTATAATAATAGCCTAGTCCATGTCCAATACCAACTAGTATTGGAGACTCACTTTATTTATCTTTATAAATAAACACCGATTACATAACAGATTCTTACAAAAATTAATTAACAATTAATTCCTCTTGAGCACTCTTGCTCCTTGTGCACCTATGCACTCTTCAAGCACATTTGCTTCCTTGAACCTATTTGTAAACTATTTCTCGAATCCACTAGGATTAAAACCTTTAGACTACACTTAGTCTAAAATAAAAATTCAATACAAATATAGAGGTCTATGATCAATGCAAGAATAATTAATTTAACAATTAATGGCTCAACTATATGCAATGATCAATTAGCACAAAATAAATAAACAATTAATTTCTTACCAAATACCAGCTCAAATAATATCAGAAAATTAATTGCTTGGCTTCTCAAAGGTTGCACTGATAAAATCAATTTACTCGATAATAACCGTGATAAGTGCAAGAAATATTTTCGTGAGTTGTGATTTTTCATCCATGAAAATACTATATTTATAGCATATAATATATTACCGTTAATAAATAAAGATATGTCCAGTTTAGATCAAATATTCAAACGACATATACAACAATAAAGAATATAAACGTCTAAATGGTATTTATCCAAATAACAATTCAAACTTCTGTTTAGTTATTCAGTTTGGATAATATTTAAAAGACCTCTTTCAATTGCAACCCACTAACCACTTTGACTTTATCTCTCTACTCATAATAAGTGGCGTGTGGCTAATAAAGTGGAACACCATGTCATCAAACTCCTTTTCCAAAGATGTTCAGAATTCCAATTTATATAGACTCCTTGAAAATTGCATACATAACAAATCTTAATAAAGTATATCTGTCGTCCTTTAGATTTTCTAGGAATTCGTGATTACTTAGATATCCTTGAAACCAGCACATGCATCATAACAAATAGATAGGTACTTTTCAGTTTCTAAGCATGCTCATATATCCACGTGTAGGATGTGTACATATTTCAATAAAATAATGCATTTAAAAATCTTTGTATTTGATAACATATTTTTAAAGTATTTAGGAAAATCCTTTTTCAAAAACCTTTAAAACATTTTATATTTAAGACATATAACAAAATGCAAATGATATGTCCTAGAGCCTTTAAATAAAAAATCAATTATTATGCAATTGACCTTACACTTTTGTTTCCTAGTAAAGAGAAATTTTTCATCCACTTGAATATTCCTTATCATCAGATACCTGAAATGCCATAAAATAATTTAGCACACTAATAATTCATCATCAAAACTTAAGGATAAAATATGACTAGGTCAACAATACCCGAAAGAATAAAGTATTAAAAAAATGGCTCGTGGGCGCTACCCTCGAACCCCCGCCAAATTTTTTATAACTTACAAATAATTTTGACCCTACTAATTAAACTTTCTGGCTTCGCCACTGACTGCTCTATTGTGGATTGGGGTTGTTTAGTTACTGAAGAGGAAGAATTTGTGGGTGTGGTGGTGACATTCAAGAACAGAGGATGATGGGGTTTTAATTGATAAACCCATTTTGGTTCTGAATTTTGTTATTTTTCAATAAAATTTGTGAGGGATTTGATTTGGGTATTTCGAATTTGTAATGAATTTGATTTGGGTATTAATACATTGCCTATTTTGAAAACATTTCTTATGTATATTAGTACATTCTAGTTTTGGCTTTGTAATATCCAAGAATTCTTTGTCACATTGTAAATAAATAAATTAATTAAATATTAATAATATTGAAAACTTTGTGACCTATATTGAATAAATGTGTGGATAAATGAATATAATAAATATTCATCAATGATGATAAATATGTTGTGACTTATGTGGGATATGTATGAGATTAAATAAATATATATTATAGATATGCATATATATTTATTTAATTTCTAAAGGGCATTAAAAATAAAGCTTTATAACCTAATATTATATATTAGGTATGCAAATTAAATAATCTAAGGGTTATAGTAATTGAAGAATACTAGTATTTAATTCATGTACTAGTAAACTAACTCTAAGAGATTTATTTTATATATCTCAACTAATTAATTTTTCATAACTTAATTAAAGCAAGTCTAATTCGGTTATAAAATTAAATATACATGAGTAATTACTTAAATTCCAAATGAGTGAAATAGAAATCCTAATTAAATAATTAGGATAAGATAAAATTAAGGTATTAGGCCATGCTATTTAACATGGCCCAATCATTTTAATTAGAGAACCCAAACAACTAAATGGATTGCCCAAACTTGGTTCAACTTGGGAGGGACTTTTAAGTCATTTGATTAAGTAAATAAAGCAATTAAAAATAAACCAAAAATGGGCAAAAAGAGGGGGGCGCTTCATCCGGCCTATTAAGGGAGAAATAAGGAGCATGTGACTTATTTTGTTTTTCAACATTTGGTCACCAACTCTTAACCACTCCCTAGCCATGTGTCACCCTAAAAGCTTAACTTGAATTATTTTGTTCGAATGTGCAAGATAAGAGGGAAATAAAGAGAGATATTGAGAGATAATGTATACATATAATAGTTGCATGTATATATTTTTATTAAGAATTTATAGCCTTTATTACATATGTACACAAGTTTTCTCATTTCTTCCAACTTAGCTAACAAAACAAAATAGAAAGAGAGAAAGAAAGAAAGGGAGAGTACGCCAGCCTATTAGGGAAGGAGAAAAGGAGGTTTGACCTTATGGGCAAGGAAATCGTGCATTCTTTGTTAGGGTTTCGTGTTGGCTGAGGAGGTGAGAAATCCACGAAGAGCACAAAATTGGTTGATTAATTGAAGAGGGGAGAAGAACAGGTGGACGATTACTCCAATGACACATGGCAGAACTCCCAGAATCTGAAAACCACGTTAGGGTAGCAGCGATTCCAAGAGCCTTCTTGAGTCCTTCGAGTCAAGAGAATGTCCAGGCTTTTTTTAGTGCTTTTAGATGGAATGTCCAAGTCTTAAGTCACCAAAAGCTCTCTTCCCCTTCCTAGAATGGAATGGATATTTATAGAGTTTCCTGGAATTAAGTTGTCACATGTCAGGCACATGTCTTCAGGAAAATTCTAGAAATAACCTTTAGACATTAGAATAATGTCAATATTGCTATGTCCTTCTAGCCATCAATCCAATCCCTCGATTAATTCCCAAAACGATCCGTCTCCACTAGTCTTCTGCCTCGGGGCACGTGGAGGCTTCTCCTGGGTCTAGCACATTTATTGTTGACGTCTTTGTCTTCATTCGATTAGGTTATACGAACCCTAATTTGCACATTTAATGAGGTTGTGGTGTGACGCCCCCAAAATAAGTATACATCACCCATCTTGATTCGCCAAATACATGGTATAAAAATCAAATACAAACTTAATTATACAACTATCGTGCAAAATACGACAAAACATAGCTGAGAGTTTAAACAAGAATATTGCCTTCTAGACAATATCCACTCTCAATGGAGTCCTCATTACATTTATTGTCACAATATTTTATAGAATAGTGAGGACTACTAATGCTATCATCTGGATCGTCACTCCGTTCTCCGACTCGTCCCAGCTATATTCTCATTTCCTGAAGAGAACAGTGAAAGCAAAGGGTAAGCTCAACTAGCCCAGTAAGAAATATTATGACTAAGATAATGCAGAATAAATTATCCTTAGCCTTCAACAGTATAACAACTGATAGAATACAATAGACAACAAGTTTTAGATTAACAACTGCAGCGGAATAAGCAATCCATTAGAAGAGTCAAGTAGAGCATAAAATCTACTATCTTCTATGATTTAAAAAAGTTTTTCATCAACTTTATCACTGAGACTCAGCTTAATAAATAATCCACATCATCGAATCAACCCTGCACTACGGCCAAGGATATTCTTTAGTATCACAACCACAAATTATCCATGCACTACGGGTCAAGGATATTCGTGTATTCATCAATGGTCATGATCATGCCAAATAATCCCTGGTCATAATCATACCAACAACTGTCCATCAATGAACTACATGCCAATGAGGACTTTTACCGCATCATTCGTTACATTACGGTCATGATTATACCGAATAATCCCTTGTCATAATCATACCAAGTCCATCTATGCACGTAAGCCAAAGATGACTTTCATCACAATATAAGCGTGAGGATGATGACAATGACATAATAATTCAATAAAATAAGTTCAAGGATAAATTTTAAAGATTTATAATTTTAATTTATCCAGAAATCAATAACGTCCAAATTGTCAACATGATACTTCTTTGTGGAGTAAAATTTAAGAATGTTCAGAAGAATATTTTCATGAAAAGATACTGGATGAAGCTCAAATATCAAGGATATTCCACTAATTTCATGCAGTATAGAAGCTAAAACTTTAACCTACTGAGTATAATAGAATATATGAAACCGGAAATGGATTTTTTACCCGCCATGCGGTAATCCACGTAGACAGATCATTTCCACAATTTAATAAGGAATGAATACGAAGGATAATTCACCATGCATGCGGTAATCCACATAGACAGGTTATTCTAATAGAATAATAAAGAATGGAATAACAGAAGAATTCACCAGCCGTGCGTAATCCGCATAGACAGGATATTCCAACAGAATAATAAATAATGGAACCAGGTCATGCGTAATCCGCACAGACAGGATACTCCAACAGAATAATAAGGAATGGAATAACAACAGAATTCATCAGGCATGCGATAGACCGTACAGACAGGTTATTCCAACAAAATAATAAAGAATGGAATAACAGAAGAATTTCACCATGTATGCGGTACTTCGCATAGACAGGTTATTCCAACATAATAATAAAGAATGGAATAACAACCCTTATGAGTATTGAAAGAAAATAACTCTCTTCATGAATACGAAAGAATAATACCCCTTACCTTAGAAAAAAACTGGATACTAGAATAGTGAGGTAGCAGACTTCTCTTCATCTTTCTCTCTATAATTTCTCTCTATAATAATTGCTCTATAGCTTTAGTGAATTGGTGAGAAATAAAGGAAGAATGAGCTAATATTTATAGGAAAATATAGTTTCGATAATTGCACATTTTGGAGCTCAAAATATTACAGTATAATACCTTTCTCTTTTTCTTCATTTTTAACTTAGTCCTGCAAGTATTATCAAACTTGCACCACCTCCCCTAATAGTAAATAATGTGACTTAATAGTTCATTCATGTGACTTAATAGTATAATCATGTGAAAAAAAACTAATTACAGTATAGTACTTTCATCTATACCTCTATTTTTAATTTACTCATGCAAGTATTATCAATCTTGCACTAATTCCCCTAATAGTAAATCATGTGAATCAATAGTACACACATGTGAACACATAGTTATAAGCATGTGAATTAATAGCAATGAATTACTCATTTATCCGATTAATTACCCGATTGGTCAATATAACCTCTAGACATCAATTATTATCGAAATAAATATCGATTTCCACTAACACTAATAATTCCAACACAATGAAACTATCAATTTCATCTTTAATCAACACGAACTTATTCATCATTAATATTATAACTCACAATATTTAACAACCAGGTCGTTCCCAGGAAAGAGGGGCTTTCCGATAAGGATTTCTCCTTATTGACGCGCAATTAGGTGACCAAACCTCTCCTTGACAGAACTTCTAGACATTGTCAATATTGTAAATAATAATATGAATAACTTTGTCGTCTCAATTATTGATTTAATAATAATAAATATTATACAGATGATACTGTGACAATAATTGATTCAATAATATGAAAGATATGATGCAGCAATTACTGTAATAATAATTGAGTATAACTGAGTGACTTCTTACGTAAGTATCAATAATCAATATCGTGTACTACTATACAACCATGCATATTACTGTACTTTTACTACTGAGTAGTTCAACAGTTTTAACGATACCACTTTCGCCGTTATTTTTATAAAATGATAATTCTGTCGTTTTCTAACTACGACAATACTTTCGTTGTGGGGTCCGCCAATGATTGTGCCGTCGTACGGATATTTTCCGACAAAAAGAATATTTTCAGACCAATCGAATATTATATAACCACTTGCTTACTTTGCAAAAAAAATTCACATATCATCCTTAACTTTAACCTTTTATCAATTTAACCATTTACGAAATAAAATAATAATTATAAGAAAATTGAATACTTTCATTTCATAAAATTCGGGGTCTTACAATCTCCCCTCCTTATGAAATTTCGTCCTCAAAATTTACATACGTACCTGGTATGCCAAAAAGGTGAGGATACCTCGACATAATCTAACTCTTGAGGTATAACCTTAGAGTGTCGAATATGATCCTTCTTATTCAAGATTTTAACATGTATTTCATCATACGTTAAATCTTCTGCTATCTCGTCTAGTTCTAATTTAATAATGTGGTTTGGGTCGTCCAAATATTTACGTAATATCGATACGAAAAAAAATGTTATGAACATGAGACATACTTAGCGGTAAGGCGAGTATATAGACCACAGTTCTTACTCGATCAAGGATTTCAAATGGGCCAACTAAATCGAGGGTTGAGATAACACCTTCTTGAACCTTCTTCTTCACATTCATTAAATTTGGGTGTGTAGCTTGAGCGGCTTTAACTTTATCGATTAAAGTCGATTCTACTCGTATATTCGTTATCTTCACGTGGGTCCCTAGAGTCTTTAACTCTATCTTCATCATTTATAAGCTATAGGAAATGGGTTTTTGTGTTAACAATGTCATACTCATAACCGAATACGATCTTCCACTCAACGCGTCAGCTACCACGTTCGCTCTTCCACGATGATATTGAATGGTATGGTCGTAATCTTCAACAGCTCGAGCCAACGTCTTTGGCGCATTATACGTTCGTTTTGGTTGAAGAAAAATTTGAGGGTTTAAGAAATGGGTTTTGTACTGGGGTCAATACAAAATTTGATTTCACGCTCTGGGGTAGGCCAGGAAGTTCTTCAGGAATACGTCAGGAAATTTATTAACAATAGAAATATCATTCAAAACTGTGACTATCATCCAAGACTTGGATAGCACATGTAATGAAGGTTTTTCCTAACGGAGTTTCAACTCATAAGTCAAAGTCTAATTTCTCCATAGTGAAATTTAAACGTTGAGCGCAAGCAAGAGAAATAAAAGAATGGGTAGAACCGGTATCTAATAAGGTATAGGCTTCGCAAGAATTTATAATTAACTAATCCGTGCTAACTTCATTCAAGTTACTTGCTTTTTGAGAAGTCATGAAAAACGCTCTCCCTGAAACCACCGACTTTGTTTTGTCCGTATCCGCCTTTGGTGCCACCGTCCAAGCTGAACTTGACTTTGGTGTACGATAAAATTGGGCTAGCTGACCTTCTTTTCCACAATTATAACATACTTTAGACTGCATCGTGCAGCTTGGACTGAAATGTCCCTCCCCTCTGCATTTGAAGCATATAATTGGTGGTCGTTCTTCCTTGAAAACGGGTGCTGGTGCTGTTGTCTTTCCATCATTATTGAACCTTCTCTTCTTGAAATTTCCACTTCTATTATCTGGGTCATGATTACCACCGAAGTGGTTACCATTCTTAGCATGATAATTTCCCCCACGATGGTTATCATTGTTCCGATGGTCGTTGCCACCAGTATGATTATTATCGTGTTGTTGCACGTTACCTTTTGGTTATGCTGACTCATTATCGCGCTCTAATAACTGAGCCATATTCACAACATCTGAATATAAACAAAGTTTGTGATCAAAAATGAGGTATTGACGTATATCGGGTTTCAAACCTCTTAGAAACATTCGCGTCATTCGCTCCTCATTATCGACCAAATGGGATGCAAACCGGGATAACTCCGCAAATTTAACCTCGTATTGCGACACGGTCATATTGTTTTGCTCTAACTTGATAAACTCCACCTCCTTCATGTGACGAATACTTTCGGGAAAGTACTTGTCGTTGAAACAGCTCTTGGAACTTCTCCCAAGACATCTTGAGTGCGTCAGGCTGGGTACGTTTGACAAATTCCCACCAGTAATCTGCCTCTTCACGCAGTATAAAGGTGGTGAATGGAACCTTTTGCTCCTCGGAGCATCCCAAGACATCAAATATCTTGGTGATCTGCTTTAACCACGTCTCCGCCTTAAGTGGTTCTGGCTTTCCCAAAAACTCCGGCGGTCCCAGCTCCTTAAACTGCTTAGCAGTGACCAGCCGCGGGTTGCCATTGTTTCCACCTGCATTTTTAATAGGAGTCTCTCTCGCCTGATGTTACATGAATTGCATAAAGCCTCTGATCATCCCATCGTTCATCATCTGATCGGTGTTGTTGTTTACCTCAGGATTATTGTCTTCATGTTGCACATTATCCTAGGTATTATTCGTTGGTGACTCAACGGTATCATGTGCTTCATTGCTGATCTCAACATTTTCAGATGCCATTCTCAAACACTATCACAAAACAAGGGGTAATTGACATATCACATATTATCCCTATACTCTGGCAGACCAATTAAATACCAAATAAACTTAGGTAGGTCATACTAGAGAAGGAATTCCCCGTCTCTCCCCTCCTAGTTCTTGTCTCACATCTCAGCAAGGGATCATATCCCTAAGCTTTCATGCCAACTGTGACACCTCCAAAATAGGTATACATCACCCATCTTAAGTCGCCAAATACATGGTACAAAAATCAAATACAAACTTAATTATACAATTGTCGTGCAAAATACGACAAAACATAGCTGAGAGTTTAAACAAGAATATTTCCTTCTAGACAATATCCACTCTTAATGGAGTCCTCATTACATTTATTGTGACACTATTTTATAGAATAGTGAGGACTACTAATGCTATCATCTAGATCGTCACTCCGTTCCCCGACTCGTCCCAGCTATATTCTCATTTCCTGAAGAGAATAATGAAAGTAAAGGTGAGCTCAACTAGCTCAGTAAGAAATATTATGACAAAGATAATGCAAAATAAATTATCCTTATCCTTCAACAGTATAACAACTGATAGAATACAATAGACAACAAGTTTTAGATCAACAACTACAGCGGAATAAGCAATCCATTAGAAGAGTCAAGTAGAGCATAAAATCTACTATCTTCTATGATTTAAAAAGTTTTTCATCAACTTTATCACTGAGATTAAGCTTAATAAATAATCCACATCATCGAATCACCCCTGCACTACGGCCAAGGATATTCTTTAGTATCACAACCACAAATTATCCATGCACTATGGGCCAAGGATATTCGTGTATTCATCAATGGTCATGATCATGCCAAATAATCCCTGATCATAATCATACCAACAACTGTTCATCAATGAACTACAGGTCAATGGGGACTTTTACCACATCATTCGTTACATTACGGTCATGATTATACCGAATAATCCCTTGTCATAATCATACCAAGTCCATCTATGCACGTAAGCCAAAGATGACTTTCATCATAATATAAGCGTGAGGATGATGACAATGACATAATAATTCAATAAAACAAGTTCAAGGATAAATTTTAAAGATTTATAATTTTAATTTATCCAGAAATCAATAACGTCCAAATTGTCAACATGATACTTCTTTGTGGAGTAAAATTTAAGAATGTTCAGAAGAATATTTTCATGAAAAGATACTGGATGAAGCTCAAATATCAAGGATATTCCACTAATTTCATGCAGTATAGAAGCTAAAATTTTAACCTACTGAGTATAATAGAATATATGAAACCGGAAATGGATTTTTTACCCGCCATGCGATAATCCACGTAGACAGATCATTTCCATAATTTAATAAGGAATGAATACGAAGGATAATTCACCATGCATGCGGTAATCCACATAGACAGGTTATTCTAATAGAATAATAAAGAATGGAATAACAGAAGAATTCACCAGGCGTGCGTAATCCGCATAGACAGGATATTCCAACAGAATAATAAATAATAGAACCAGGTCATGCGTAATCCGCACAGACAGGATACTCCAACAGAATAATAAGGAATGGAATAACAACAGAATTCATCAGGCATGCGATAGACCGTACAGACAGGTTATTCCAACAGAATAATAAAGAATGGAATAACAGAAGAATTTCACCATGTATGCGGTACTTTGCATAGACAGGTTATTCCAACATAATAATAAAGAATGGAATAACAACCCTTATGAGTATTGAAAGAAAATAACTCTCTTCATGAATACGAAAGAATAATACCCCTTACCTTATTTTTAACTTAGTCCTGCAAGTATTATCAAACTTGCACCACCTTCCCTAATAGTAAATAATGTGAATTAATAGTTCATTCATGTGACTTAATAGTATAATCATGTGAAAAAAAACTAATTATAGTATAGTACTTTCATCTATACCTCTATTTTTAATTTAGTCATGCAAGTATTATCAATCTTACACCAATTCCCCTAATAGTAAATCATGTGAATCAATAGTACACACATGTGAACACATAGTTATAAGCATGTGAATTCATAGCAATGACTTGCTCATTTATCCGATTAATTACCCGATTGGTCAATATAACCTCCATACATCAATTATTATCGAAATAAATATTGATTTCCACTAACAATAATAATCCCAACACAATGGAACTATCAATTTCATATTTAATCAACACGAACTTATTCATCTTTAATATTAGAACTCATAATATTTAACAACCAGGTCATTCCCAGGAAAGAGGGGCTTTCCGATAAGGATTTCTCCTTATTAGCGCGTAATTAGGTGACCAAACCTCTCCTTGACAGAACTTCTAGACATTGTCAATATTACAAATAATAATATGAATAACTTTGTCGTCTCAATTATTGATTTAATAATAATAAATATAATGCAGATGATATTATGACAATAATTGAATCAATAATAGGAGAGATATGATGCAGCAATTACTGTAACAATAATTGAGTATAACTGAGTGACTTCTTACGTAAGTATCAATAATCAATATTGTGTGCTACTATGCAACCACGCGTATTACTGTACTTTTACTACCGGGTAGTTTAACAGTTTTAACGGTAACACTTTCGCAGTTATTTTTTATAAAATGATAATTCTGTTGTTTTCTAACTACGACAATACTTCCGTTGTGGGCTCCACCAATGATTGTGCCGTCATACGGATATTCTCCGACAAAAAGAATATTTCCCGATCAATCGAATATTATATAACCACTTACTTACTTTGCAAAAAAAAATTCACATATCACCCTTAACTTTAACCTTTTATCAATTTAACCATTTACGAAATAAAATAATAATTATAAGAAAATTGAATACTTTCATTTCATAAAATTCGGGGTCTTACATGTGGAACCCTAATTGTGCATTTAATTCAATTAGGTCATGTGAATCCTAATTTTGCACCTGGGCCCACATTTGCCCCCTGCGCGAGAGTCGCATTCCCAAATAGACGATCGTGCAAAAATACTTCAAGTTTTTGAATGATTTTATGGGACTTCACTTTACAGGTCTTGAAGATAATGGTTCTAGTAGAGAGAACCCCTAGTGAGCCAAAACCTTAGGGTTAAACCCTAGGGAGGCAAAACTTAGCAAGGCTCTTCCTTGGACATATTGAAAAATCCTCCAAAAATATTTCCATAACTTGCCCAAGATTTGTTTCCTTATTTTTTCTAGAAATTAAAAACAAGAAAAAATAATCAAATATCACCAAATAAAATTCAATCTAATAAAATCCTTCTTTTGGTAAATCAAATCTTTCCTTTTTACCAAATTAAATCTTAATTTTTTATTTTGAAAATAAAATCAAGTCTTAATTTTATTTTGGAAATAAAATCAAATCTTTCTTTATTTGATCTTGAAAGCAAGAGATTTTTTTTCATATATATATATATATATATATATATATATATATATATATATATACACACAGGAAGGATCAAGAGCGGAATTCTTAAATAGCAAAATGCCTTAAGTAGCAGAATTTTGTCAAAACGACGTCGTTTTATAGGGACGCGGTGGCATTTTTGTAAATACGTGGTGGTATGGTATTTACAAAAATGCCACCGTGTTCCTATAAAACGGCGTCGTTTTGATAAAATTATGCTACTTAAGGCATTATGCTATTTAAGAATTATGCTCTTGATCCTTTCTGTATATATATATATATATATATATATATATATATATATATATATATATATATATATATATATATTTACTTCCCTAATTCTGATTCACCATATTCACTGACTAGAATCATACATATCCATGTCCCAAACACAGGTAATCATAATCAGCCACTTTCGAAATTCAATTGGTGGGATAATCAATTTGACTTGCTTTTAAAATTCTCTTCATCACCAAAAGTGTCTTCCTTTCCTTCTTCCGCAGCTTAGACAATATAACTCCGAGTCCTAGACGGTAACAATATAACCCCGAAGTCTTGGAGCAGCTTTGATCCTCTGAAAAGAGTTCAAGGTAAATTATGCTCTCTTTAATCACTGATTGTGTTCTCATAGTAAATGACTAGGTCAGACTCCTACGAGCAACAAGGTAATCAAGCAACAGGTCTTGTTTTATATCACGATGAATGCACATGGGAGAACCACCATCCCTTCTTTACATGATCATACAAAAATTATCACAGCCTTCGTTGTCCAATTCCTCATGATTGTTTCATCTATATATATATATATATATATATATATATATATATATATATATATATATAACTGTAGCCTTTCTTCTATTTTTCGAGCCCCATCACCTTGATCATATCTTAGTTTTTTCCCTCGAAATTCATTAGAGAAAGGCTATAATTTTTATGGCGAAAGAGGATTCGTTCCAACCAGTTGATTTGTGGAGCAATAGGACCTTGAAGGTATGAAGGAACAGCCCCTAGGTGGTCGAACCCTATAGGAGCTGAACCTTATAGGGAGCCGAACCCTAAGGGGGACGAACCCTATAGGCTTTTTTTTCTAAGGGATGAAGGAAACAACCCCTAGGTGGCCGAACCCTATAGGGAGGTGAACCCTAGGGGGCCGAATCCTATAGATTTTTTTTTCAGGACTACCCAGTCTTTCTTTTGTCTTTCGAGCCCCATTACCTTGATAACATCTTAGTTTTTTTCCTCGATAATAAATAAAGATTTGGCATTTTTTCGACGAAAAAACATGAAAGAAGAAAATATTTTACATGCAGCAAAACCACCCTAGATGGCCGAACCCTAAGGGGAAAACCCTAGGGGCCGAACCCTAGGGTGCGAACTCTAGGGGGGAATCACTGTTTAGAAGAAAAAAATGAAGTTCGGGGAGGAGCAATTACTATTTGGATCATAACTTTTGATCCGTTTGGAGTTTCGATGCCCATAATATATCAAAACAAAGCTAGCGACGAGCCCTACAAAATTCATGACATTTGGCCATGACATAAGCCGTTATAAGTCCAAAAAAGGCTCCAAAGGATGCCTTTT
Source organism: Panax notoginseng (assembly GCA_016801055.1). Lineage (NCBI taxonomy): Eukaryota > Viridiplantae > Streptophyta > Magnoliopsida > Apiales > Araliaceae > Panax > Panax notoginseng. Next base: position 67,592,250 of record CM029017.1, on the reverse strand, counting down.
GGCTGTCCGAAGTTTTTTTTAAAATTATTGGGAAATTTTTTCTTGCATAATTGTGATTCCTAACTCTTTCTGACATTGTTTCTTCTACTTTTCAGGTGTTTTGAATATTAACTCTCAGACTTTCCTCTTTGCCATGACTCAAACACTTTATTTGACATCCATTCTTTGCTTCTTTTTTTTTGAATTCTTATAATGAACTTCCCTTACGTGTAGGCCCTTTCACCTGAATGCTCTGCAGAACCAAGAACTACCCAGGAGTCCCCATTCATCACCGATTGGGGGAGAGCTCCCTTCTTTGGTCCTTCTGACACCTTTTGGGATAGAGTTAAAGGCTAGGACCGTACAGCTTTTCCTCCATCAGAGAAAGAAGGCTTGTTTCTGTAACAACCCGATATTTTCTGTATAATTAAATCAGAAAATTTTGCGTATAATTTTTTTTTTATTTTAAGGATGAGGATTTGTACAAGATAATGTTTATATGTATTTAAGTTATAAATAAAAATATATTTATTACATGAATATTTACAAATAATTTTATTTTAGAATTATTGATTTTTGTAAAGTATATTCTTATAATAATTAAATTATAGTATAAATGTTTTTATTAATTATTTTCCATGAAAATACAATTATATCTTATTTAAATAATATATGAAATGAGTTTTAGAATTATTATAATAATTATTTATTTTATTATATGAATTTATGCTAGATTAATTAAGTTAATTATTTTAACTTAATTAATAATGTTAAATATGAAAGATAAAACAGATATGGAATCCAAACCCTAATTTTATATTTTTATTAAGGAATTAGAATAATAATATAACATTAATTATATTTAGATTTTCAGTGCTATAAATATGTGTTGTATGTTTGTGGACTGACAATGGTTGGTCAATTATGGTGTATAATGTCAAAACCCTAGCATTAATTTGTTTAACCCTATTTTTAAATTCAAATGGGAAAGTCAATACTGTTATATAACGGTGTTATATGATTTATGTTGCGTATTAAGTGATTATTTAGGTAAACCCTAATTAGCTAGAAACCCTAATTCTAAATTAGTAACCCTAATTAATATTTTGAAAATCCTAATTTTTGTAATGAGAAACCCTAATTTGAAAATCAAATTAGTGTTCGAGATTATTTGTAATTGTGTTAATGTGATTAATTAACAAGTATTAGAATTACAATTGTTAATTATAAAAACCCTAAATTGTTAAACCCTAATTATTAAACTAGAATCCTAATTTAATAATTAGAAACCCTAATTGTAATTTGGTAACCCTAATTACCAAAAGTATAAACCCTAATTGATTATTTAGTAATGTTAATTATAATTAGTGATTTTAAACCCTAATGTTCCTGTATAATTTAATTAGAACCTTAATCTAATTTAGAAAATCCTAATTTACAAATTTTAGAAACTAAAATTTATTTAATTTTTTTTTATACAAACCCTAAAAGAAAACTTAGAAATATATTTGTGCTAAACCTTAGGGTTAAACCCTAAGGGTTTGTAAGGATTACAAAATTGCCCTTAAAATTTCCAAGCAAAATGACCAAGATGCCCCTCTAGCATTATTTGGGATAGCTTGTGTATCTAGCAATAATGGAGTGGGTGACCAACTATGTTGACAATTGCGACTTAGAAACACTGAATTCAGCCTCTAGATCAGCCATACATGCATCATACACTTATATATATAGATTGGAAGAGAGAGAAAATCATTTGTTAACTTGTTTTTGCCCAAACACTCAAACATTCTCTCTCAAGCTCAACCCTCTGAAATTTCCTTCATATATCAGTCATAAATCCAGCCCCACGAAATCCACTAACAAATCAAAAGCTCAAATACAAGATAGATCAAAGAAAAGGTATAAACCCTAGCCATGAAATCTGACCATCGATCTTGTGTTAGATGTTAGGTTTGAATGTTAGAATATGTTATTTGTAGTCCATATAGATGATCTGGGTTGATAGATGTTAGATCCATAACATTTATAGGCTCGGATTTGAAGATTTTCAAAATCTGGAAAATTGAGAAATATGGTCTGACAACCTAATGTCAGATCCCATAGATCTTAGTATGTTTTGTGTTTTTGTTGTTTTAATGTTTGATCTTATAGTATGTTATATGGACGTTGCTCTATACTTGAAATCAGGCTTAGATCATGTCCAGAACAAACGTTATTCAAGGTCAAACTCTGTTGACCGAGCATGACCAAGAGTTTTTGGGCAGCCCAGAAACTCAAGAACACTGTCTAACAACATTTTCTCAAGCCTATAACTGTCAGGTGTTAAGTGTTTTGTTGATGTTATTGTATCTAATTTGTAACCTGTTAGTTTTACTCCAGATCCATGCTTTTAAATCACTCAAACAATCAACAGATTGTAAGTAGTGGATGGTCAAAGTATCCTACTCGGCATTGACTTATATTTTCTGGGCAACCCAGAATCTGTTCTTCAGTGCCTGACAAGATGTTCCTAATCCCAGATCTTACATTCTTTTGATGTTTTGATTGTGTTAATGTATCTATACTATACTACGGTATGTGTACTACATATATATGCTCATAAATCACCTAGATAACCAACAGAATGAAAGTTATTTAAGGTCAAACTACCCTGCTCGTTCACAGATGCGGTTTTACGGAAAACCCAAAAACCGTATGAACAAGGTTTTCTGACAACCTTTGACCAGTTGCTAACTGATGATTTTGATGTATTTAGGTTAACCTGATGACTGCTAAATGTACCTTAACATGTATACTACAATCTTGAACCAATATAACATCTTTAAAGAAACCAGAACCTATAGGAATTTAAGCCACAAAATGAACCCTAGAAGCTGTCTGGGTTTCTGGAAAACCCAGAAGCTCTGACAGTGACTTTACAAGGCCAGATCTTGTATCTATGTTGCGTTATGACCATGATTAGTTGTTGATTTGTGTAGTGTTACAACTCTACAACAAAACCATTACAAGGCCCTGCTTAGAAACAACCTGACCAGCAAGTTATAGACAGTCAAACGTGGCACTATGAACACTGACTGTTAGTGATCTTGGCCCTCAAGAACATTTATTGCGACAGAAATCGTCGATAAAGCCTTTAGCGACGGATTTAATTAATTTAATTTCCTAATTTCTGAAAAATGAATTAAAAATAGAAATAAATTCCTAAAAATTACAAAATCAGTTTTAAAAATTATTTTAAATTATAAAAAATACCTTTTAATTATTTGGTATATTTTTCATTAATATTTATAATTATTTGAATATTAATGACATTTAATTTATTTCATTAGTGTATTAAATAAATTGGAGAAAAATAATTTTAATATTATAAAAATTATTTTAAATAAGAATAAAGTCTTTAAAAATATTTTTGAGTTATAAATGTAACTTTTAATATTTTGTGATGAATTTTATTAATAAATTAATATTAAGTATAACTAAGTTATTTAATAAATAAATTAAAAATGATTTTATTATATTAAAAACTATTTTAAATAATAATAAGGTATTTAAAAGTATTTTAAGTTATAAAATATAACTTTCATTATTTAAAGGTAAATTTTATTAATGATATTAAATTTATTTAATAATTATATTAAATAAATTAGTTTTTAAATGATTTTATTATTATAAAAATCATTTTAAAAAAAAATAAAGTGTTTAAAGATATTTTAAGTTATAAAATATAACTTTTGATATTTAAAGAATAATTTCATATGAAATGATATTAGAGTTATTTAATAATAATATTAAATAAATAATTTAAAAATGGTTTTATTAATTTAAAAGTCATTTAAAAAGGATATAAAGGAATTAAAAATATTTTAAGTTATGATTAATGACTTTTAATATTTTGATAAATAAAATATTAATACTTTAATATTAATGATTATTATTTAAAAATAATTTTAATTGTTTTAAAAATTATTTAAGGGTAATATTATTACTTTAAAAGTATTTTGAGTTATTATAACAAACTTTAATATTTTGTCAATGGTTTCATTAATAGTTTAATATTAATTAAATATTAATGATAATAAAATTATTTAATATTTAAATCATTTAATAATGATTCCGGTGTTTGAAAATTCATGATAAATTATAATAAAGGTTTAAAAATTATTATAAGTCATTTAAAAGTAATATGACTGATACTTACAAATATTGAGCAACAGAATAGAGTCTTAGACTCGATAATTACTCGATAAAGTCGTCGGTACACCGACATGTTTCAGAAATTAATCTGGTCTAAGATAATTTGATTAGATATGTGTTTATTTGTGATTCAATGGTTGTGGAACATATGTGACAATGTAATTAGGTTATGTGCTGACTGCAATAAGCAGTACTATGTGTTATAGTATGTTATTCTAAGCGATCAAATGATCTGATTACTGGTAGGTATTATATAAAGATAGAACTAAGTTACGAACAGTAAGCAGCGCATCAGGCAAGTATCTTACCTTTGCATTTCTTTTATACAATAGACATGAGTAAAAAGTTTTAAAATTATATTATTATTATGCTATATTATTAACCCTATTGTGATATATTCTATATCCGATCATTGTTTATCAACATGTTAGTATATGATAATTCAGATATATATATATTGTTCGTTAATTTCTTAACATGGTTACACAAGTGTCCCCACTTAGATAATCATTATATTTAATCACATGTTGATATATATATATATATATATATATATATATATATATATATATATATATATATATATATATATATATATATATATATCCACACGTCCAAGCTAATTAACCAGCTAGACATAAATTTCGAAATTTCGTTGAATATGAAAAAACCTTTTTGTATCCAATCAAATTGTTTTGGTTCGGATTCCAGACTAAGTATGAACATCCCGATCACGGAAAAACTTTTATGCACCCAAGGCAGACAGAGTGAACGATAACATCGTTCTTGCAATGCAGTATTGATCAATACAGGGCACATTGGGCAGATCACCATCGTTCGTGTAAGTTATGACGGTTTGCAGATGAAGTTCTGCTAAACCTTATCGAAAATTAAAAACAATGTTCATAGCCTGTCAACTAATACCTATATATAATTAAAGTTAATATGTAGTTTCAAAATTTTGAGATAGAATTATTATGTTCGATTCAGTTTACTTCATAACTATAAATTCGTTGTAGAAGTGACGTACAAAGAAAACATTTACTTCTTTCAGCTAATTATATTCATAATTGTTATTACTTGCTGGGCACCCAAATGCTCACTCTTGCTTAAATTTAAATATTTTTAGCTAGGCGTGATCAACCCGAAGGTTCAGACAAGAACAAGTGAAAAGGAAAGCAAACAGAACATATTTAATGGTGTCTTTTAAAATAGTTAGACAATATATAGACAATGATATGTATTATATATCATGTAAAGAATTATAGTAAAGGTTGCGTAATTGGGATTAGACTCTGATAAATATAAATTAAGTTGGATTTTTATATTATTGTTATTATTATTAGTATTATTCCGCTCATAGAAATGGTATCGTAAAGCACCGAGTTCAGGTTTCAAGTACCCGAGTTTGGGGTCTTTACAAGTTGGTATCAGAGCTTATGGTTAAAAACCTTAAGTGGGTTAGACCTTAGGCTATAACCTTAGAACAGAGAAAAACGTTGAAAATACATATAACTCATATAGAGTTTATAAGGAGATGAATTGAATAAATTCATCGTCAAACAAGATAAAAGATAACTTATATAAAACTATTATTTGTTGTGTATATATTATATGCTAGTCAGAAATTTATTTGTATAGATGTCAGATAGAAAAGAATTAGGATATACTCAGATTGTAAAAAAAGATTCAACCTTCATGACCGAGCCAATATCAAAGCCAATAGCTGAAATAGAGGCTCACATTGAAAGCTACCTCAATGAGGTGGTTATTTTTGGAAAATGTAGTATCAGACCCAGAAATGATAGTATAACTGATAGGTACAGTATAGTTACAGAATATGTGGTTAATGTTGAGTTCTTAAACTCATATGTTGTGGTGAGTTCTTAAACTCATAATGTGTGGTAAGTTGGACGAACTAGGTATAGTTTGGTATGATTGGATTATTGAGGATAATGGGAATAGACAGATTTCTAAGCAATTGATCCTTAGTGGAGGAGTAAGAAATAAGTAGTACTAGTATTACTTGAATATATATGATTCTATGTTATGTGTATGATAGGTATGTTTGTATAAGGTAATATTTTTCAAATTTTGTATAAGTTGTGGCAACGATTCCCGACTTTTGAGTCACAAAGGGATATCGGATGATTAAAGCAATATGTGCTATGGTATGTCAAGTGATATGAGTATGAATTTATATGGGATTAATTAAATAAGTTGGTATAAAGATAGTAGTTAATTATATGAGTACTGGTTAATGCAGAAAACCAAAATTTTAAAATATATAATATTTTGAGTACATGATAAATATAGAATTTCGTGTTATATGATTATACGTATACAATAAGGCTTAGAATAAAGAATAAATTGTGATAATGTCGCCAAGGAGACGAAAACGAAATACACGGACAAAAGAACCTGTCAACAAAGCTAGAAGATAACCAGACCCGATACAGAATTCTGTGAATATGGACGATCAAGCTATGCAGAACGGAATGCCAGTCGCCGGAAGATCAGCCAGATAATCGATCGACGAACGTCAAAAACTTTAAGGCCATCGTACTGCCAGGATTCGGAAGATCAACTGACCCTATTGACGCGTTTGTGATAGCTAGGGTAACAAAGGGGCAAAAGATAGTTTTGTCACCTATACGATAAAAGGAAAGGAGATAAAAGGCAAGTCTGCGTGATTTAAGTGTGAGTCAATGGAGTATAAGGTGGAAGACTGTCCAAGAAGGAGATGGGAGGAAAGGAATGCGAATAAGGGGAAAAGGCAGCAGGACATTGGCGACAACGAGACCAACATCAACAAACAAACCAACGAAATCAACCGCAAGCGTCTTCAATATGACCGTTCAAGATATCGTGGCAGCTAGGGATGCAACTCCAAGTATTATTCTAATCAATATTATTTACTTATATATTATTTTCTTATATATAGTAAAAATATTTTATAAATTATTTTGAAGGAGGAATTTGAGTTCTTTTAGAAATCAAATTTCCGTTTAATCAGATAGATAAACTTTATGTGAATAGATAAACATCAGTTCGATCAAATTATGATCGATATCTACTGGTAATGATTGTGTATGCTATGTACCCTTGTCTGTATATGATTTAAAACGGTGATTCCGGGGACGAAATCTTTATAAGGGAGGGTGAATGTAACAACCCGATATTTTCTGTATAATTAAATCAGAAAATTTTGCGTATAAATTTTTTTTTTAAGGATGAGGATTTGTACAAGATAATGTGTATATGTATTTATGTGATAAATAAAAATTTATTTATTACATGAAAATTTACAAATAATTTTATTTTAGAATTATTGATTTTTGTAAAGTATATTCTTATAATAATTAAATTATAGTATAAATGTTTTTAATAATTATTTTCCAAGAAAATATAATTATATATTATTTAAATAATATATGAAATAATTTTTATATTTATTATAATAATTATTTATTTTATTATATGAATTTTTGCTAGATTAATTAAGTTAATTATTTTAACTTAATTAATAATGTTAATTATGAAAGATAAATCAGATATTGTATCCAAACCCTAATTTTAGATTTTTATTAAGGAATTAGAATAACAATATAATATTAATTATATTTTGATTTTTAGTGCTATAAATATGCACTACATGTTTGTGGACTGACAATGGTTGGTCAATTATAGTGTATAATGTCGAAACCCTATCATTAATTTGTTTAACCCTATTTTTAAATTCAAATGAGAAAGTTAATACTGTTATATAACGGTATTATATGATTTATGTTGCGTATTAAATGATTATTTAGGTAAACCCTAATTAGCTAGAAACCCTAATTCTAAAATTAGTTACCCTAATTAATATTTCGAAAACCCTAATTTTTGTAATGAGAAGCCCTAATTTGAAAATCAAATTAGAGTTCGAGATTGTTTAAAATTGTGTTAATGTGATTAATTAACAAGTATTAGAATTACAATTGTTAATTATGAAAACCCTAAATTGTTAAATCCTAATTACTAAACTAGAACCCTAATTTAGTAATTAGAAATCCTAATTGTAATTTGGTAACCCTAATTACCAAAAGTATAAACCCTAATTGATTATTTAGTAATGTTAATTATAATTAGTGATTTTAAACCGTGATGTTCCTGTATAATTTAATTAGAACCTTAATCTAATTTAGAAAAGCCCTAATTTACAAATTTTAGAAACTAAAATTTATTTAAATTTTTTTTATACAAACTCTAAAAGAAAAGCTAGAAATATATTTGTGCTAAACCTTAGGGTTAAACCTTAAGGGTCAAACCCTAAGGGTTTGCAAGAATTATAAGATTGCCCTTAAAATTTCAAAGCAAAATGACCAAGATGCCCCTCTAGCATTATTTGAGATATCTTGTGTATTTAGCAATAATGGAGTGGGTGACCAACTATGTTGACAATTGTGACTTAGAAACACTGAATTCAGCCTCTAGAGATCAGCCATACATGCATCATACACTTGTATATATAGATTGGAAGAGAGAGAAAATCATTTATTAACTTGTTTTTGCCCAAACACTCAAACATTCTCTCTCAAGCTCAACCCTCCGAAATTTCCATCATATATCAGTCATAAATCCAGCCCCATGAAATCCACTAACAAATCAGAAGCTCAAATACACGATTGATCAAAGAAAAGGTATAAACCCTAGCCATGAAATCTGACCATCGATCTTGTGTTAGATGTTAGGTTTGAATGTTAGAATATGTTATTTGTAGTCCATATAGATGATCTGGGTTGATAGATGTTAGATTCACAACATCTATAGGCTCGAATTTGAAGATTTTCAAAATCTGGAAAATTAAGAAATATGCTTTGACAACCTAATGCCAGATCCCATAGATCTTAGTATGTTTTGTGTTTTTGTTGTTTTAATGTTTGATCTTGTAGTATGTTATACGGACTTTGCTCTAGACTTGAAATTAGGCTTACATCATGTCCAGAACAAAAGTTATTCAAGGTCAAACTCTGTTGATTAAGCATGACCAAGAGTTTCTGGGCAGCCCAGAAACTCAAGAACACTGTCTGACAACATTTTCTCAAGCCTATAACTGTCAGGTGTTAAGTGTTTTGTTGATGTTATTGTATCTAATTTGTAACCTGTTAGTTGTACTCCAGATCAATGCTTTTAAATCACTCAAACAATCAACAGATTGTAAGTAGTGGATAGTCAAAGTATCCTACTCAGCATTAACTTACATTTTTTGGCCAACCCAGAATCTATTCTTCAGTGTCTGTCAAGATGTTCCTGATCCCAGATCTTGCATGCTTTTGATGTTTTGACTGTGTTAATGTATCTAGACTATACTATGGTATATGTACTACATATATGTGCTCATAAATCACCTAGATAACCAACAGAATGAAAGATATTTAAGATCAAACCACCCTGCTCGTTCACAGATGCGGTTTTCTGGAAAACCCAGAAACCGTATGAACAAGGTTTTCTGACAACCTTTGACCGGTTGCTAACTGATGATTTTGATGTATTTAGGTTAACCTGATGACTGCTAAATGTACCTTAACATGTATACTACAACCTTGAACCATTATAACATCTTTAAAGAGACCAGAACCTATAGGAATTTAAGCCACAAAATGAACCCTTAATGTTATCTGGGTTTCTAGAAAACCCAGAAGCTCATACAGTGACTTTACAAAGCCAGATCTTGCATCTATGTTACGTTATGACCATGATTAGTTGTTGATTTGTGTAGTGTTACAACTCTACTACAAAACCATTACAAGGCCCTGCCCAAAAACAACCTGACTAGCAAGTTATAGACAGTCAAACGTGGCACTATGAACACAGACTGTCAGTGTTCTTGGCCCTCAAGAACATCTATTGCAACAGAAATCGTCTCTAAAGCCTTTAACGACGGATTTAATTAATTTAATTTCCTAATTTCCAAAAAATGAATTAAAAATAGAAATAAATTCCTAAAAATTACAAAATCAGTTTTAAAAATTATTTTAAATTATAAAAAATAACTTTTAATTATTTGGGATATTTTTCATTAATATTTATAATTATTTGAATATTAATGATATTTAATTTATTTAATTAGTGTATTAAATAAATTGGAAAAAATGATTTTAATATTATAAAAATTATTTTAAATAAGAATAAAGTGTTTAAAAATATTTTTGAGTTATAAATGTAACTTTTAATATTTTGTGATGAATTTCATTAATAAATTAATATTAATGATAATTAAATTATTTAATAAATGAATTAAATAAATAAATTAAAAATTATTTTATTATATTAAAAATTATTTTAAATAATAATAAGGTATTTAAAAGTATTTTAAGTTATAAAATATAACTTTCATTATTTAAAGGTAAATTTCATTAATTACTTTTTATTAATGATATTAAGGTTATTTGATAGGTATATTAAATAAATTAGTTTAAAAATAATTTTATTATTATAAAAATCATTTTAAATAAAAATAAAGTGTTTAAAGATATTTCAAGTTATAAAATATAACTTTTGATATTTAAAGGATAATTTCATATGAAATGATATTAGAGTTTTTTAATAATAATATTAAATAAATAATTTGAAAATGATTTTATTAATTTAAAAATCATTTAAAAAGGATACAAATGAATTACAAATATTTTAAGTTATAAATAATGACTTTTAATATTTTGATAAATAAAACATTAATACTTTAATATTAATGATAATTATTTAAAAATGATTTTAATTGTTTTAAAAATTATTTAAGAGTAATATTAATACTTTAAAAGTATTTTGAGTTATTATAACTAACATTAATATTTTGTCAATGGTTTTATTAATAGTTTAATATTAATTAAATATTAATGATAATAGAATTATTTAATATTTAAATCATTTAATAATGATTCCGGTGTTTGAAAATTTATGATAAATTATAATAAATGTTTTAAAATTATTATAAGTCATTTAAAAATAATATGACTGATACTTACAGATATTGAGCAACAGGATAGAATCTTAGACTCGATAATTACCCGATAAAGCCTTCGGTACACCGACATGTTTCAGAAATTGATCTAGACTTAGATAATTTGATTAGATATGTGTTTATTTGTGATTCAATGATTGTGGAACATATGTGACAATGTGATTAGGTTATGTGCTGACTGCAATAAGCAGTGCTATGTGTTATAGTATGTTATTCTAATCGATCAAATGATCTTATTACTGATAGGTGTTATATAAAGATAGAACTAAGTTACGAACTGTAAGCAGCGCATCAGGCAAGTATCTTACCTTTTTATTTCCTTTATGCAATGGACATGAATAAGAAGTTTCAGAATTATATTATTATTATGCTATATTATTAACCCTATTGTGATATATTCTATATCTGATCATTGTTTATCAACATGTTAGTACATGGTAATTCAGATATATATTCTGTTCGTTAATTTCTAAACATGGTTACACAAATGTCCCCACTTGGATAATCATTATATTTAATCACATGTTGATATATATATATATATATATATATATATATATATATATATATATATATATACACGTCCAAGCTAATTGACCAGTTAGGCATCTATTTTGAAATATCGTTGAATATGATAAAACCTTTTTGTATCCAATCAAATTATTTTGGTTCGGATTCCAGACTAAGTTTGAACATCCCGATCAAGGGAAAACTTTTATACGTCCAAGGCGGACAGAGTGAACGATAACATCGTTCTTGCAATGCAGTATTGATCGATACAGGGCATATTGGGCAGATCACCCTCGTACATGTAAGTTATGACGGTTTACAGATGAAGTTCTACTAAACCTTAGCGAAAACTAAAAATAATGTTCATAGCCTGTCAACTAATACCTATATATAAAGTCAACATGTAGTTTCAAAAATTTGAGATAGAATTGTTATGTTCGGTTCAGTTTACTTCACAACTATAAATTTGTTGTAGAAGTGATGTACAAAGAAAATATTTATTTCTTTCAGCTAATTATATTCATAATTGTTATTACTTGTTGGGCACCCAAATGCTCACTCTTGCTTAAATTTAAATGTTTTAAACTAGGCATGATCAACCCAAAGGTTCAGACAAGAACAAGTGAAAAGAAAAGTAAACAGAACATGTTTAATGGTGTCTTTTGTAATAGTTAGACAATATATAGACAATGATATGTATTATATATCATGTAAAGAATTATAGTAAAGGTTGCGTAATTGGGATTAGACTCTGATAAATATAAATTAAGTTGGATTTTTATATTATTGTTATTATTATTAGTATTATTCCGCTCATAGAAATGGTATCGTATAGCACCGAGTTCGGGTTTTAACTACCCGAGTTTAGGGTCTTTACAAGTTGGTATCAGAGCTTATGGTTAAAAACCTTAAGTGGGTTAGACCTTAGGCTATAACCTTAGAACAGAGGGAAACGTTGAAAATACAAATAACTCATATAGAGTTTATAAGGAGATGAATTGAATAAATTCATCGTCAAACAAGATAAAAGATAACTTATATAAAACTATTATTTGTTGTGTATATATTATATGCTAGTCATTATAATTTATTTGTATAGATGTCAGATAGAAAAGAATTAGGATATACTCAAATTGTAAAGAAAGATTCAACCTTCATGACCGAGCCAATATCAAAGCCAATAGCTGAAATAGAGGCTACCTTAATGAGGTGGTTATTTTTGGAAAATGTAGTATCAGACCCAGAAATGATAGTATAACTGATAAGTAGAGTATAGTTATAGAATATGTGGTCAACGTCGAGTTCTTAAACTCATATATTGTGGTGAGTTCTTAAACTCATAATGTGGCCCTAAAATTAGGTATACATCACCCATCTTGAGTCACCAAATACATCGTACAGAATCCAAATACAACTTACTAATATAATTGTCGTGTACAATACGACAGAACATAAACTGTGAGTTTTAATACAAATATTATCTTCTAGAGAGTATCCATACTCAAAAGGAGTCCTCATTACAATTATTATCACACTATTACACAGAATAGTGAGGACTACTAATGCTATCATCTGGTCCATTACTCCATTTTTCGACTCGTCCAGCTATATTCTCATTTCCTGAAGAGAACCGTGAAAGAAAGGGTGAGCTCAACTAGCCCAGTAAGAAATATTATGACTAAGATAATGCAGGATAAATTATTGTTAGCCCTCAACAATGTTAAACTGATAAAATACAATAGAAATCAAGTTTAACTGCAGCGGATCAAGCAATCCATTAAAAGAGTCAAGTAGAGAATAAAATCTACTATCTTTTACGATTTAAAAGGTTTTTTCATGACTTTTATCGCTGGGACTCAGGTTAACTTTATCGATTAAAGTCGATTCTAATCGTATATTCGTTATCTTCACGTGGGTTCCTAGAGTCTTTAACTCTATCTTCATCATTTGTAAGTTATACGAAATGGGTCTTTGTGTTAACAACATCTCACTCGCATACAATCTTCTACTCAATGCGTCAGCTACCACGTTCTCACTTCCACGATGACATTGAATGGTACGATCGTAATCCTCAACAGCTCAAGCCAACATCTTTGGCGCATAATACATTAGTTTTAGTTGAAGAAATATTTGAGGGTTTAAGATATGGGTTTTGTACTGTGGTCAATACAAAATTCGATTTCACGCTCTAGGGTAGGCCAAGAAGTCTTCAAGAATACGTCAGAAAATTTATTAACAATAGAAATATCATTCAAAACTGTGACTCTCATCCAAGACTTGGATAACACGTCACATTGATACATATCAACTTACCATCGTCATTCACAACGTCTCCTAAGGAAAGTCTGGCTTCGGTGCATCCCACACAAAGAAGTCAACAACGAAAGAATCGGGGCTCTTTACTTATGGCTTGAAATGACAATGATTGACTTTAGTGGTTTGGTTACTTTGAATTCGCATAACAGGTTAGTTAGGAGTATGAAAGCTAACAATCTTACGAAAAGCATGATGAGTAGTTAACCAATCGTTTCCAAAAATTACATCAAAGGCAAGTATTTTCAAAGAGATAAGATCGACAAGTAACGTGAAAGTGTTGATTTGAACAAGATTTATAAATAGTGAAGGTAACGAAGGTTTCTACTAACGAAGTTTTAATCAATAAGTCAAAGTCTAACTTCTCCGGAGTTAAATTTAAATGTTGAGCGCAAGCAAGAGAGATAAAAGAATAGGTAGAACCGGTATCGAATAAGGCATAGACTTCGCAAGAATTTATAATTAACTAACCCGTGATAACTTCGTTCGATTCCTCGTCACGAAAAATGCTCTCCCTTAAACTACCGAATTTGACTTGTTCGGGACAGTCTTTGGTGTCGTCATTACCACTAGAATTTACTTTCGTTATAGGGCATATTCCACCCTCAACTGCTTCGTCGTACTCCTGCTCCATGATCTGAATTATTAGCCTTCGATCCATATCGAATTAGGGTTGACCGCAATGTATAGGGTAATTCAAAACTCGATGTTGGATTCTCCCAATTGCTGTTGAAAAAGAGAAATACATGTCATCTATTTTAGCTTTCTTGGATCGGACATCTCTTTCCACAATATCAACGCGTCATGTGGCTTTTACCCATGCATCTTTCATTCTCACTCGTTCAGTTATTTCTTCTTTCAGCTGCTCCTTGACATTTGAATTCTCAAATTCCAGCTTTAATATTGTATACTCTGCCAAAGAGCGCTCCTGTTCAGCTATCGCACATCGGGTAAAACAATTTTGAATTGTTACATTCCTTTGCTCCATGACCGCCTTTCGTTCTTTAGCCTGCTCTTCTAACTCATGAATACGATTTTGCAATTCTACATTTTGGACAATAAGTTCTTCTAATAAATCCTCCTCAGGTTCCTCTTCTTCCTCACTCTCAGTTGCTACCTTTGCGACTAGCTTGAGTGCAACTTTTAATTCCTCAATCACCACATGGATATCTCTAATCACATTATCTTGGTTGGAGATTAGAGGTGTCTCCACGGTCTCATGTGCTTCATTGCTATTCTCAACATTCTCGAATGTCATTTTCAAATAATGCCACAAAATAAGGGTTAATTGACATATCACATATTATCAATATACTCTGACCAACCAATTAAATACCAAATAAACTTAGGTAGGTCATACTAGCGAAGGAATTCCACGTCTCTCCCCTCCTAGTTCTTATCTCACATCTCAGCCAAGGATCATATTCCTAAGCTCTGATACCAACTATGACGCCCCCAAATTAGGTATACATCAACCATCTTGAGTTGCTAGATACATGGTACAGAATTCAAATACAACTATCGTGTACAATACGACAGAACATAAACTGTGAGTTTTAATACAAATATTGTCTTCTAGAGAGTATCCATGTGACGCCCCCAAAATAGGTATACAACACCCATTCTGAGTCGCCAAATACATGGTACAGAAAGCAAACTACAACTTCAATAATACAATTGTCGTGCAAAATACGACAACACATACTGTGAGTTTAAATACAAATATTGTCTTCTAGACAATATCCACACTCAAATAAGTCCTCAATATAATTATTCAAACACTATTTTACAGAAATAGTGAGGACTGCTAAAACATTTTTCTAGAACCATCACTCCATACCCCGACTAGATCCTGCTATGTTCTCACCTCCTCAGAAGAAAAATGGAACAAAAAGGGAAAGGGTGAGCTCAACTAGCCCAGTAAAGAATATTATGACTAAGATAATATACAACAAATTATCATTAGTATTCAACAGGGAAAAATTTGATAGAATATAATCGACAACAAGTTTTAGATCAACAACTGCAGCGTAAACAGCAAACCATTAGAAGAGTTAAGTAGAGAATGAATTCTATTATCTTCTAAGATTTAAAAGTCCATCATCAATATTTTATCCCTGTAACATCAATTAATAATCATCTTTATCCAAATATTCATCTTTGCACTACAGGCCAAAGATATTCATTTGTATCACCTATCAGTCATGTTCATCTCAACACCTGTTCATCTTTGCACTACAGGCCAAAGATATTCATCAAGTAATCATACATCTTTGCACTACAGGCCAAAGATATTCAGTAATATCATCATTTAGGACTGAGGATGATGAAAAATATCTTAAAGAGAACGAATCCAGTGAGACAGAAGGACAAATAGTAGGGATTCGTATAACAGTTTATCCAAGATCAATAATACTTCATAATAATCAATTGTGAAGCAGAATTCAAAAATAAAGATTAAAACATGGATACAATCAAAGATAGTAACCATAATAGACATCTTGGATAAAAAGAGAAAATTTTATTTTTCGGTGAATAGTGTCGTATTCGTGAATAGTACCGTATACGTGAATAGTGCCGTATACGTGAATAGTAACCCCGACACAAAAAGTTCCAAATTTGATAAGAAACTCATATCAATATTTCAGCATAATGATATTGAAGAAAATAATATCATTTAAGAAGAAAATAATATCCCTTACCTCAAAATATCAGTACTTCTAGTCGGAATACCAGTATAAGGCTGAAAGAAACTTGCACTGATGAATAGAAACTCTCAAAGTATCTAAATACTCACAAAATACACTCAATAATCTAGAGAGAGAAAGAGAAAAAACTTATTTCTGCTGTGATTTTTAATTCTAACTTAGCCCTCTATTTATAGGAAAATGTTAGCATGCCGAAGCAGACTTAACCTGCAACCTGATGGCTTTACCTGCTACTATTCTCACCCACTACATTTGAATAAAAATCTCAGTACATTTCTTCACCAACCAAGAGTGGGGCTCACCAATTCTAGAATTTTCCACCAAAATGATTAACTCCGAAAATTCAACAATTTCTGAACCAGTCATCTCGTAAAATTCATAATAAATCATACGTTCATTTTTAACGATTCAAAGTTTGTGGACATATACTCAACTTATATATGTATAACATATCCAAAAATTACCACGATCCAACGGTCAGATTAAAAATTATAACCCCCGTAAAATATCTCAAAAACCCTGATTTTTAATACCTCTATTCCGACAAAAATACTGATAAAAACCTCAACATTAACTCCTTCATTTTTAACCACAAAAATATATCCCTCATTTATATCCACATAAAATAAATATTTCCTTATCATATGAATCAATAATTAATTATTCACAAATAATATTACAGAATCACATTTATGACGACCAGGCCGTTCCCAAGAAAGAGGAGGCTTTCCAATAAGGATTTCTCCTTACTGGCGCGCAATTAGATGACCAAACCTCTCCTTAGACAGAACTTTCTAGACATTGCCAATACTGTTATCTAATAATATTATTCAAATAATATGAATTATTGATCTGATAAAGGAAAATATTGTGCAGCAACAATTATTGAAACAACAATAATATAAAATATCAACGCAGTAATTATTGAATCAATAAAATAAAATATTGAACAATAACTACTGTAACAATTATTGAGTAGTGCCTTCTTACGTAAGAAATAATAATTGGTACAATACCGTGTGCTACTGTATTTTAACCACCGGGTATTCCCACAGTATTAACGGTAACAACTACGCCGTTATTTATAAACAACTTATACTTGTCGTTTTTTTCATCCAATCGCTTTCCATTATGGGGCCCACACAAGGCTGCACCGTCGTATGAATATTCTCCGACAGCAAGAATATTCCACAACCAAACGAATATTTCCCGACAAAATGAATATTTTATAACCACTTACTTATTTTGCAAAATTTGCACATTTCACCCATAACCAAAGTATTATATCAAATTAACCCCTTATTATTCACAATAATATTTAGAGAAAATTTGATTTTATTCATTAATAAGCTGGGGTCTTACAATCCATACTCAAAAGGAGTCCTCATTACAATTATTATCACACTATTACACAGAATAGTGAGGACTACTAATGCTATCATCTGGTCCATCACTCCGTTTTCCGACTCGTCCAACTATATTCTCATTTCCTGAAGAGAACCATGAAAGAAAGAGTGAGCTCAACTACCCCGGTAAGAAATATTATGACTAAGATAATGTAGAATAAATTATCGTTAGCCTTCAACAATGTTAAACTGATAAAATACAATAGACATCAAGTTTAACTGTAGCGGATCAAGCAATCCATTAAAAGAGTCAAGTAGAGAATAAAATCTACTATCTTTTAAGATTTAAAAGGTTTTTCATGACTTTTATCACTGAGACTCCGCTTAATAAATAATCCACATCATCGAATCACCCCTGCACTACGGCCAAGGATATTCTTTAGTATCACGACCACGAATTATCCATGCACTACGACTAAAGATAATCATATTTTCATCAACGGTCCTGATCATACCATAAAATAATTCATCTCTGCACTACGGCCAAAGAGAATCCATAGCCATAATTGTACCAAAAACTGTCCATCAATGCACTACGGGCCAATGAGGACTTTTTCCACATCATTTGTAACATTACGGTCATGATTACACCGAATAATTCCTGGTCATAATCATACCAAGTCCATCTATGCACTACAGGCCATAGATGACTTTCAACAAAATATAAACATAAGGATGATGACAATGATATAAGAATTCAATAAAACAAGTTCAAGAATTAATTTATCCATGAACTGATAACGTCCAAATTGTCAACATGATATTACTTTGTAGAGTAAAATTCAAGAATGCTAGGAAGAATATTTACATGAAAAGATACTGGATGAAGCGCAAATATCAAGGACATTCCACTAATTTTATGGCGTATAGAAGTCAAAGTTTTAACCAACTGAGTATAATAAAGAATGAAATAACAAAAGAAATCACCATGCATGCGATAGACCGCACAGGCAGGTTATTCCAACAAAATAATGAATAACAGAACCAGGTCCGGCGTAAAATACACAGACAGGATATTCCAACAGAATAATAAAGAATAGAACCAGGTCCGGCGTAAAACGCACAGACAGGATATTCCGACAGAATAATAAAGAATGGAACCAGGTCCGGCGTAAACGCACAGACAGGATATTCCAACAGAATAATAAAGAATGAAACAACAGAAGAATTTCACCAAGTATAGGGTAGCCCGCATATACAGGTTATTCCAACAGAATAATAAAGAATAGAATAACAGAAGTTCTCTTCATGAATAAGAAAGAAAGAATACCCTTTACGAGTACAACAAATAATACCCCTTACCATTTTAAAGAAGAACTGAAATAAAGAAGTAGTTAAGTAGCAGAATACTTGTCTTCTTACTCTCTATAGTTTCTCTCTCTAGTTTTTCTATCTAGAGTTTAGTGAATTCGTAAGAAAATAATGAAGGAATGAGCTTCTATTTATAGGAAAATGGAATGCATAGTAACTAATCCATGAACGGTCCAGATTGATTTACTTTAATCTGACGATCCATATTTAAAGAAAAATCTTTTAAATAAAATATAATATATTCTATTTATTGAATAACTTTAATAAAGTATTATGTTTTATATAAAAAGATGTTTCTGTTTTATTACGTTAATAATACGAATAAAACAAAACTTCATTATCGCTAAATAATTCATATTATTAATTGACAATAATTGAATCAAACTGAGTAACTAATCACGTAAGCCTCAATAATCAATACCGTATGCTACTATGCAACCACACGTATTACTGTACTTTTACTACCGAGTAGTTCAACAGTATTAACAGTAAAACTTCTGCCGTTATTTTCATAAAATATTTTTGTCGTTTTCTCAATCCGACAATAATTCCGTTGTGGGGTCCACCAATAATTGTGCCGTTGTACGAATATTTCCCGACAAAAATAATATTCCCCGACCAATCGAACATAATACAACAACTTGCAAACTTTGCAAAATTTATAAATATTACCCACAACTATAACATTATCTCAAATTCACACCATAATATTTAAAAAAAATATTTCGAAAAATTAAATCTTTATTCATAAAATCTGGGATTTTACACATAATGTGTGGTAAGTTAGACGAACTAGGTATTGTTAGGTAGGAATGGATTATTGAGGATAATGGGAATAGACAGATTTCTAAGCAATTGATCCTTAGTGGAAGCGTAAGAAATAAGTAGTAATAGTATTACTTGAATTTGTATGATTCTATGTTATGTATATGATAGGTATGTTTGTATAAGGTAATATTTTTTAAATTTTATATAAGTTGTGGCAGCGATTCCCGACTTTTGAGTCACAAAGGGGTATCGGATGATTAAAGCAATATGTGTTATGGTATGTTAAGTGATATGAGTATGAATTTATATTAGATTAATGAAATAAGTTGGTATAAAGATAGTAGTTAATTATATGAGCACTGGTTAATGCAGAAAACTAAAATTTTAAAATATATAATATTTTGAGTACATGATAAATATAGAATTTCATGTTATATGACTATACGCATACGATAAAGCTTAGAATAAAGAATAAATTGTGATAATGTCGCCAAGGAAACGAAAACGAAATACACGAACAGAAGAACCTGTCAACAAAGCTGGAAGACAACCAGACCCGATACAGAATTTTGTGAATATGGACGATCAAGCTATACAGAACGGAATGCCAGTCGCCGGAAGATCAGCCAGATAATCGATCGACGAACGTCAAAGACTTTAAGGCCATCGTACTGCCAGGATTCGAAAGATCAACTGACCCTATTGACGCATTTGTGATAGCTAGGGTAACAAAGGGGCAAAAGATAGTTTTGTCACCTATACGATAAAAGGAAAGGAGATAAAGGGCAAGTTTGCGTGATTTAAGTGTGAGTCAATGGAGTATAAGGTGGAAGACTGTCCAAGAAGGAGATGGAAGGCAAGGAATGCGAATAGGGGGAAAAGGCAGCAGGACATTGGCGACAACGAGACGAACATCAACAAATAAACCAACGAAATCAACCGCAAGCGTCTTCAACATGACCGTTCAAGATATCGTGGCAGCCAAGGATGCAACTCCAGGTATTATTCTAATCAATATTATTTACTTATATATTATTTTCTTATATATAGTAAAATCATTTTATAAATTATTTTGCAGGAATTTGAGTTCTTTTAGAAATTAAATTTCCGTTTAATCAGATAGACAAACTTTATGTGAATAGTTAAAGATCAATTCGATCAAATTATGATCGAGATATACTGGTAATGATTGTGTATGCTATGTACCCTTGTATGTATAAGATTTAAAACGGTGATTTCGGGGATAGAATCTTTATAAGGGAGGGTGAATGTAACAACCTGATATTTTCTGTATAATTAAATCAGAAAATTGTGTATAAATTTTTTTTTAAGGATGAGGATTTGTACAAGATAATGTGTACATCTATTTATGTGATAAATAAAAATATATTTATTACATGAATATTTACAAATAATTTTATTTTAAAATTATTGATTTTTGTAAAGTGTATTCTTATAATAATAAAATTATAGTATAAATATTTTTATTAATTATTTTCCATGAAAATACAATTATACATTATTTAAATAATATATGAAATGATTTTTATATTTATTATAATAATTATTTATTTTATTATATGAATTTATGCTAGATTAATTAAGTTAATTATTTTAACTTAATTAATAACGTTAAATATAAAAGATAAATCAGATATGGAATCCAAACCCTAATTTTAAATTTTTATTAAGGAATTAGAATAATAATATAATATTAATTAAATTTTGATTTTTAGTGCTATAAATATGTACTGTATTTTGTGGACTAACAATGGTTGGTCAATTATAGTGTATAATGTCAAAACCCTAGCATTAATTTGTTTAACCCTATTTTTAAATTCAAATGGGAAAGTCAATACTGCTATATAACGGTGTTATATGACTTATGTTGCGTATTAAATGATTATTTAGATAAACCCTAATTAGCTAGAAACCCTAATTCTAAAATTAGTAACCCTAATTAATATTTCAAAAATCCTAATTTATGTAATGAGAAACCCTAATTTGAAAATCAAATTAGAGTTCGAGATTGTTTGTAATTGTGTTAATGTGATTAATTAACAAGTATAAGAATTACAATTGTTAATTATGGAAACCCTAAATTGTTAAACCCTAATTACTAAACTAGAACTCTAATTTAGTAATTGGAAACCCTAATTGTAATTTAGTAACCCGAAATATCAAAAGTATAAACCCTAATTGATTATTTATTAATGTTAATTATAATTAGTAATTTTAAACCCTAATGATCCTGTATATTTTAATTAGAACCTTAATCTAATTTAGAAAATCCTAATTTACAAATTTTAGAAACTAAAATTTATTTAAATTTTTTTTATACAAACCCTAAAAGAAAACCTAAAAATATATTTATGCTAAACCTTAGGGTTAAACCTTAAGGGTCAAACCCTAAGGGTTTGCAAGGATTACAAGATTGCCCTTAAAATTTCCAAGCAAAATGACCAAGATGCCGCTCTAGCATTATTTGGGATAGCTTGTGTATCTAGCAATAATAGAGTGGATGACTAACTATGTTGACAATTGTGACTTAGAAACACTGAATTCAACCTCTAGAGATCAGCCATACATGCATCATACACTTGTATATATAGATTGGAAGAGAGAAAAAATCATTTATTAACTTGTTTTTGCCCAAACACTCAAACATTCTCTCTCAAGCTCAACCCTCCAAAATTTCCTTCATATATCAGTCATAAATCCAGCCCCACGAAATCCATTAACAAATCAGAAGCTCAAATACAAGATAGATCAAAGAAAGGGTATAAACCCTAGCCATGAAATCTGACCATCGATCTTATGTTAGATGTTAGGTTTGAATGTTAGAATATGTTATTTGTAGTCCATATAGATGATCTGGGTTGATAGATGTTAGATCCATAACATCTATAGGCTCGGATTTGAAGATTTTCAAAATCTGGAAAACTAAGAAATATGGTCTGACAACCTAATGTCAGATCCCATAGATCTTAGTATGTTTTGTGTTTTTGTTGTTTTAATATTTGATCTTGTAGTATATTATTTGGAATTTGCTCTGGACTTGAAATTAGGCTTAGATCATGTCCAGAACAAAAGTTATTCAAGGTCAAACTCTGTTGACCGAGCATGACCAAGAGTTTCTGGGCAGCCCAGAAACTCAAGAACACTGTCTGACAACATTTTCTTAAGCCTATAACTGTCAGGTGTTAAGTGTTTTGTTGATGCTATTGTATCTAATTTGTAACCTATTAGTTGTACCCCAGATCCATGCTTTTAAATCACTCAAACAATAAACAGATTGTAAGTAGTGGATGGTCAAAGTATCCTACTCGGCATTTGATAAGTAGGTTTTATACCTACTTATCCGGTATTTTTTACTTGAATTAGTTGCTTATATTCATGTGTCTTAGTTATTTTTCATGCATTTTTTGTTCATTTTGTAGGTTATACGTTTGGAAGGGGTGTGAGCGACTATTGGTAAGGAAAAGCAAGGAAAACACAAAGAAAAGCAATCCAGACATCATTTGGGCTTTCATGTTCATTTCATGTTCTTGGCTTGGAACTTGGACTATATTGTAGAGCTTCTTCTTAGCTTTCTAAAACATCTTGAATCATTCCAATCGGAGTTCGGATGAAAGAGTTATGACATTTCTACCAACGGACGTCGTTGAACTTCATTATTTTGGGTGGCCATTTGCATAGCAGTCACTTCTAGTCTAATTTCGACCTTCATCCGTTCGTTATTTCTCAGAACTCAAAGAATGAAAGTTGTATAGCTCGTCGATAGCTTCAATTCGATAGGGGGTAGGCCCAGTAATTCCTTCCAGATCAAAAGTTATGACTATTTTACCAGATGACACTGCCGCAGAAAAAATAATTAGCAGCTTGCACCCAAGCCGGGGCTTGCTCTTTTTGGCCTTGATAGCAAGTCGGGGCTTGGGTCCTGGGTGTTTTAGAAGATTGCTAGCAAGTCGGGGCTTGCTATTATAAAGGGAAAAGGCAAGCTGGGGCTTGGGTATGCGCAGAATGAGTAGTTTTTGTCTGAATTTGAGTCCGATAAGGATTGGTTCGAGTTGTTTGATTCAAGGACTTCCAAGAGGACTTAAAGACATATAAGGAGTCTTATAAAAGGAGGAGATTTACAAGGATTAGAGGGAGCTTTTTGAAGAATTCCATTAGATTAGATTAGAGTAAATTAGATCAAAACCCTAGTTCTAATGAGTTTTGAAGATTGAAGCAACTTGGAGACCATTGAAGATTCAAAGTAGGAGCAAGGAGGGAGTGTCAAATGTACAGACAATAGATTCTATCTTCTTATCTTCTTCTATCTTTGTCTTTTAATAATTATTCAATTGTGGATTCTTAGTTTTAATTCAATAATCATGAACTAAATCTTTGTTTGAGATTACAATAGATCTTATTGTGTAGTTTATTTTAATATGCTTCGATATCAATTATTATGTTCTATTGTGAGGATTGTATATTATGATTTGGACTCAATTATTTAATTGATTGGCCATCAATTACCGTGATAATCTATATGAACTCGAGAGATAAAGTATTGATTTAGATCTTATCATGATAGCATGTGTTCATGATTTTGTGAATAGCTTAATCTTGATAAATGTTAAGATAGAGATATGCTTGCCATCTCATGTAATCGGATAGAGAACTTATTCTTAAACTTTCTTCAATTGTAATTCACATAGAGATATAGTGGGTTAGTTGATTAAGGTGTTTAACGTATTTCTATCTTAATTGTGGATTGACGTTAATACGGTATCAGTGCATCGAGAGGTGGTTAATACTACTTTCGTGTTCTTGATTAACAATTCGGGATAGAGAATAATTGATGAGAAGTGTGTAAACCTAAATGCAACAATAAGTGAAGTTGTGATCTTAAATCTCCATAATCTTAATTTAACTAGTGGTAATTAGAATTAGTTTACTTATAAATTGAAATTCATTCGTTTAAATAAGATTGAGTTGGTTATATGTTAGTACTTGGTAATTCTTGTTAACTAATTCTCTGTGGGAACGATACTCGACTTATCACTTTATTACTTGTTGACCACGTATACTTGCGTGTTGTGCGTAATTAGATTTTACCCAACAAGTTTTTGGCGTCGCTGTCGGGGAATTAGTTCAGTTTAGTTCGTTATTTCATGTTTAGTTTCATGTTTATGTTATGTTATTTTGCATATGTTGTTAATATAGTTTAGGTTCATTATTAACAAAAAAAATAATCAAAAATTCAAAAATAATAGTTAGTAATTATGTTCATCTTGCATGATTCCAGCTGTTAGATAGTTCAGTTTATTTTGGCCAATGATGAAATTGGAATTGAGTAGACAAGTATAGTACTAATTATTAGAGCTTTGATGTGATTTCTTATTATGAATTGAATCTTTTCCTATTTGAAACTGGAGTAATCAAGGTTAGCACGTTAGAAACAACCTTGTTGATTGATTGAGTTTAAATTGATACATAATGGGATTCTAAAGGATAATGCTAGTTTGAATGAAAGAATGAGAAGAATAAGTAGTGATGGCTAAAGTTAAACAAGAACCTAAGTTTGGGGGAATATTTGGGGTATATAAGCTATGAAAAGAAAAAAATGGAAAAGAAAAGAAAAAATAAATAAAGTATGAATAAACACCGTGGCGTGCTTGTCTAGTTTTGTGGCCTTTGTTACTTGAGTAAGTAAGCCCGAGGAGATTGTCTCTACACCTAGCGCCCTAAGGTCTTAATGGTCTGGGAGTCGTTGGTCGAAAGCTCGTTAAGGTAGCATTGAAAAGCCTAAGGGAATAAGACATTGCATAGCTATGTGTATTTAAACCAAAAGAAAAAAAGAGAGAATAAAACGAGAAATAAGAGCAAAAAGCCCCCGTAGATGAAAAATAAAACATAAGTATCCCATGTTGACCCTCGATATTGGTAATTGTTTGATTTTAGTTTGATCAAGCTTGTTTTTGGATTTCTTGAGTTTACACTGTATGATGCCTTCAAAGAGACTTGTTATGTGTTAAATTTGATTTTATATCAGTTAATATTGTTGTGGAGCACACACACACTATACCAGTAATAACAGTTTAAGACTTGATGGTTGACTAGGAAATTGTTGATTGGTTTTGATATGAAGTATTGTCGTGTTTGCTTGATTTCTCTAAGGCCGAGTGAATAGATTTGATTCTATCAATACTGCTGGATTCGTAGGCATATAGATTAGTTGTATTTCATTGCATTGCATTGCATTATGTTGTGTTGCTTGGGGACAAGCAACGGTTTAAGTTTGGGGGTATTTGATAAGTAAGTTTTATACCTACTTATCCGGTATCTATTACTTGAATAATTTGCTTAATCTCATGTTTCTTAGTTACTTTTCATACATTTTATGTTATTTTGTAGGCGACGACACGGCATTGACAAGAAGAAGCAAGGGAAAGCAATCCGGACATCATTTAGGCTTTCATGTTCATTTCATATTCTTGGCTTGGAACTTGGACCATATTGTAGAGCTTCTTCTTAGTTTTTCGGAACATCTTGAATCATTCCAATCGGAGTTCAGATGAAAGAGTTATGACATTACCAACGGACGTCGTTAAACTTCATTGTTTTGGGTGGCCATTTGCATAGCATTCACTTCCAAGTCCCATTTTGACTTTCATTCGTTCGTTATTTCTCAAAACTCAAACAATGAAAGTTGTAGAGCTCGTCGATATCTTCGATTTGATAGGTAGTAGGCCCCGTAATTCCTTCCGGATCAAAAGTTATGACTGTTTTACCAGAGGACACTGCAGCAAAAAAAATAATTAGCAACTTGCACCCAAGCCGGGGGTTGCTCTTTTTGGCCTTGATAGCAAGCCAGGGATTGGATCCTGGCCATTTTAATAGATTTCTAGCAAGCTGGGGCTTTCTATTACAAAGGGAAAAGGCAAGCTGGGGCTTGGGTATGCGCAGAATGAGTAGTTTTTATCCGAATTTGAGTCCGATAAGGATTGGTTCGAGTTGTTTGATTCAAGGACTTCCAAGAGGACTTAAAGACATATAAGGAGGCTTATAAAAGGAGGAGATTTACAAGGATTAGAGGAAATTTAGAAAGAATTCCATTAGATTATATTAGAGTAAATTAGATCAAAACCCTAGTTCTAATGAGTTTTGGAGATTCAAGCAACTTGGAGACCATTGAAGATTCAAAGTAGGAGCAAGGAGGGAGTGTCAAATCAATAGAAAATAGATTTTATCTTCTTATCTTCTTCTATCTTTGTCTTTTAATGATTATTCAATTGTGGATTCTTAGTTTTAATTCAATAATCATGAACTAATTCTTTGTTTGAGATTACAATGGATCTTATTGTGTAGTTTATTTTAATATGCTTCGCTATCAATTATTATGTTCTATTGGAGGATTGTCTATTATGATTTGGACTCAATTGTTGAATTGATTGGCCATCAATTACCGTGATAATCTATACAAACTCGAGAGATGAAGTATTGATTTAGATCTTATCATGATAGCATGTGTTCATGATTTTGTGAATAGCTTAATATTGATGAATGTTAAGGTAGAGATATGTTTGACATCTCATGTAATCGGATAGAGAATAATTGATGAGAAGTGTGTTAACCTAAATGCAACAATTAGTGAAGTTGTGATCTTAAATCTCCATAATCTTAATTTAACTAGTGGTAATTAGAATTAGTTTACTTATAAATTGAAATTCATTCGTTTAAATAAGATTGAGTTGGTTATATGTTAGTACTTGGTAATTCTTGTTAACTAATTCTCTGTGGGAACGATACTCAACTTATCACTTTATTACTTGTTGACCACGTATACTTGCGTGTTGTGCGTAATTAGATTTTACCCAACAAGTTTTTGGCGCCGCTGCCGGGGAATTAGTTTAGTTTAGTTCGTTATTGGATGTTTAGTTTCATGTTTATGTTATGTTATTTTGCATATGTTGTTAATATAGTTTAGGTTCATTATTAACAAAAAAAAATCAAATCAAAAATTCAAAAATAATAGTTAGTTACTATGTTCATCTTGCATGATTACAGCTGTTAGATAGTTCAGTTTATTTTGGCCAATGATGAGATTGGAATTGAGTAGACAAGTATAGTACTAATTATTAGAGCTTTGATGTGATTTCTTGTTATGAATTGAATCTTATCCTGTTTGAAACTTGTATAATAAAGGTTAGCACGTTAGAAACAATCTTGTTGATTGATTGAGTTTAAATTGATACATAATGGGATTCTAAAGGATAATGCTAGTTTGAATGAAAGAATGAGAAGAATAAGTAGTGATGGCTAAAGTTAAACAAGAACCTAAGTTTGGGGGAATATTTGGGGTATATAAGCTATGAAAACAAAAAAATGGAAAAGAAAAGAAAAAATAAATAAAGTATGAATAAACACCGTGGCGTGCTTGTCTAGTTTTGTGGCCTTTGTTACTTGAGTAAGTAAGCCCGAGGAGATTGTCTCTACACCTAGCGCCCTAAGGTCTTAATGGTCTGGGAGTCGTTGGTCGAAAGCTCGTTAAGGTAGCATTGAAAAGCCTAAGGGAATAAGACATTGCATAGCTTTGTGTATATAAACCAAAAGAAAAAAAGAGAGAATAAAACGAGAAATAAGAGCAAAAAGCCCCCGTAGATGAAAAATAAAGCATAAGTATCCCATGTTGACCCTCGATATTGGTAATTGTTTGATTTTATTTGGATCAAGCTTGTTTTTGGATTTCTTGAGTTTACACTGTACGATGCCTTCAAAGAGACTTGTTATGTGTTAAATTTGATTTTATATCAGTTAACATTGTTGTGGAGCACACACACACTATACCGGTAATAACAGTTTTAGACTTGATGGTTGACTAGGAAATTGTTGATTGGTTTTGATATGAAGTATTGTCGTGTTTTCTTGATTTCTCTAAGGCCGAGTGAATAGATTTGATTCTATCAATACTGATGGATTCGTAGGCATATAGATTAGTTGTATTTCATTGCATTGCATTGCATTATGTTGTGTTGCTTGGGGACAAGCAACGGTTTAAGTTTGGGGGTATTTGATAAGTAAGTTTTATACCTACTTATCTGGTATCTATTACTTGAATAATTTGCTTAATCTCATGTTTCTTAGTTACTTTTCATACATTTTATGTTATTTTGTAGGCGACGACATGGCATTGGCAAGAAGAAGCAAGGGAAAGCAGTCCGGACATCATTTGGGCTTTCATGTTCATTTTATGTTCTTGGCTTAGAACTTGGACTTTATTGTAGAGCTTCTTCTTAGCTTTTCGGAACATCTTGAATCATTCCAATCGGAGTTCGAATGAAAGAGTTATGACATTTCTACCAACGGACGTCGTTGAACTTCATTGTTTTGGGTGGCCATTTGCATAGTAGTCACTTCCAAGTCCAATTTTGACTTTCATCCGTTCATTATTTCTCAAAACCCAAAGAATGAAAGTTGTAGAGCTCGTCGATAGCTTCGATTCGATAGGTGTCAGGCCCCGTAATTCCTTCTGAATCAAAAGTTATGACCGTTTTACCAGAAGACACTGCAGCAAATAAAATAATTAGTAACTTGCTCCCAAGCCGGGGCTTGCTCTTTTTGGCCTTGATAGCAAGCAGGGGATTGGGTCCTGGGAATTTTAACAGATTGCTAGCAAGCCGGGGCTTGCTATTACAAAGGGAAAAGGCAAGCTGGGGCTTGGGTATGCGCAAAATGAGTAGTTTTTGTCCGAATTTGTGTCCGACAAGGATTGGTTCGAGTTGTTTGATTCAAGGACTTCCAGGAGGACTTAAAGACATATAAGGAGGCTTATAAAAGGAGGATATTTACAAGGATTAGAGGGAGTTTTTGGAAGAATTCCATTAGATTATATTAGAGTAAATTAGATCAAAACCCTAGTTCTAATGAGTTTTGGAGATTCAAGCAACTTGGAGACCATTGAAGATTCAAAGTAGGAGCAAGGAGGGAGTGTCAAATCAACAGACAACAGATTTTATCTTCTTATCTTCTTCTATCTTTGTCTTTTAATGATTATTCAATTGTGGATTCTTAGTTTTAATTCAATAATCATGAACTAATTCTTTGTTTGAGATTACAATGGATCTTATTGTGTAGATTATTTTAATATGCTTCGCTATCAATTATTATGTTCTATTGTGAGGATTGTCTATTATGATTTGAACTCAATTGTTGAATTGATTGGCCATCAATTACCGTGATAATCTATATGAACTCGAGAGATGAAGTATTGATTTAGATCTTATCATGATAGCATGTGTTCATGATTTTGTGAATAGCTTAATCTTGATGAATGTTAAGGTAGAGATATGCTTGACATCTCATGTAATCGGATAGAGAACTTATTCTTAAACTTTCTTCAATTGTAATTGAAATAGAGATATAGTGGGTTAGTTAATTAAGGTGTTTAACGGATTTCTATCTTAATTGTGGATTGACGTTAATACGGTATTAGTGCATCGAGAGGTGGTTAATACTTCTTTCGTGTTCTTGATTAACAATTCATGATAGAGAATAATTGATGAGAAGTGTGTTAACCTAAATGCAGCAATAAGTGAAGTTGTGATCTTAAATCTCCATAATCTTAATTTAACTAGTGGTAATTAGAATTAGTTTACTTATAAATTGAAATTCATTCGTTTAAATAAGATTGAGTTGGTTATATGTTAGTACTTGGTAATTCTTGTTAACTAATTCTCTGTGGGAACGATACTCAACTTATCACTTTATTACTTGTTGACCACGTATACTTGCGTGTTGTGCGTAATTAGATTTTACCTAACAAGTTTTTGGCGCCGCTGCCGGGGAATTACTTCAGTTTAATTCGTTATTGCATGTTTAGTTTCATGTTTATGTTATGTTATTTTGCATATGTTGTTAATATAGTTTAGGTTCATTATTAACAAAAAAAAACCAAATCAAAAATTCAAAAATAATAGTTAGTTACTATGTTCATCTTGCATGATTCCAGCTGTTAGATAGTTCAGTTTATTTTGGCCAATGATGAAATTGGAATTGAGTAGACAAGTATAGTGCTAATTATTAAAGCTTTGATGTGATTTCTTGTTATGAATTGAATCTTTTCCTGTTTGAAACTGGTATAATCAAGGTTAGCACGTTAGAAACAACCTTATTGATTGATTGAGTTGAAATTGATACATAATGGGATTCTAAAGGATAATGCTAGTTTGAATGAAAGAATGAGAAGAATAAGTAGTGATGGCTAAAGTTATACAAGAGCCTAAGTTTGGGGGAATATTTGGGGTATATAAGCTA
Organism: Panax notoginseng; assembly: GCA_016801055.1. Classification (NCBI taxonomy): domain Eukaryota; kingdom Viridiplantae; phylum Streptophyta; class Magnoliopsida; order Apiales; family Araliaceae; genus Panax; species Panax notoginseng. The sequence goes on along the minus strand of CM029017.1, from coordinate 67,560,751 downwards.
TGAAAAGAAAAAAAAAGAAAAGAAAAGAAAAAATAAATAAAGTATGAATAAACACCGTGGCGTGCTTGTCTAGTTTGGTGGCCTTTGTTACTTGAGTAAGTAAGCCCGAAGGGATTGTCTCTACACCTAGCGCCCTAAGGTCTTAATGGTCTGGGAGTCGTTGATCGAAAGCTCGTTAAGGTAGCATTGAAAAGTCTAAGGGAATAAGACATTGCATAGCTATGTGTATATAAACCAAAAGAAAATAAGAGAGAATAAAACGGGAAATAAGAGCAAAAAGCACCCGTAGATGAAAAATAACGCATAAGTATCCCATGTTGACCCTCGATATTGGTAATTGTTTGATTTTAGTTGAATCTAGCTTGTTTTTGGATTTCTTGAGTTTACACTGTATGATGCCTTCAAAGAGACTTGTTATGTGTTAAATTTGATTTTATATCAGTTAACATTGTTGTGGAGCACACACACACTATACCGGTAATAACAATTTAAGACTTGATGGTTGACTAGGAAATTGTTGATTGGTTTTGATATGAAGTATTGTCGTGTTTGCTTGATTTCTCTAAGGCCGAGTGAATTGATTTGATTCTATCAATACTGCTGGATTCGTAGGCATATAGATTAGTTGTATTTCATTCCATTGCATTACATTATGTTGTGTTGCTTGGGGACAAACAACGGTTTAAGTTTGGGGGTATTTGATAAGTAAGTTTTATACCTACTTATCTAGTATCTATTACCTGAATAATTTGCTTAATCTCATGTTTCTTAGTTACTTTTCATACATTTTATGTTATTTTGTAGGCGACGACACAGCATTGGCAAGAAGAAGCAAGGGAAAGAAATTCGGACATCATTTGGGCTTTCGTGTTCATTTTATGTTCTTGGCTTTGAACATGGACTATATTGTAGAGCTTCTTATTAGCTTTTCGGAATATCTTGAATCATTCCAATCGGAGTTCGGATGAAAGAGTTATGACATTTCTACCAACGGACGTCGTTGAACTTCATTGTTTTGGGTGGCCATTTGGATAGCAGTCACTTCCCAGTCCAATTTCGACTTTCATTTGTTCGTTATTTCTCAAAAGTAAAAGAATGAATGTTGTAGAGCTCGTCGATAGCTTCGATTCGATAGGTGGCAGGCCCAGTAATTCCTTCCGGATCAAAAGTTATGACCGTTTTACTAGAGGACACTGCAGTAGAAAAAATAATTAGCAACTTTCACCCAAGCCGAGGCTTGCTCTTTTTGGCCTTGATAGCAAGCCGGGGATTGGGTCCTGGGCATTTTAACAGATTGCTAGCAAGTCTGGTCTTGCTATTACTAAGGGAAAAGGCAATCTAGGGCTTGGGTATGCGCAGAATGAGTAGTTTTTGTCCGAATTTGATTCCGATAAGGATTGGTTCGAGTTGTTTGATTCAAGGACTTCCAAGAGGACTTAAAGACATATAAGGAGGCTTATAAAAGGAGGAGATTTACAAGGGTTAGAGGGAGTTTTTGGAAGAATTCCATTAGATTAGATTAGAGTAAATTAGATCAAAATCCTAGTTCTAAATTACCTTTTTGTATCCAATCAAATTGTTTTGGTTCGGATTCCAGACTAAGTATATACAGGAAAACTTTTATGCGCCCAAGGCGGACAGAGTGAACGATAACATCATTTTTGCAATGCAGTATTGATCAATACAGGGCACATTGGGCAAATCACCCTCGTGCCTGTAAGTTATGACGGTTTGCAGATGAAGTTCTGCTAAACCTTAGCGAAAACTAAAAACAGTGTTCATAGCCTGTCAACTAATACCTATATATAAAGTCAATATGTAGTTTCAAAAATTTGAGATATAATTGTTATGTTCCGTTCAGTTTACTTCACAACTATAAATTCGTTGTAGAAGTAATGTACAAAGAAAACATTTATTTCTTTTAACTAATTATACTCATAATTGTTATTACTTGTTGGGCACCCAAATGCTCACTCTTGCTTAAATTTAAATGTTTTCAGCTATGTATGATCAACCCGAATGTTCAGACAAGAACAAGTGAAAAGGAAAGCAAACAGAAAATGTTTAATGATGTCTTTTGTAATAGTTAGACAATATATAGACAATGATATGTATTATATATCATGTAAAGAATTATAGTAAAGGTTGCGTAATTGGGATTAGACTCTGATAAATATAAATTAAGTTGGATTTTTATATTATTGTTATTATTATTAGTATTATTCCGCTCATAAAAATAGTATCGTAAAGCACCGAGTTCGGGTTTCAAGTACCCGAGTTTGGGGTCTTTACAAGTTGGTATCAGAGCTTAGGGTTAAAAACCTTAAGTGGGTTAGACCTGTGGCTGTATCCTTAGAACAGAGGAAAACGTTAAAAATACAAATAACTCATATAGAGTTTATAAGGAGATGAATTGAATAAATTCATAGTCAAACAAAATAAAAGATAACTTATATAAAACTATTATTTGTTGTGTATATATTATATGCTAGTCATGATAATTTATTTGTATAGATGTCAAATAGAAAAGAATTAGGATATACTCAGATTGTAAAGAAAGATTCAACCTTCATGACTGAGCCGATATCAAAGCCAATAGCTGAAATAGAGGCTCACATTGAAAGCTGCCTCAATGAGGTGGTTATTTTTGGAAAATGTAGTATCAGACCCAGAAATGATAGTATAACTGATAGGTAGAGTATAGTTACAGAATATGTGGTCAACGTCGAGTTTTTAAACTCATATGTTATGGTGAGTTCTTAAACTCATAATGTATGGTAAGTTGGACGAACTAGGTATAGTTAGGTATGAATGGATTATTGAGGATAATGGGAATAGATAGATTTCTAAGCAATTGATCCTTAGTGGAGGCGTAAGAAATAAGTAGTACTAGTATTACTTGAATATGTATGATTCTATGTTATGTATATGATAAGTATGTTTGTATAAGGTAATATTTTTCAAATTTTGTATAAGTTATGGCAGCGATTCCCGACTTTTGAGTCACAAAGGGATATCGGATGATTAAATCAATATGTGCTATGGTATGTCAAGTGATATGAGTATGAATTTATATGGGATTAATGAAATAAGTTGGTATAAAGATAGTAGTTAATTATATGAGTACTGGTTAATGCAGAAAACCAAAATTTTAAAATATATAATATTTTGAGTACATGATAAATATAGAATTTCGTGTTATATGATTATACGTATACGATAAGGCTTAGAATAAAGAATAAATTGTGATAATGTCACTAAGGAGACGAAAATGAAATACACGGACAGAAGAACCTGTCAACAAAGCTGGAAGATAACCAGACCCGATACAGAATTTTGCGAATATGGACGATCAAGCTATGCAGAACGGAATGCCAGTCGCCGGCAGATTAGCCAGATAATCGATCGATGAACGTCAAAGACTTTAAGACCATCGTACTGCCAGGATTCTGAAGATCAACTGACCTTGTTGACGCGTTTGTGATAGCTAGGGTAACAAAGGGGCAAAAGATAGTTTTGTCACCTATACGATAAAAAGAAAGGAGATAAAGGGCAAGTCTGCGTGATTTAAGTGTGAGTCAATCAAGTATAAGGTGGAAGACTGTCCAAGAAGGAGATGGGAGGCAAGGAATGTGAATAGGGGGAAAAGGCAGCAAGACATTGGCGACAACGGGACCAACATCAACAAACAAACCAACGAAATCAACCGCAAGCGTCTTCAACATGACCGTTAAAGATATCGTGGCAGCCAGGGATGCAACTCTAGGTATTATTCTAATCAATATTATTTACTTATATATTATTTTCTTATATATAGTAAAATTATTTTATAAATTATTTTGAAGGAGGAATTTGAGTTCTTTTAGAAATCAAATTTTCGTTTAATCAGATAGACAAACTTTATGTGAATAGTTAAAGATCTGTTCGATCAAATTATGATCGAGATCTACTGGTAATGATTGTGTATGTTATGTCCCCTTGTATGTATAGGTTTTAAAACGGTGATTCCGGGGACGGAATCTTTATAAGGGATGGTGAATGTAACAACCCGATATTTTCTGTATAATTAAATCAGAAAATTTTACGTATAAAATTTTTTTTTTAAGGATGAGGATTTGTACAAGATAATGTGTATATGTATGTGATAAATAAAAATATATTTATTACATCAATATTTACAAATAATTTTATTTTATAATTATTGATTTTTGTAAAGTATATTCTTATAATAATTAAATTATAGTATAAATGTTTTTATTAATTATTTTTCATGAAAATATAATTATATATTATTTAAATAATATATGAAATGATTTTTATATTTATTATAATAATTATTTATTTTATTAAATGAATTTATGCTAGATTAATTAAGTTAATTATTTTAACTAAATTAATAATGTTAAATATGAAAGATAAATCAGATATAGAATTCAAACCCTAATTTTGGATTTTTATTAAGGAATTAGAATAATAATATAATATTAATTATATTTTGATTTTTAGTGCTATAAATATGCACTACATGTTTGTGGACTGACAATGGTTGGTCAATTATAGTGTATAATGTCGAAACCCTAGCATTAATTTGTTTAACCCTATTTTTAAATTCAAATGGGAAAGTCAATACTGTTATATAACGGTGTTATAAGATTTATGTTGTGTATTAAATGATTATTTAGGTAAACCCTAATTAGCTAGAAACCCTAATTCTAAAATTAGTAATCCTAATTAATATTTCAAAAACCCTAATTTCTGTAATGAGAAACCCTAATTTGAAAATCAAATTAGAGTTCGAGATTGTTTGTAATTGTGTTAATATGATTAATTAACAAGTATAAGAATTACAATTGTTAATTATGGAAACCCTAAATTGTTAAACCCTAATTACTAAACTAGAACTCTAATTTAGTAATTAGAAATCCTAATTGTAATTTGGTAACCCTAATTACCAAAAGTATAAACCCTAATTGATTATTTAGTAATGTTAATTATAATTAGTGATTTTAAACCCTAATGCTCATGTATAATTTAATTAGAATCTTAATCTAATTTAGAAAACCCTAATTTACAAATTTTAGAAACTAAAATATATTTAAATTTTTTTTATACAAACCCTAAAAAAACCTAGAAATATATTTGTGCTAAACTTAGGTTTAAACCCTAAGGGTCAAACCCTAAAGGTTTGCAAGGATTACAAGTTTGCCCTTAAAATTTCCAAGCAAAATGACCAAGATGCCCCTCTAGCATTATTTGGGATAGCTTGTGTATCTAGCAATAATGGAGTGGGTGACCAACTATGTTGACAATTGTGACTTAGAAACACTGAATTCAGCCTCTAGAGATCAGCCAAACATGCATCATACACTTGTATATATAGATTGGAAGAGAGAGAAAATCATTTATTAACTTGTTTTTGCCAAACACTCGAACATTCTCTCTCAAGCTCAACCCTCTGAAATTTCCTTCATATATTAATCATAAATCAAGCCCCACGAAATCCACTAACAAATCAGAAGCTCGAATACAAGATAGATCAAAGATAAGGTATAAACCCTAGCCATGAAATTTGACCATCGATCTTATGTTAGATGTTAGGTTTGAATGTTAGAATATGTTATTTGTAGTCCATATAGATGATCTGGGTTGATAGATGTTAGATCCATAACATCTATAGGCTCGGATTTGAAGATTTTCAAAATCTGGAAAATTGAGAAATATGGTCTGGCAACCTAATGTCAGATCCCATAGATCTTAGTATGTTTTGTGTTTTTGTTGTTTTAATGTTTGATCTTGTAGTATGTTATATGGACTTTGCTCTGGAATTAAAATCAGGCTTAGATCATGTCCAGAACAAAAGTTATTCAAGGTCAAACTCTGTTGATTAAGCATGACCAAGAGTTTCTGGGCAGCCCAGAAACTCAAGAACACTGTCTGACAACATTTTCTCAAGCCTATAACTGTCAGGTGTTAAGTGTTTTGTTGATGTTATTTTATCTAATTTGTAACCTGTTAGTTGTACTCCAGATCCATGCTTTTAAATCACTCAAATAATCAACAGATTGTAAATAGTGGATGGTCAAAGTATCCTATTGGGCATTTGATAAGTAGGTTTTATACCTACTTATCTGGTATCTTTTACTTGAATTAGTTGCTTATATTCATGTGTCTTAGTTACTTTTCATGCATTTTGTGTTCATTTTGTAGATTATACGTTTGGAAGCGGTGTGAGCGACTATTGGTAAGGAAAAGTAAGGAAAATGCAAAGAAAAGCAATCCGGATATCATTTGGACTTTCATGTTTATTTCATGTTCTTGGCTTGGATCTTGGACTATATTGTAGAGCTTCTTCTTAGCTTTCCAGAACATCTTGAATCATTCCAATCGGAGTTCGTATGAAAGAGTTATAACATTTCTACCAACGGACGCCGTTGAACTTCATTGTTTTGGGTGGCCATTTGCATAGCAGTGACTTCCAGTCCAATTTCGACCTTCATCCGTTCATTATTTCTCAAAACGCAAAGAATGAAAGTTGTAGAGCTCGTCGATAGCTTCGATTCGATAGGTGGTAAGCCCTGTAATTCCTTCCGGATCAAAACTTATGACCTTTTTACCAGAGGACACTGCAGCAGAAAAATAATTAGCAGCTTGCAACCAAGCCGGGGCTTGCTCTTTTTGGCCTTGATAGCAAGCCGGGGCTTGGGTCCTGGGCGTTTTAGCAGATTGCTAGCAAGTTGGGCCTTGCTATTACAAAGGGAAAAGGCAAGCTGGGCCTTGGGTATGCGCAGAATGAGTAGTTTTTGTCCGAATTTATGTCCGATAAGGATTGGTTCGAGTTATTTGATTCAAGGACTTCCAAGAGTACTTACAGACATATAAGGAGGCTTATAAAAGGATGAGATTTACAAGGATTAGAGGGAGTTTTTGGAAGAATTCCATTAGATTATATTAGAGTAAATTATATCAAAACCCTAGTTCTAATGAGTTTTGGAGATTGAAGCAACTTGGAGACCATTGATGTTGGAAACCGTTGATGTGACACCCCCAAATTCGGGTTACCTGACCCCCGAGTTTGGTGTTCATGATCCATAATATAATACCATTTAACTACTCATTCATATATAAATAGGAATACATAAGTCATTAACATAAGTTGTTAATACATAAGTCCCAAGTTTGCTAACCTTAAATTTACAAACATACCCCTTAGATAAACAAAAAGGGTTTATAATACAACATAATAATAATAATGTTCATTATAACTACTCCAGCATCTTGCCTTTGCCTTTGTTCTTCTTTGACCCGCTGGCCTCTTCGTTCCTAGCTGAAATAATTTATTTATAGCAAGGGTGAGCAACAAGTTTGCCCCGCAAGTTAAGACATACAATAAATGTATACGAATTAACAAGAACAAACTATCTATTTTGATAGAATGAAACCAAAGTTCGATGAACTTTGAAATGGCTGAACAAATAGTTAATCAATAACAAGTTTTCTCTTATTCTAGGCAACGCAATAATTTGATAATGAAAGAGTACAACGCTTTCAAAGTTTCTACGATATTCTATTGAATAATCAAGAATCAATTCTACGCAATAACAAAGTGAAATGTTTTCCAGATTTATGCTGAGCGATCCATTGGATCTAGAACTTCTACTTTCTCAGGTATCTATCAAAGATTTACTTTGATACATACGCAGGTATATCAGATAACCATAAAGATTAAATCATACCCCTCTGCAAGTACTTAGAGCCGGCCAACTCCTTGTACCCTATATTATGCATAATACTTAGGTCGCGCGCAATGGTCGAATTACGACTTAAAAATTTTGTTCCCTTTATATAAAAGGTTGTTCTTCTCAGTCTCAGAATCAAGATTTTGATTTAACAACGAAATACTGTGATTTCAAATTCTATTTAATTATCGATCTAGCCAAAATAATTGGCATCGATCTATCAATAACAATTGAATTCTCTTCTCGAATTTATCAAGTTCTAACAAATGTTCGTCTAGCCATAATGATTAGCTAAGACATTTCTCAACATAATTCGATAATAAACAGGAATTATCTATATTGTTAATATTAGCTTCTACAGATATAAATATCCAACAACAGTAATTCTACGACTATATATATTTTCCGAATCAATAATTCAATTTGAATTATTAATCATGCACTAACTACGAATAGTCAACAATAAATTCCCTGGACATAGTAAAATTAGCAATAATTAATCATTATAATAATTGAATGAATATAACTCAAGGTTGAGTTAGGAAACTTGCCTTCCGCGTTGATTACAGCTACACAATATAATTAACTCCTTTCGTAAGACCTATAATCAACAATGTCGGTCTCACAATTAGCACAATCATTTATAACACGTAACACTATATTCTATAGTCAAACTTCTCCTAGGCACATTACCACATAATCACATCAGTGTTTATAACCTATATAAACACTTATCCAGTCTAACTATTTCGGTCTGGTGGGATTTCGGTCCATTCTCGGTGTTCTGGTCACCCTATCCGACAATTAACACATTGATTGTCAATTAAACTTGGTCTCTAAGCTCTAATATTATTTTAGATAAGTCAAATAACGTTTATAATATTTTCCGGAAGCTTTTAATAATATATAAACAATTATTATAATTTATAATAATTTTTCAAACACTTAAATTATTTTTAAATAATTTAATTATCAAATAATCTTATCATTATTAATATTTAATAATATTAAAATATTAATAGCCTACTTGTCAAAATATTAAAGTTATTATTAATAACTTAAAATATTTTTAAATCATCAATATTCTACTTAAATGATTTTTAAAGTAATTAAAAATTATTTTTAAATCATCACCATTAATATTTAAATATTAATGAAATTATTCTCAAAATATTAAAAGTCATTAATTATCACTTATAATATTTTTAATTCATTTTTCTCATATTTAATTAATTTTTAAATCAATAAAATCATTTTTAATTCATTTATTTAATATAATAATTAAATAAATCTAATATCATTAATATTAATTTATTAATGAGAATTCTCCAAAAATATTGAAAATTATATTTTATAATTCCAAATATTTTTTTTAAACATTTTATTCTTATTTAAAATGATTTTTCATAATATTAAATTATTTTTCTCTAATTTATTTAATACACTAATTAAATAAATTAAATATTATTTTTATTCAAATAATTATAATTATTAAAGAAAATGTCCCAAATAATTAAAAGTTATTTTTCAGAATTTAAAATGATTTTTAAAACCATTTTTAGTAATTTTTATAATTTATTTTCTATTTTTAATCATTTTTCGGAATATTCAAAAATTAGAAAATAAATAAATCGTCGCTGTTGGTGTTCTTGAGCTCAAGAACACTGAAAGTCGACTTGACATGGGTCATGGTTTGACCAACTGTGATTCTTTGTATAATACGTTTCTGGGCTAGCTTGAACTGAAATTGTATAGTGTGCATGTAATACTACAACTATTAATCATTAACAGAGTCATATCATAACAAGCTAGCAAGATCTGACCCTTCCAATGTTCTGTCAGACAGCTCCTGGGCTTTCTGGGTAACCCAGAAACCCAGGCAGCTTCAGGGTACCCTTTTCCAGCCAACATAATTAGGTACTCTGGTTATCAATTAATTTGGTTATTGGTTCAAACATTTTGTGCTCATGTCAACAAACAACTACATAACACAATTCCAGTCAAACTATAACAAAATCACCAGATACGATCCGGTCAAACATGGTCAGAAATCATGTTCTTCACGTTTCTGGAAATTCCAGAAATGTTAAGTCATGGTCGTCTGGCCTAGTTTGACCATCTACTCTGTTCAATCTGTTGATGATTTAAGAGGTCTAAAGACTCAGATCTATAGTCCATTATACAAGGTACAACATGGGTACAAACACAACATCAAAAAAACCTAAAACCTGTCAGATCCAGACCTCACAAAAATTGTCAGACGCTAAAAAAAAACTTTCTAGGTTACCCAGAATATACTTGGTCATGCCCGGTCAACGGATTTTGACCGATTTTATCTTCGAATTCAGACCTCTAATGACTCTGCTTTCTTTTACAGCTTAAAGACAACATTACAAGCTACACATAGCAAATTTAAAACAACAAAAATAGTAAACGAACAATGATCTGTGGCCACTGACATTTCTTGTCAGACCACAAAATTTGCTCAAGAACAGATTTTGAAAAACATCATTTTAAGGCACTTTGATGCTATGGATCTATGTTATATCAACATAGATCATCATTAAACATTTTCTAGCAAAGATCTAAACAGAAAAAGGGTATTTTAGTAACTTGCAAAATGAATTTAATGGCATTCTTGTCCAATGCACAAACCCTTAGGGTTTAGGGTTTGGGTTAGGGTTTAGGGCTTGAACACTTTAGGGCCGGGATTAAACCCTTTAGATTTACAATTTAATTACCAAGATTTTTGAATTTTGATTTTCAAAATAGAAAATTAATATTCCTAAATTATAATTAGGATACGATAATTATATTAATATTTCCTAATCATAAAATTCAATCTTGCTAATTAGGATTAATATTCCTAATTAAAATTCTTTAATTTAGTAATTAGGGTCGTAATTGGCCATTAAGGTTTACTGTAAGACCCCAACTTATTAATGAATAAAATCAAATTTTCTCTAAATATTATTGTGAATAATAAGGGGCTAATTTGATATAATACTTTGGTTATGGGTGAAATGTGCAAATTTTACAAAATAAGCAAGTGGTTATAAAATATTTATTTTGTCGGGAAATATTCGTTTGGTCGTGAAATATTCTTTCTGTCGGGGAATATTCGTACGACGGCGCAGCCTTGTGTGGGCCCCATAACGGAAAGCGATTGGATGAAGAAAATGACAAGTATAAGTTATTTATAAATAACGGCGTAGTTGTTACCGTTAATACTGTTGGAATACCCGGTGATTAAAATACAGTAGCACACGGTATTGCACCAATTATTGATTCTTACGTAAGAAGGCACTACTCAATAATTGTTATAGTAGTTATTGTTCAATATTTTATTTTATTGATTCAATAATTGTTGCATTGATATTTTATATTATTGTTGTTTCAATAATTGTTGCTGCACAGTATTTTCCATTATCAGATCAATAATTCATATTATTTGAATAATATTATTAGATAACATTATTGGCAATGTCTAGAAAGTTCTGTCTAAGGAGAGGTTTGGTCATCTAATTGCGCGCCAGTAAGGAGAAATCCTTATTGGAAAGCCCCCTCTTTCCTGGGAACGGCCTGGTTGTCATAAATGTGATTCTGTAATATTATTTGTGAATAATTAATTATTGATTCATATGATAAGGAAATATTTATTTTATGTGGATATAAATGAGGGATATATTTTTGTGGTTAAAAATGAAGGAGTTAATGTTGAGGTGTTTTATCAGTATTTTTATCGGAATGGAGGTATTAAAAATCAAATTAGGGTTTTTGAGAAATATTGCGGGTGTTATAATTTTTAATCCGACCGTTGGATCGTGGTAATTTTTGGATATGTTATACATATATAAGTTGAGTATATTCCACAAATTTTGAACCGTTAAAAATGAACGTATGATTTATTATGAATTTTACGAGATGACTGGTTCAGAAATTGTTGAATTTTCGGAGTTTATCATTTTGATGGAAAATTCTAGAATTGGTGGGCCCCACTTGTGGTTGGTGAAGAAATGTGCTGAATTATATTTCAAATGTGGTAGGTGGGAATAGTAGCAGGTAAAGCCATCAGGTTGCAGGTCAAACCTACTAAAATTTTCCTATAAATAGAGGGCTAAGTTAGAATTGAAAATTACACCAGAAACAAATTTTCTCTCTTTCTCTCTCTAGATTATTGAGTGTATTTTGTGAGTATTTAGATACTTTGAGAGTTTCTATTCATCAGAGCAAGTTTCTTTCAGCCTTATACCGGTATTCCGACCAGAAGTACTGATATCTTGAGGTAAGGGATATTATTTTCTTCTTAAATGATATTATTTTCTTCAATATCATTATGCTGAAATATTGATATGAGTTTTTATCAAATTTGGAACTTTTTGTGTCGGGGTTACTATTCACGTATACGGTACTATTCACGTATACGGCACTATTCACGAATACGGCACTATTCACCGAAAAATAAAAATTTTCCTTTTTGTCCAAGATGTCTATTATGGTTACTATCTTTGATTGTATCCATGTTTTGATCTTTATTTTTGAATTCTGCTTCACAATTGATTATTATGAAGTATTATTGATCTTGGATAAACTGTTATACGAATCCCTACTATTTGTCCTTCTGTCTCATTGGATTCGTTCTCTTTAAGATATTTTTCATCATCCTCAGTCCTAAATGATGATATTAATGAATATCTTTGGCCTGTAGTGCAAAGATGTATGATTACTTGATGAATATCTTTGGCCTGTAGTGCAAAGATGAACAGGTGTTGAGATGAACATGACTGACAGGTGATACAAATGAATATCTTTGGCCTGTAGTGCAAAGATGAATATTTGGATAAAGATGATTATTAATTGATGTTACAGGGATAAAATATTGATGATGGACTTTTAAATCTTAGAAGATAGTAGAATTCTTTCTCTACTTGACTCTTCTAATGGTTTGCTGTTTCCGCTGCAGTTGTTGATCTAAAACTTGTTGTCGATTATATTCTATCAGATTTTTCCCTGTTGAAGACTAACGATAATTTGTTTGTATATTATCTTAGTCATAATATTCTTTACTGGGCTAGTTGAGCTCACCCTTTTCCTTTTTGTTCCATTTTTCTTCTCAGGAGGTGAGAACATAGCAGGATCTAGTCGGGGTATGGAGTGATGGTTCTAGAAAGATGTTTTAGCAGTCCTCACTATTTCTGTAAAATAGTGTTTGAATAATTGTAATGAGGATTTATTTGAGTGTGGATATTGTCTAGAAGACAATATTTGTATTTAAACTCACAGTATGTGTTGTCGTATTTTGCACGACAATTGTATTATTGAAGTTGTAGTTTGCTTTCTGTACCATGTATTTGGCGACTCAGAATGGGTGTTGTATACCTATTCTGGGGGCGTCACAGTTGGTATCAGAGCTTAGGGATATGATCCCTGGCTGAGATGTGAGACAAGAACTAGGAGGGGAGAGACGGGGAATTCCTTCGCTAGTATGACCTGACTAAGTTTATTTGGTGTTTATTTGGTCGGTCAGAGTATAGGGATAATATATGACATGACTATTAACCCTTGTTTTATGGCAGTATTTAAGAATGGCAGCTGAGAACGTTAATAATGGAGTAAATCAGACCGTGGAGACACCTTTGATCACTACCCAGGGGAACGTGCAACAGGAAGGCAATATTCCTCCTGTAAACAACGTTACCGAGCAAACGATGAATGATGGAATGTTTAGGAGCTTTTTGCAGTTCATGCAAAATCAGACGAGGGAGACTCGTGTGCAGAATACGGGTGGAAATGATAACAACGCGCGGTTTGTCACAGCTAAGCAGTTCAAAGAATTGGGACCACCAGAATTTAAGGGAAAGCCGGATCCGATCATGGCGGAAACGTGGGTCAAGCAAATTACCAAGATATTCGATGTCTTGGGATGCACGGAGGAACAGAAGGTTCCATTCGCCACCTTTATGTTCCGCGGTGAGGCAGACTACTGGTGGGAGTCTGTGAAGCGTACCCAGCCTGACGCACTCAACATGTCCTGGGAAACATTTCAAAAACTGTTCAATGACAAGTACTTTCCTGAAAGTATTCGTCATATGAAGGAGGTAGAGTTTATCAGACTGGAACAAAACAACATGACGGTGTCCCAGTACGAGGCGAAGTTTGCAGAGTTATCCAGGTTTGCACCTCATTTGGTCGAAAATGAGGAACGAATGACAAGGATGTTTCTGAGAGGTCTAAAACCCGAGATTCGACAATATCTTATCTCTCATAAATTTTCTTTATATTCAGATGTTGTAAACAGGGCTCAATTATTAGAGCGAGATAATGAGTATGTGCAACCGAGGGACCACAACCAGGGTCATACCGGTGGCGGCAGTCATCGAAGCAATGAAAACCAGCAGGGAGGAAAACATTCGGACAAAAGCGGTAACCACTCTGGTGGTAATCGTGGTCGTGATAATAGAAGGAGCGAGTCGGGAGGAGATTTCAAGAAGAGAAGGTACAACAATGATAACGTGAAGACGTCAGCACAAACATCAACTGTTTCTAGGGGAGGAGAACGACCACCGGTCGTATGTTACAAATGTGGGAAAGAGGGACATATCAGCCCAAACTGCCCACAACAATCCAAGGTATGTTATAACTGTGGAAAGGAGGGTCATATAGCTCGAGAGTGTTCTGTAGCAAAACCAAGTTCAGCGGGGATGGTGACTCCAAAAGCTGTCCCGGATAAGTCGAAATCAGCGGTTCCTGGAAGGGCGTTTGTCGTTACTGGCCAAAACGCGAGAAACCCGAACGAGGTGATCACGGGTAAGCTAATCTTGAATTCTTGCGAAGTTTATACTTTACTAGATACCGGTTCTACCCATTCTTTTATCTCTCCTGCTTGTGCTCAACGTTTAAACTTGACTCCGGAGAAATTGGACTTTAACTTATCTGTTGAAACTCCGTTGGGTGAAACCTTCGTTACATCTACAGTTTATAAATCTTGCATGATCCAAGTTGGCACTATCACATTACCTGTTGATCTTATCTCTTTAAAGATACTTGCTTTTGATGTGATTTTAGGAATTGATTGGTTAACCACTCATCATGCTAAAATTGATTGTTTTCGTAAGGTTGTTAGTTTTCATATTCCTAACCAACCTGTCATACGAATTCAAACTACTAAACCACTAAAATCAGTCACTGTCATATCAAGCCACAAAGCTATTCGTTTATTGAAAAACGGATGTCAAGCTTTCTTAGCCCATGTTATGGATTTGAACAAAGACAAGTCAGATTTGAATAATATTTCTATTGTTAGAGAATTTCTCGATGTATTTCCTGAAGAACTTCCTGGTCTACCCCCAGAACGTGAAGTTGAATTCTTTATTGACCTTGAACCCGGTACAAAGCCCATTTCTAAAACCCCATATCGAATGGCTCCTATTGAACTTCAGGAGTTAAAAGTCCAACTACAGGAGTTGTTGGACATCGGTTTTATTCGTCCTAGTACGTCTCCTTGGGGTGCTCCTGTTTTATTCGTAAAGAAGAAAGACGGGAGTATGCGACTTTGTATCGACTATCGAGAATTGAATCATGTCACTATCAAGAATAGGTATCCGCTACCTCGCATTGATGACCTGTTTGACCAGTTGCAAGGAGCACAATTCTTTTCAAAGATCGATCTTCGTTCTGGATATCATCAGCTGAAGATTAAAACTGAGGATATTCCAAAGACTGCCTTCAGAACTCGGTACGGGCATTATGAATTCTTAGTAATGTCTTTTGGATTGACTAATGCTCCTGCTGCCTTCATGGATATGATGAACCGTGTATTCAAAGAATATTTGGATCAGTTCGTTGTTGTCTTTATTGATGACATCCTCATCTATTCCAAAAGCCGTGAAGATCATGAGCGCCATTTGAAGCTGGTATTGCAAAGGCTTCGTGAAAATAAGCTATATGCCAAACTGAAGAAATGCGAGTTCTGGCTTGAGGAAGTAGCATTCCTTGGGCACGTGGTGTCAAAACATGGAGTATCTGTCGACCCGGCGAAGATTGAAGCCATACAAAGTTGGGAGCAACCGAAGTCGGTAACCGAAGTACGTAGCTTTCTGGGCTTAGCTGGTTATTATCGGAGATTTGTGGAAGGATTTTCTCGAATCGCTACTCCGTTAACTCAGCTGACTCGGAAAGATACAAAATTCGTATGGAGTGAGGAATGCGAGAAGAGTTTCCAAGAACTCAAGAGGAGACTCATTTCGGCACCTGTTCTGACAATACCATCTGGTTCGGATGGATTTGTTATCTACAGCGATGCTTCAGGCAAAGGGTTAGGATGTGTTCTCATGCAACATGGGAAAGTCATAGCCTATGCCTCACGACAACTCAAAGAATATGAGAGGAATTATCCTACTCATGATTTGGAGTTGGCAGCAGTCGTTTTTGCGTTGAAGATCTGGAGACACTACCTGTATGGGGAGAAAGTGGAGATCTATACAGATCATAAAAGCCTCAAATATTTCTTCACCCAAAAGGAACTCAACATGCGGCAACGACGTTGGCTCGAGCTGTTGAAAGATTACGATCATACCATCCAATATCATCCTGGAAAAGCAAACGTAGTAGCTGACGCATTGAGTAGAAGATCATATGCGGGTACGAGTGCAATGTTGTTAACACAAAGGCCCATTTTGTATGACTTGCAAAGGATGGAGATAGAGATGAAGGCTCCAAGTACCCACATGATGATATCAAATATACGAGTAGAACCGACTTTAATCGATAAAGTTAAAGCTGCTCAAGCTACGGACATGGAGCTGATGCGTATGAAGAAGAAAGTGCAAGAAGGTGCTATTCCAGAAGCAAGAATCGATGAAGAAGGAATACTTCGAGTCAACTCCAGACTTTGTGTTCCTAACGATTTTGACTTGAAGCATAGAATAATGATGGAGGCACACAACACACCGTTTGCAATCCATCCTGGGAGTACCAAAATGTATCACGATCTTCGACATACATTTTGGTGGAGCAATATGAAAAGAGAGATCGCGGAGTTTATCTCGAGGTGTTTAACTTGTCAACGTGTAAAGGCGGAGCATCAAGTGCCAAAGGGTCCATTGCAACCACTTGAGATCCCGAAATGGAAGTGGGAACACATTACTATGGATTTTGTTACGGGTCTTCCCAAGGTTTCTCAAGGCATAGATGCGATTTGGGTTATTGTTGATAGATTAACCAAGTCCGCTCATTTCTTGCCGATACGTGAGACTTATTCCCTTGAACGTCTTGCTAGTATGTACGTGAACGAGATTGTGAGATTGCATGGCATGCCAGTATCCATAGTTTCGGATCGTGACCCAAGATTCACTTCACGATTTTGGGTTAGCTTGCAGAAAGCTATGGGCACGGATTTACGATTCAGTTCGGCATACCATCCTCAAACGGACGGACAATCAGAGAGGACTATTCAAACTCTTGAAGATCTATTAAGACTTTGTGTCCTAGATCTCAAAGGGAGTTGGGATAAGTACCTACCATTGGTGGAATTCTCCTACAACAACAGTTATCAGGCGAGCATAGGTGTGGCTCCATTCGAGGCGTTGTATGGAAGAAAATGTCGTTCTCCAGTATGCTGGGACGAGGTGGGTGAAGCAACATTGTTGGGACCAGAGTTGGTACGCATTACTACAGAGAAGATCCAAACGATTCGACAACGTATACAAACGGCACAGGATCGACAAAAGAGTTATGCGGATCTTCATCGGAAGGACGTGGAATTTAATATTGGGGATCATGTATTGTTACGTGTTGCACCATGGAAGGGAGTTACAAGATTTGGGAAGAGAGGAAAGCTCAATCCAAGATTTGTTGGTCCATTTGAGATTCTTGAGCGAATAGGAAATGTGGCATATAGACTCGCATTACCTCCAAGCATGTCTCGTGTTCATAATGTTTTTCACATATCTATGCTTCGTAAATATGTTAAAGACCCGAACCACATTATTGAGTTAGAACCAGACGAGATAGCTGAAGATTTAACGTACGAGGAGGTACCTGTTAAGATCTTGGATAGGAAAGAGCATGTCCTACGCACGAAGGTTATACCACAAGTTAAGGTTTTGTGGAGAAACCATGCTATTGAAGAAATGACCTGGGAGTTGGAATCAGAAATGAAAGCGAGGTATCCTCACCTTTTTGAAACATCAGGTACGTACGTCAATTTCGAGGACGAAATTTCATAAGGAGGGGAGGTTGTAAGACCCCAACTTATTAATGAATAAAATCAAATTTTCTCTAAATATTATTGTGAATAATAAGGGGTTAATTTGATATAATACTTTGGTTATGGGTGAAATGTGCAAATTTTGCAAAATAAGCAAGTGGTTATAAAATATTCATTTTGTCGGGAAATATTCGTTTGGTCGTGGAATATTCTTGCTGTCGGGGAATATTCGTACGACGGCGCAGCCTTGTGTGGGCCCCATAACGGAAAGCGATTGGATGAAGAAAACGACAAGTATAAGTTATTTATAAATAACGGCGTAGTTGTTACCGTTAATACTGTTGGAATACCCGGTGGTTAAAATACAGTAGCACACGGTATTGCACCAATTATTGATTCTTACGTAAGAAGGCACTACTCAATAATTGTTACAGTAGTTATTGTTCAATATTTTATTTTATTGATTCAATAATTGTTGCATTGATATTTTATATTATTGTTGTTTCAATAATTGTTGCTGCACAGTATTTTCCATTATCAGATCAATAATTCATATTATTTGAATAATATTATTAGATAACATTATTGGCAATGTCTAGAAAGTTCTGTCTAAGGAGAGGTTTGGTCATCTAATTGCGCGCCAGTAAGGAGAAATCCTTATTGGAAAGCCCCCTCTTTCCTGGGAACGGCCTGGTTGTCATAAATGTGATTCTGTAATATTATTTGTGAATAATTAATTATTGATTCATATGATAAGGAAATATTTATTTTATGTGGATATAAATGAGGGATATATTTTTGTGGTTAAAAATGAAGGAGTTAATGTTGAGGTTTTTATCAGTATTTTTGTCGGAATGGAGGTATTAAAAATCAAATCAGGGTTTTTGAGAAATATTGCGGGTGTTATAATTTTTAATCCGACCGTTGGATCGTGGTAATTTTTGGATATGTTATACATATATAAGTTGAGTATATGTCCACAAATTTTGAACCGTTAAAAATGAACGTATGATTTATTATGAATTTTACGAGATGACTGGTTCAGAAATTGTTGAATTTTCGGAGTTTATCATTTTGATGGAAAATTCTAGAATTGGTGGGCCCCACTTGTGGTTGGTGAAGAAATGTGCTGAATTATATTTCAAATGTGGTGGGTGGGAATAGTAGCAGGTAAAGCCATCAGGTTGCAGGTCAAACCTACTAAAATTTTTCTATAAATAGAGGGCTAAGTTAGAATTGAAAATCACACCAGAAACAAGTTTTCTCTCTTTCTCTCTCTAGATTATTGAGTGTATTTTGTGAGTATTTAGATACTTTGAGAGTTTCTATTCATCAGAGCAAGTTTCTTTCAGCCTTATACCGGTATTCCGACCAGAAGTACTGATATTTTGAGGTAAGGGATATTATTTTCTTCTTAAATGATATTATTTTCTTCAATATCATTATGCTGAAATATTGATATGAGTTTTTATCAAATTTGGAACTTTTTGTGTCGGGGTTACTATTCACGTATACGGCACTATTCACGAATACGGCACTATTCACCGAAAAATAAAATTTTTCCTTTTTGTCCAAGATGTCTATTATGGTTACTATCTTTGATTGTATCCATGTTTTGATCTTTATTTTTGAATTCTGCTTCACAATTGATTATTATGAAGTATTATTGATCTTGGATAAACTGTTATACGAATCCCTACTATTTGTCCTTCTGTCTCATTGGATTCGTTCTCTTTAAGATATTTTTCATCATCCTCAGTCCTAAATGATGATATTAATGAATATCTTTGGCCTGTAGTGCAAAGATGTATGATTACTTGATGAATATCTTTGGCCTGTAGTGCAAAGATGAACAGGTGTTGAGATGAACATGACTGACAGGTGATACAAATGAATATCTTTGGCCTGTAGTGCAAAGATGAATATTTGGATAAAGATGATTATTAATTGATGTTACAGGGATAAAATATTGATGATGGACTTTTAAATCTTAGAAGATAGTAGAATTCTTTCTCTACTTGACTCTTCTAATGGTTTGCTGTTTCCGCTGCAGTTGTTGATCTAAAACTTGTTGTCGATTATATTCTATCAGATTTTTCCCTGTTGAAGACTAACGATAATTTGTTTGTATATTATCTTAGTCATAATATTCTTTACTGGGCTAGTTGAGCTCACCCTTTTTCTTTTTGTTCCATTTTTCTTCTCAGGAGGTGAGAACATAGCAGGATCTAGTCGGGGTATGGAGTGATGGTTCTAGAAAGATGTTTTAGCAGTCCTCACTATTTCTGTAAAATAGTGTTTGAATAATTGTAATGAGGATTTATTTGAGTGTGGATATTGTCTAGAAGACAATATTTGTATTTAAACTCACAGTATGTGTTGTCGTATTTTGCACGACAATTGTATTATTGAAGTTATAGTTTGCTTTCTGTACCATGTATTTGGCGACTCAGAATGGGTGTTGTATACCTATTTTGGGGGCGTCACATTTACAACCCACAAATTAGGGTTTCTAATAGAAAAATAAAATTTTTAAATTACAATTAGGTTTGTAAAATAGAAATTAAAATAACTAAAATATAATTAAGATTTTCTAATCATATTAAAGTTTAATACACACATTAGGCTTCCCAATTAGGATTAGGGTTTCCTAATTAGGGTTTATTAATTACAACCCTTATCCGATCAATCATTAATCATTATCAACATATAGCACAAACACATTCTTACCAATATAATTAGTTTAATTATATTTTCTACCGAATCCCGTTCTAGAAATTAGGGTTAGGGTTTCTATCCTCTATTAAGCACAACTCTACTCTAATTTTATTAGTCAATACACAAATTGACCTTCTCGAGACTCGTATCACAGAAATTTGTCACAAAATTAATAATCAAAATAAATTTTAAATAAAAAAAAATTTATTCGTAAAATTTTGATTATTCGAAATCTCGGGTTATCACAATTGAAGATTCAAAGTAGGAGCAAAGAAGGAGTGTCAAATTTACAAACAATAGATTCTATCTTCTTATCTTCTTCTATCTTTGTCTTTTAATGATTATTCAATTGTGGATTTTTAGTTTTAATTCAATAATCATGAACTAATTCTTTGTTTGAAATTACAATAGATCTTATTGTGTAGTTTATTTTAATATGCTTCGCTATCAATTATTATGTTCAATTGTGAGGATTGTCTATTATGATTTGGACTCAATTGTTTAATTTGTTGGCCATCAATTAACGTGATAATCTATCTAAACTCGAGAGATGAAGTATTAATTTAGATCTTATCATTATAGCATGTATTCATGATTTTGTGAATAGCTTAATCTTGATGAATGTTAAGGTAGAGATATGCTTGACATCTCATGTAATCGGATAGAGAACTTATTCTTAAACTTTCTTCAATTGTAATTCATATAGAGATATAGTGGGTTAGTTGATTAAGGTATTTAACGGATTTCTATCTTAATTGTGGATTGACGTTAATACGATATTAGTGCATCGAGAGGTGGTTAATACTACTTTCATGTTCTTGATTAACAATTCGGGATAGAGAATAATTGATGAGAAGTGTGTTAACCTAAATGCAGCAATAAGTGAAGTTGTGATCTTAAATCTCCATAATCATAATTTAACTAGTGGTAATTAGAATTAGTTTACTTATAAATTAAAATTCATTCGTTTAAATAAGATTGAGTTGGTTATATGTTAGTACTTGGTAATTCTAGTTAACTAATTCTCTGTGGGAACGATACTCAACTTATCACTTTATTACTTGTTGACCACGTATACTTGCGTGTTGTGCGTAATTAGATTTTACCCAACAAGTTTTTGGCGCCGCTGCCGGGGAATTAGTTCAGTTTAGTTCGTTATTGCATGTTTAGTTTCATGTTTATGTTATGTTATTTTGCATATGTTGTTAATATAGCTTAGGTTCATTATTAACAAAAAAAACCAAATCAAAAATTCAAAAATAATAGTTAGTTACTGTAAGACCCCGAATTTTATCAAATAAAAGTATTCAATTTTTCTTATAATTACTATTCAGTAAATGGTTAAATTAATAAATGTTAAAGTTAAGGGTGATATATGAATTTTTTTTCAAAATACACAAGTGGTTATAAAATATTCATTATTGTCGGGGAATATTCGTTTGGTCGTGAAATATTCTTTCTGTCGGGGAATATTCATACGACGGCGCAGCCATTTGTGGGCCCCATAACAGAATAACTGTCGGATGAAGAAAACGACAAATTTGAGTTTTTATAAATAACGGCGTAGTTGTTACCGTTAACACTGTTAGAATACCCGGTGGTTAAAATACAGTAATACGCGTTATTACATAGTGCTACTATGGTATTGCACAGTATTTTTGAATTATTGATTCTTACGAAGGAAGGCACTACTCAATAATTGTTACAGTAATTACTGTTTAATATTTTATTTTATTGATTCAATAATTGTTGCATTGATATTTTATATTATTGTTGTTTCAATAATTGTTGCTGCACAGTATTTTCCATTATCAGATCAATAATTCATATTATTTGAATAATATTATTAGATAACATTATTGGCAATGTCTAGAAAGTTCTGTCTAAAGAGAGGTTTGGTCATCTAATTGCGCGCCAGTAAGGAGAAATCCTTATTGGAAAGCCCCCTCTTTCCTGGGAACGGCCTGGTTGTCATAAATGTGATTCTGTAATATTATTTGTGAATAATTAATTATTGATTCATATGATAAGGAAATATTTATTTTATGTGGATATAAATGAGGGATATATTTTTGTGGTTAAAAATGAAGGAGTTAATGTTGAGGTGTTTTATCTGTATTTTTGTCGGAACGGAGGTATTGAAAATCAAATTAGGGTTTTTGAGATATTTTGCGAGGGTTATAATTTTTAATCCGACCGTTGGATCGTGGAAATATTTGGATATGTTATACATATATAAGTTGAGTATATGTCCATAAATTTTGAACCCTTAAAAATGAACGTATGATTTGTTATGAATTTTACGAGATGACTGGTTCAGAAATTGTTAAATTTTCGGAGTTAATCATTTTGGTGAAAAATTCTAGAATTGGTGGGCCCACTCTTGGTTGGTGAATAAATATGCTGAAATTTTTATTCAAATGTAGTGGATGGGAATAGTAGCAGGTAAAGCCATCAGGTTGCAGGTTAAGTCTGCTTCGGCGTGCTAATATTTTCCTATAAATAGAGGGCTAAGTTAGAATTGAAAATCACACCAGAAACATAAACTTTCTCTCTTTTTCTCTCTCTATATTATGAAGCATATTTTGTGAGTATTTAGATATTTTGAGAGTTGTTATTCAGTGCAAGTTTCCTTCGGCTTTGCATTCCAGTCAGAAGTGCTTCTCTTTTGAGGTAAGGGATAGTAAGGGATAGTAAGGGATTTTAAGGGTTATTATGTTTTTCAGTTCGTACTTCTTCTGACCTTCAGAAAATTCTGAAAAAATTTGAAATGATATTTTGATGAGTTTTATTGATTGTTTCCAAAAATGGTGATTTTTCGATGTATAGATTAAGAGTTATGAATTTTATGAGAAAAGACTATTTTAAAAGTAACCGCTTATAACTCCTTGTGGTTAACTCCAAAATTGATGAAATTTTTATTTGGAGTACATCTATATAATATCAGTGTACTCTGTGAATTTCGGAATTTTTGGATAAAAGTATAATTTATGATAAATATCTAAATATTCGACGGTTTTGGCCATATGAAAAATAGTAAATAAATTTTAAAAATTCTGAGAAAAATATATGTTCAATATGGGACTATATTCTACTAAATCTCAGAAAAAAAATATTTTTGGAACTGATTTGGTATTTTTCATGAAAATGGACTAGTTATGAGTAAATAAATTAAATATGTTATGTGAAGTAAGAAAATTAAAAAATAGGATTTTATGGCTTGAGAATCCTATATGAGGTATATGCAGATTTTTGATGAGGGTTTTGGTTATTGGTGATGAAATCTTATGAGTTTGGCATTTTAGGATGATTAAATGCATTATTTAGTAAAGTGTAAACAATTAAAATAAATTGTTTATAAGCTTAAAAAATATTATTCTTTCAATATCATTATACCGAAATATTGGTATGTATTTTATTGTGGAATTTCTACCTTTTTGTGTCGAGTTACTATTCACGAGTTACTATTCACGAAAAAATTAGTTTCTTTTTCTAACCAAATTATAGTTGATTTACGAATATTACTCTTGAGATTAAAACTATATGTTGATCATATTATTTTTATTATTATATATAATATTTTTATAACCCTAATGATGATATTTCTCTTTGACTTGAGTGTAAAGATGGGTAGATTTTTGGTATGATCGTGACTATGGGTTCTCTTTGGCCAGTAGTGCAAAGTTGAATTGTTGATTGGTATGATCATGACCATTGAATTTATAAGTGAATATATTTAGCTTAAGTGCAAAGGTGAATTGATCAATATGGTTATAATTATTGTTTATATAAATTCTGAAATGATTATATATTTCTTTGAGATTAATATATTTGGCCTGTAGTGCAAATATGAACTGTTGATGAATATATTTGGCCGTAGTGCAAATATGAACTGTTGAAGAATATCTTTGGCATGTAGTGCAAAGATGGATTATTGATGAATATCTTTGGCCTGTAGTGCAAAGATGAATTGTTGATGAATATCTTTGGCCCGTAGTGCAAAGATGACATGTTGTTGAATATCTTTGGCCAGTAGTGCAAAGATGAACAGATATTGAGATGAACATGACCAACTGGTGATACAAATGAATATCTTTGGCCGTAGTGCAAAGATGAAGTTATTAGTATGATTATGAATAGGAAATGTGATTTGGTGTAACCATGATCTTTGATGTTTCAGGTAAAGATAGGTGATAAAAACTATCTTCGTCCTGGATGAGAAGAGAAATTTAGAACTATAGTTATGATTATGAGTTATTCATATGATTGTGGACCGGAATTGTTGATTGATGTTACAGAGATAAAATATTGTTGGTGGATTTTTAACATTGAGAAGATAATAGACTTTATAGTCTATTTGACTCTTCTAATGGATTGCTCGTTCCGCTGCAACTATGGTTGAAATTTTTATCATTTACCATATGTTCTAAATCTCTGATTTATTATTGATGAAGGCTATTGATAATTTAATTATCTTTAGTCATGATATTCTTTACTGAGCTAGTTGTGCCCACCCTTTTGCTTCACAATTCCTTTCAGGTAATAAGAGTGTAGCTGGGTCGAGCGAGGGTAACGGGGAAATAGAACGGTGGGCTCTAGCTGTGGATATTCTCCCGAAGTAGTATAGAAAAGTTCATTTAGTAGTTTTATTTGGTGAATCCAATAGGGTAAGGTGTACCCAACGTTGGAAGGGTGTTTTGCCACTATCATACAAGATATCTTACGACATACAACCTCGTGTCATCATAAGATAGGGATGTGCTCATCCACTTGCTGAGTATATATACGAGCACTACCTATATAATCTTGGTGTTTGTTTGAAGTATAATTCTCAATTAGAGACAGTAGAGATAATGATATGTCAAGAGAAGACTCACCATTGGGAAGAATATGATAGTAATCTTCTCGTTTTTTTTGGGGTCTATTGGGTCAACCAAGGATAATTCTGTGGCCATATGATATCTATCATAACCTAGACGCATAGCCTCCCATGTACGAAGGTTTCCTTGAGCACTTTCCAAAGATTCTAATTTCTAAAATAGTTTTTGACTATACCTTTATGTAAGGTGTCATTGTGAGGTGATGTCCACGGTTGGAACATGAGTCATATTTGGTATATATTTGTATCCAAACTCACAGCATATGTGTTGTTGTATTTTGCACGACAATTGTTGTAATAAAGTTGTAGTTATTTTCTGTACCATGTATTTGGCGACTCAAAATGGGTTGGATGGAATGGACCTATTTTGGAGTCGTTTCATTTTGGTATCAGAGCTTAGGGATATGGTCTCTGGCGGAGATCGGGGAATATAACTAGGAGGGGAGAGATGAGTAAATCCTTCGCTAGTGTGTCATACCTAAGCTTATTTGTTGGTCAGTCATAATATCGAGATATTATGTGATATGTTAATTTGTTAAATTAACCCTTGTTTTGAAGCTGTATTCTAGAATGATATTTGAAATACAGGAGATGAGCAATGGAGAAATTATGATGACAGGGAAGATGAAATTTGAAATGAAAGGAAGGTATTCTCAACTCTTTGAAATACCAGGTACGTAAATTTCGGGGACGAAATTTCATAAGGAGGCGAGATTGTAAGACCCCAAATTTTATCAAATAAAAGTATTCAATTTTTCTTATAATTACTATTCAGTAAATGGTTAAATTAATAAATGTTAAAGTTGAGGGTGAAATATGAATTTTTTTTCAAAATACACAAGTGGTTATAAAATATTCATTGTTGTCGGGAAATATTCGTTTGGTCGTGGAATATTCTTTCTGTCGGGGAATATTCGTACGACGGCGCAGCCATTTGTGGGCCCCATAACAGAATAACTATCGGATGAAGAAAATGACAAATTTGAGTTTTTACAAATAACGGCGTAGTTGTTACCGTTAACACTGTTAGAATACCCGGTGGTTAAAATACAGTAATACGCGTTATTGCACAGTAGCACATGGTCTTACACAGTATTTTTGAATTATTGATTCTTACGAAGGAAGGCATTACTCAATAATTGTTACAGTAATTACTGTTCAATATTTTATTTTATTGATTCAATAACTGCTACGTTGAAATTTTATATTATTGTTGTTCAATAATTATCGCTGCACAGTATTTCCCATTATCAGATCAATAATTCGTATTATTTGAATAATATTATTAGATAACATTATTGTCAATGTCTAGAAAGTTCTGTCTAAGGAGAGGTTTGGTCACCTAATTGCGCGTCAATAAGGAAAAATTCTTATTGGAAAGCCCCCTCTTTCCTGGGAACGGCCTGGTTGTCATAAATGTGATTCTGTAATATTATTTGTGAATAATTAATTATTGATTCATATGATAAGGAAATATTTATTTTATGTGAATATAAATGAGAGATATATTTTTGTGGTTAAAAATGAAGGAGTTAATGTTGAGGTGTTTTATCTGTATTTTTGTCGGAATGGAGGTATTGAAAATCAAATTAGGGTTTTTGAGATATTTTGCGAGGGTTATAATTTTTAATCCGACCGTTGGATCGTGGTAATATTTGGATATGTTATACATATATAAGTTGAGTATATGTCCACAAATTTTGAACCGTTAAAAATGAACGTATGATTTGTTATGAATTTTACGAGATGACTGGTTCAGAAATTGTTGAATTTTCGGAGTTAATCATTTTGGTGGAAAATTCTAGAATTGGTGGGTCCCACTCTTGGTTGGTGAAGAAATGTGCTGAGATTTTTATTCAAATATGGTGGGTGGGAATAGTAGCAGGTAAAGCCATCAGGTTACAGGTTAAGTCTGCTTCAGCGTGCTAACATTTTCCTATAAATAGAGGGCTAAGTTAGAATTGAAAATCACACCAGAAACATAAGCTTTCTCTCTTTTTCTCTCTCTATATTATGAAGCATATTTTGTGAGTATTTAGATATTTTGAGAGTTGTTATTCAGTGCAAGTTTCCTTCGGCTTTGCATTCCAGTCAGAAGTGCTTCTCTTTTGAGGTAAGGGATAGTAAGGGATTTTAAGGGTTATTATGTTTTTCAGTTCGTACTTCTTCTGACCTTTAGAAAATTCTGGAAAAATTTGAAATGATATTTTGATGAGTTTTATTGATTGTGGCCAAAAATGGTGATTTTTGGATGTATAGATTAAGAGTTATGAATTTTATGAGAAAAAACTATTTTAAAAGTAACCGCTTATAACTCCTTGTGGTTAACTCCAAAATTGATGAAATTTTTATTTGGAGTACATCTATATAATATCAGTGTACTCTGTGAATTTCAGAATTTTTGGATAAAAGTACAATTTATGATAAATATCTAAATATTCGGCGGTTTTGGCAATATGAAAAATAGTAAATAAATTTTAAAAATTCTGAGAAAAATATATGTTCAATATTGGACTATATTCTACTAAATCTCAGAAAAGAAATATTTTTGGAACTGATTTGGTATTTTTTATGAAAATGGACTAGTTATGAGTAAATAAATTAAATATGTTATGTGAAGTAAGAAAATTAAAAAATAGGATTTTATGGCTTGAGAATCCTATATGAGGTATATACAGATTTTTGATGAGGGTTTTTGGTTATTGGTGATGAAATCTTATGAGTTTAGTATTTTAGGATGATTAAATGCATTATTTAGTAAAGTGTAAACAATTAAAATAAATTATTTATAAGCTTAAGAAATATTATTCTTTCAATATCATTATACCGAAATATTGGTATATATTTTATTGTGGAATTTTTACCTTTTTGTGTCTAGTTACTATTCACGAGTTACTATTCATGAGTTAATATTCACGAGTTACTATTCACGAAAAAATTAGTTTCTTTTTCTAACTAAATTATAGTTAATTTACGAATATTACTCTTGAGATTAAAACTATATGTTGATCATATTATTTTTATTATTATATATAATATTTTTATAACCCTAATGATAATATTTCTCTTTGACTTGAGTGTAAAGATGGGTAGATTTTTGGTATGACTATGGGTTCTCTTTGGCCAGTAGTGCAAAGTTGAATTGTTGATTGGTATGATCATGACCATTGAATTTATAAGTGAATATTTTTAGCTTAAGTGCAAAGGTGAATTGATCAACATGGTTATAATTATTATTTATATAAATTCTGAAATGATTATATATTTCTTTGAGATATTAATATATTTGGCATGTAGTGCAAATATGAACTGTTGATTAATATATTTGGTCGTAGTGCAAATATGAACTGTTGAGGAATATCTTTGGCCTGTAGTGCAAAGATAGATTATTGATGAATATCTTTGGCTTGTAGTGCAAAGATGAATTGTTGATGAATATCTTTGGCCCGTAGTGCAAAGATGACATGTTGTTGAATATCTTTGGCCAGTAGTGCAAAGATGAATAGATGTTGAGATGAGCATGACCAACTGGTGATACAAATGAATATCTTTGGCCGTAGTGCAAAGATGAAGTTATTAGTATGATTATGAACAGGAAATGTGATTTGGTGTAACCATGATCTTTGATGTTTCAAGTAAAGATAGGTGATGAAAATTATCTTCGTCCTGGATGAGAAGAGAAATTTAGAACTACAGTTATGATTATGAGTTATTCATATGATTGTGGACCAGAATTGTTGATTGATGTTACAGGGATAAAACATTGTTGGTGGATTTTTAACATTGAGAAGATAATAGACTTTATAGTCTATTTGACTCTTCTAATGGATTGCTTATTCCACTGCAACTATGGTTGAAATTTTTATCATTTACCATATGTTCTAAATCTCTGATTTATTATTGATGAAGGCTATTGATAATTTAATTATCTTTAGTCATGATATTCTTTACTGAGCTAGTTGTGCTCACCCTTTTGCTTCACAATTCCTTTCAGGTAATAAGAGTGTAGCTGGGTCGAGCGAGAGTAACGGAAAAATAGAACGGTGGTCTCTAGCTGTGGATGTTCTCTCGAAGCAGTATAGAAAAGTTCATTTAGTAGTTTTATTTGGTGAATCCAATAGGGTAAGGTGTACCCAACGTTGGAAGGGTGTTTTGCCACTATCATACAAGATGTCTAACGACATACAACCTCGTGTCATCATAAGACAGGGATGTGCTCATCCACTTGTTGAGTATATATACGAGCACTACCTATATAATCTTGGTGTTTGTTTGAAGTATAATTCTCAATTAGAGACAGTAGAAATAATGATATGTCAAGAGAAGACTCACCATTGGGAAGAATATGATAGTAATATTCTCGTTTTTCTTTGGGGTCTATTGGGTCAACCAAGGATAATTCTGTGGCCATATGATATCTATCATAACCTAGACGCATGGCCTCCCATGTACGAAGGTTTCCTTGAGCACTTTCTAAAGATTCTAATTTCTAAAATAGTTTTTGACTATACCTTTATGTAAGGTGTCATTGTGAGGTGATGTCCATGGTTGGAACATGAGTCACATTTGGTATATATTTGTATCCAAACTCACAGCATATGAGAAATAAGAGCAAAAAGCCCCCGTAGATGAAAAATAAAGCATAAGTATCCATGTTGACCCTCAATATTGGTAATTATTTGATTTTAGTTGGATCTAGCTTGTTTTTGGATTTCTTGAGTTTACATTGTATGATGCCTTCAAAGAGACTTGTTATGTGTTAAATTTGATTTTATATCAGTTAACATTGTTGTGGAGCACACACACACTATACCAGTAATAACAGTTTAAGACTTAATGGTTGACTAGGAAATTGTTAATTGGTTTTGATAGGAAGTATTGTCGTCTTTGCTTGATTTCTCTAAGGCCGAGTGAATAGATTTGATCCTATCAATACTGCTGGATTCGTAGGCATATAGATTAGTTGTATTTCATTGCATTGAATTGCATTATATTGTATTGCTTGGGGACAAGCAACGGTTTAAGTTTGTGGGTATTTGATAAGTAAGTTTTATACCTACTTATCTGGTATCTATTACTTGAATTATTTGCTTAATCTCATGTTTCTTAGTTACTTTTCATACATTTTATGTTATTTTGTAGGCGATGACACGGCATTGGCAAGAAGAAGCGAGGGAAAGCAATCCGGACATCATTTGGGCTTTCATGTTAATTTCATGTTCTTGGCTTGGAACTTGGACTATATTGTAGAGCTTCTTCTTAAATTTCTGGAACATCTTGAATCATTCCAATCGGAGTTCGGATGAAAGAGTTATGACATTTCTGCCAACGGACGTCGTTGAACTTCATTGTTTTGGGTGGCCATTTGGATAGCAGTCACATCCAAGTCCAATTTTGACCTTCATCCGTTCTTTATTTCTCAAAACTCAAAGAATGAAAGTTGTAGAGCTCGTCGATAGCTTCGATTCGATAGATGGCAGGCCCCGTAATTCCTTCCGGATCAAAAGTTATGACCGTTTTACCAGAGGACACTGCAGCAGAAAAAATAATTAGCAGCTTGCACCCAAGTCGGGGCTTGCTCTTTTTGGCCTTGATAGCAAGCCGGGGCTTGTGTCCTGGGCATTTTATCAGATTGCTAGCAAGCTGGGGCTTGCTATTACAAAGGGTAAAGGCAAGCTGGGGCTTGGGTATGCGCAGAATGAGTAGTTTTTGTCCGAATTTATGTCCGATAAGGATTGGTTCTAGTTGTTTAATTCAAGGACTTCTAAGAGGACTTAAAGACATATAAGGAGGCTTATAAAAGGAGGAGATTTACAAGGATTAGAGGGAGTTTTTGGAAGAATTCCATTAGATTAGATTAGAGTAAATTAGATCAAAACCCTAGTTATAATGAGTTTTGGAGATTGAAGCAACTTGGAGACCATTCAAGATTCAAAGTAAGAGCAAGGAGGGAGTGTCAAATCTACAGACAATAGATTCTATCTTCTTATCTTCTTCTATTTTTGTCTTTTAATGATTATTCAATTGTAGATTCTTAGTTTTAATTCGATAATCAGGAACTAATTCTTTGTTTGAGATTACAATGGATCTTATTGTGTAGTTTATTTTAATATGTTTCGCTATCAATTATTATGTTCTATTGTGAGGATTGTCTATTATGATTTGGACTCAATTGTTTAATTGCTTGGTCATCAATTACCGTGATAATCTATATAAACTCGGGAGATGAAGTATTAATTTAGATCTTATCATGATAGCATGTGTTCATAATTTTGTGAATAGCTTAATCTTGATGAATGTTAAGGTAGAGATATGTTAGACATCTCATGTAATCGGATAGAGAACTTATTCTTAAACTTTCTTCAATTATAATTCACATAGAGATATAGTGGGTTAGTTGATTAAGGTGTTTAACGGATTTCTATCTTAATTGTGGATTGACAATAATACGGTATTAGTGCATCGAGAGGTGGTTAATACTGCTTTCGTATTCTTGATGAGAAGTGTGTTAACCTAAATGCAGCAATAAGTGAAGTTATGATCTTAAATCTCCATAATCTTAATTTAACTAGTGGTAATTAGAATTAGTGTACTTATAAATTGAAATTCATTCGTTTAAATAAGATTGAGTTGGTTATATGTTAGTACTTGGTAATTCTTATTAACTAATTCTCTGTGGGAATGATACTCAACTTATCACTTTATTACTTCTTGACCACGTATACTTGCGTGTTGTGCGTAATTAGATTTTATCAAACAAGTTTTTGGCGCCGCTGCCGGGGAATTAGTTCAGTTTAGTTCGTTATTGCATGTTTAGTTTCATGTTTATGTTATGTTATTTTGCATATGTTGTTAATATAGTTTAGGTTCATTATTAACAAAAAAAAACAAATCAAAAATTCAAAAATAATAGTTAGTTACTATGTTCGTCTTGCATGATTTCAGTTGTTAAATAGTTCAGTTTATTTTGGCTAATGATGATATTGGAATTGAGTAGACAAGTATAGTACTAATCATTAGAGCTTTGATGTGATTTTTTATTATGAATTTAATCTTTTCCTATTTGAAACTGGTATAATCAAGGTTAGCACGTTAGAAACAACCTTGTTGATTGATTGAGTTTAAATTGATACATAATGGGATTCTAAAAGATAATGCTAGTTTGAATGAAAGAATGAGAAGAATGAGTAGTGATGGCTAAAGTTAAACAAGAACCTAAGTTTGGGGAATATTTGGGGTATATAAGCTATGAAAATAAAAGTAAAAATAAACAAGAACCTAAGCTTAATCTCATGTTTCTTAGTTACTTTCCATACATTTTATGTTATTTTATAGGCGACGACACGGCATTGGCAAGAAGAAGCAAGGGAAAGCAATCCGGACATCATTTGGGCTTTCATGTTAATTTCATGTTCTTGGCTTGGAACTTGGACTATATTGTAGAGCTTCTTCTTAACTTTCTGGAACATCTTGAATCATTTCAATTTGATTTTGGATGAAAGAGTTATGACATTTCTACCCACGGACGTCGTTGAACTTCATTGTTTTGGGTGGCCATTTGCATAGCAGTCACTTCCAAGTCCAATTTCGACCTTCATCCGTTTAGTATTTCTCAAAACTCAAAGAATGAAAGTTGTAGAGCTCGTTGATAGCTTCGATTCGATAGGTGGCAGGCCCCGTAATTCCTTCCGGATAAAATGTTATGACCATTTTACCAGAGGACACTGCAGCAAAAAAAATATTTAGCAGCTTGCACCCAAGCCGGGGCTTGCTCTTTTTGGCCTTGATAGCAAGCCGGGGCTTGGGTCCTGGGCTTTTTAGCAGATTGCTAGCAAGCTGAGGCTTGCTATTACAAAGGGAAAAGGCAAGCTGGGGCTTGGGTATGCGCAGAATGAGTAGTTTTTTTTCCGAATTTGAGTCCGATAAGGATTGGTTCAAGTTGTTTGATTCAAGGACTTTCAAAAGGACTTAAAGACATATACGGAGGCTTATAAAAGGACGAGATTTAAAAGGATTAAAGGGAGTTTTTGGAGGAATTCCATTAGATTATATTAGAGTAAATTAGATCAAAACCCTAGTTCTAATGAGTTTTGGAGATTGAAGCAGCGTGGAGACCATTGAAGATTCAAAGTAGGAGCATGGAGGGAGTGTCAAATCTACAGACAATAGATTCTATCTTCTTATCTTCTTCTATCTTTATCTTTTAATGATTATTCAATTGTGGATTCTTAGTTTTAATTCAATAATCATGAACTAATTCTTTGTTTGAGATTACAATGGATCTTATTGTGTAGTTTATTTTAGTATGTTTTGCTATCAATTATTATATTCTATTGTGAGGATTGTCTATTATGATTTGGACTCAATTGTTTAATTGATTGGCCATCAATTACCGTGATAATCTATATGAACTAGAGAGATGAAGTATTGATTTAGATCTTATCATGATAGCATGTGTTCATGATTTTGTGAATAGCTTAATCTTGATGAATGTTAAGGTAGAGATATGTTTGACATCTCATGTAATCGAATAGAGAACTTATTCTTAAACTTTCTTCAATTGTAATTCACATAGAGATATAGTGGGTTAGTTGATTAAGGTGTTTAACGAATTTCTATCTTAATTGTGTATTGACGTTAATACGTTATTAGTGCATCGAGAGGTGGTTAATACTACTTTCGTGTTCTTGATTAACAATTCGGGATAGAGAATAATTGATAAGAAGTGTGTTAACCTAAATGCAGCAATAAGTGAAGTTGTGATCTTAAATCTCCATAATCTTAATTTAACTAGTGGTAATTAGAATTAGTTTACTTATAAATTAAAATTCATTCGTTTAAATAAGATTGAGTTGGTTATATGTTAGTACTTGGTAATTCTTGTTAACTAATTCTCTGTGGGAACGATACTCAACTTATCACTTTATTACTTGTTGACCACGTATACTTGTGTGTTGTGCGTAATTAGATTTTACCCAACAAGTTTTTGGCGCCGCTACCGGGGAATTAGTTCAGTTTAGTTCGTTATTGCATGTTTAGTTTCATGTTTATGTTATGTTATTTTGCATATGTTGTTAATATAGTTTAGGTTCATTATTAACAAAAAAAACAAATCAAAAATTCAAAAATAATAGTTAGTTACTGTGTTCATCTTGCATGATTCCAGCTGTTAGATAGTTCAGTTTATTTTGGCCAATGATTAGATTGGAATTGAGTAGACAAGTATAGTACTAATTATTAGAGCTTTGATGTGATTTTTTGTTATGAATTAAATCTTTTCCTATTTGAAACTGGTATAATCAAGGTTAGCACGTTAGAAACAACCTTGTTGATTGATTGAGTTTAAATTGATACATAATGGGATTTTAAAGGATAATGCTAGTTTGAATAAAAGAATGAGAAGAATGAGTAAGGATGGCTAAAGTTAAACAAAAACCTAAGTTTGGGGGAATATTTGGGGTATATAAGCTATGAAAAGAAAAAAAAAGAAAAGAAAAAATAAATAAAGTATGAATAAACACCGTGGCGTGCTTGTCTAGTTTTGTGGCCTTTGTTACTTGAGTAAGTAAGCCCGAGGGGGTTGTCTCTACACCTAGCGCCCTAAGGTCTTAATGGTCTGGGAGTCGTTGGTCGAAAGCTTGTTAATGTAGCATTGAAAAGCCTAAGGGAATAAGACATTGCATAGTTATGTGTATATAAACCAAAAGAAAAAAAGAGAGAATAAAACGGGAAATAAGAGCAAAAAGCCCCCGTAGATGAAAAATAAGGCATAAGTATCCCATGTTGTCCCTCGATATTGGTAATTGTTTGATTTTAGTTAGATCTAGCTTATTTTTGGATTTCTTGAGTTTACACTGTATGATGCCTTCAAAGAGACTTATTATGTGTTAAATTTGATTTTATATCAGTTAACATTGTTGTGGAGCACACACACACTATACCAGTAATAACGATTTAAGACTTGATGGTTGACTAGGAAATTGTTGATTGGTTTTGATATGAAGTATTGTCGTGTTTGCTTGATTTCTCTAAGGCCGAGTGAATAGATTTGATTCTATCAATACTGCTAGATTCGTAGGCATATAGATTAGTTGTATTTCATTGCATTGCGTTGCATTATGTTGTGTTGCCTGGGGACAAGCAACGGTTTAAGTTTGGGGGTATTTGATAAGTAAGTTTTGTACCTACTTATCCGGTATCTATTACTTGAATTATTTGCTTAATCTCATGTTTCTTAGTTACTTTGCATACATTTTATGTTATTTTGGAGGCGACGACACGGCATTGGCAAGAAGAAGCAAGGGAAAGCAATCCGGACATCATTTGGGCTTTCATGTTCATTTCATGTTCTTGGCTTGAAACTTGAACTATATTGTAGAGCTTCTTCTTAGCTTTCCGGAACATCTTGAATCATTCCAGTCGGAGTTCGGATGAAAGATTTATGACATTTCTACCAACGGACGTCGTTGAACTTCATTGTTTTGGGTGGCTATTTGCATAGCTGTCACATCCAAGTCCAATTTCGACCTTCATCCATTCAGTATTTCCGAAAACTCAAAGAATGAAAGTTGTAGAGCTCGTCGATAGGTTCGATTCGATAGGTGGCAGATCCCGTAAATCCTTACGGATAAAAAGTTATGACCGTTTTACCAGAGGACACTGCAACAGAAAAAATATTTAGCAGCTTGCACCCAAGCCTGGGGTTGCTCTTTTTGGTCTTGATAGCAAGCCGGGGCTTGGGTCCTGGGTGTTTTAGCAGATTGCTAGCAAGCCGGGTCTTGCTATTACAAAGGGAAAAGGCAAGCTGGGGCTTGGGTATGCGCAGAATGAGTAGTTTTTGTCCGAATTTGAGTCCGATAAGGATTGGTTCGAGTTGTTTGATTCAACGACTTCCAAGAGGACTTAAAGACATATAAGGAGGCTTATAAAAGGAGGAGATTTACAAGGATTAGAGAGAGTTTTTGGATGAATTCCATTAGATTAGATTAAAGTAAATTAGATCAAAACCCTATTTCTAATGAGTTTTGGAGATTGAAGTAACTTGGAAACCATTGAAGATTCAATGTAGGAGCAAGGAGGAAGTGTCAAATCTACAGACAATAGATTTTATCTTCTTATCTTCTTCTATCTTTGTCTTTTAATGATTATTCAATTGTGGATTCTTAGTTTTAATTCAGTAATCATGAACTAATTTTTTGTTTGAAATTACAATGGATCTTATTGTGTAGTTTATTTTAATATGCTTCGCTATCAATTATTATGTTCTATTGTGAGGATTATCTATTATGATTTGGACTCAATTGTTTAATTGATTAGCCATCAATTACCGTGATAATCTATATGAACTCGAGAGATGAAGTATTGATTTAGATTTTATCATGATAGCATGTGTTCATGATTTTGTGAATAGCTTAATCTTGATGAATGTTAAGGTAGAGATATGCTTGACATCTCATGTAATCGAATAGAGAACTTATTTTTAAACTTTCTTTAATTGTAATTCACATAGAGATATAGTAGATTAGTTGATTAAGGTGTTTAACGGATTTCTATCTTAATTGTGGATTGACGTTAATACGGTATTAGTGCATCGAGAGGTGGTTAATACTACTTTCGTGTTCTTGATTAACAATTCGGGATAGAGAATAATTGGTGAGAAGTGTGTTAACCTAAATGCTGCAATAAGTGAAGTTGTGATCTTAAATCTCCATAATCTTAATTTTACTAGTGGTAATTAGAATTAGTTTACTTATAAATTGAAATTCATTCGTTTAAATAAGATTGGGTTGGTTATATGTTAGTACTTGGAAATTCTTGTTAACTAATTCTCTGTGGGAACGATACTCAACTTATCACTTTATTACTTGTTGACCACGTATACTTGCGTGTTGTGCGTAATTAGATTTTACCCAACAGCATTGACTTACATTTTCTGGGCAACCCAGAATCTGTTCTTCGGTGTCTGACAAGATGTTCCTAATCCCAGATCTTGCATGCTTTTTTTGTTTTGATTGTGTTAATGTATCTAGACTATACTATGGTATGTGTACTACATATATGTGCTCATAAATCACCTAGATAACCAACAGAATGAAAATTATTTAAGGTCAAACTACCCTGCTCGTTCACAGATGCGATTTTCTGGAAAACCCAGAAATCGTATGAACAAGGTTTTCTGACAACCTTTGACCGGTTGCTAACTGATGATTTTGATGTATTTAGGTTAACCTGATGACTGCTAATGTACCTTAACATGTATACTACAATCTTGAACCATTATAACATCTTTAAAGAAACCAGAACCTATAGGAATTTAAGCCACAAAATGAACCCTTGAAGTTGTCTGGGTTTCTGGAAAACCCAAAAGCTCTGACAGTGACTTTACAAGGCCAGATCTTGCATCTATGTTGCGTTATGACCACGATTAGTTGTTGATTTGTGTAGTGTTACAACTCTACTACAAAACCATTACAAGGCCTTGCCCAGAAACAACCTGACTAGCAAGTTATAGACAGTCAAACGTAGCACTATGAACACTGACTGTCAGTGTTCTTGGCCCTCAAGAACATCTATTGCAACAGAAATCGTCGCTAAAGCCTTTAGCAACGGATTTAATTAATTTAATTTCCTAATTTCCGAAAAATGAATTAAAAATAGAAATAAATTCCTAAAAATTACAAAATCAGTTTAAAAAATTATTTTAAATTATGAAAAATAATTATAAAATGTCGCTTAATGTATATTTACTCTAGCAACATTTACACTGACAATATCAATAGCTTAAGATAAAAGTTGAGTTACGTAAAGTCACTGAAATTCGATCATTTCAGTTTCTATTTAGAAATTCTTAAAAGCCCAAATACGGTTCTTCATTTATTTGTGAGAATATGACAGGCTGACATTGATACTTTAGTAGGAAATCAATTGTTACCCAGCCAATGTCTTCTGGATCTTCTTAGACAATAAAATAAAATATTCTTAATCTCAATCTACAACAACTTCCAAGTGGATCATATATTGCAAACATGTAATGTAATATCATATACATTTCTAGATGTTCTTGTCAGCTATTTTATATACTAGTATCCAGGATACACACAGAAGTGGGTGCATTTTTTATTCTTAATTTTCTTTATTTTTATTAAATATATAATTTATAATTCAAAATGTTAATGGGTAATTGGGTGTATAGAAATGGTAGAGAAATTATAGGTAGGGGGTTATGATCTCATAGGAAATTATAGATTCTTAAATTGAAAAACTTATGGGTATTTACTTGACTGAAGGTTATTCTCATCCAACTGAAAATGTGACACCCCTTCAAAATAAGGTAACACCAATACTCTGCTCACACTTTATTAATACTTTATTAATAGTAAGAGATGATTAAGATGAAATATGAAATAACATGTGGCCTACATTAATTAGTAGTCCAAACTCTTGAACCATCCAGCTAAG
Organism: Panax notoginseng; assembly: GCA_016801055.1. Taxonomy (NCBI): domain Eukaryota; kingdom Viridiplantae; phylum Streptophyta; class Magnoliopsida; order Apiales; family Araliaceae; genus Panax; species Panax notoginseng. Next base: position 67,521,753 of record CM029017.1, on the reverse strand, counting down.
CATGAGTTAAATGATTAATCCAGCATCTTGCCTCCAGCAAATTCTTGTAGGAAGATACCAAGTTAAATTGGACTAAAATTTCTATTGGTTTAAATAAATATTAGGGAATGAATATTCACACTAATTTCACTGACAAAGTAATTTTTACACATTAACAACGTCAAATGGCTCGGAAATGAAAACAATTTTTTTAGTAAATTTTATAAAACTTAGAAAGTTCATGGAATTGTAGAAACTATACTCATTCAGATGGCTCATTCATATCATGGATTTTTATTAAGTACTTTCTCTTTGCATAAATTAATATGTACTTCAACAAGAATCAACTTTAACTAATACATCATTTCGAGACAAAGTTTATCATACTAGCACAAATAGTGACAGCATTACCATCAAAACAATAAAATAGAGAACTTTACTGAACAGAATTTTTGTTATTCATTTTGCTTTGCGTAATGAGAAAAAGAGACAAAAGGCTAACAGCTCATGAAAGATACATAATCAGTGTACTTTTAATATACAATTCACCAGCATGCCTGATTCAACAAATAGATTAACCAATGCAATAACACTCGAGAGAGAAAATAATTGAAACCCATAAAGTATAAGATCAAATGTGATTTGAAAGCAAGATAAGCTTACAGTTTGGGCTTCGCTTGATTGTCAAATCAGGAATAGAATCTTAATTGTTTGGAAGTGAATTTCGAATAAACTAGCTACATTCAGTTGGCTTTGAACTATAACTTGATCCACCAATTCTGACATGTCTTCTAGAATACATATCTGCAGCATTCTCCCTGAATGACTGGCTTTGTATCAAGTCAAAGACATTTCCATTGTCATCGTCACGAGCATGAGATCTATTTCTCCTTCTGCCAACAACTCTTTCACTAAAACTTCTAAAACTTGAACCTCCATTTTTTGATTTCGATTTTGGCTCAACCCCATCATCCTCTCCCCAAAAGCCAGACCTCCCATCAGTTCCAACCATGAGATCCATCAGATTATTCCTAAATCCCAAATCAGAGTAAACTCTCCGCAAATTCCCCAATGGCCTAGCAAACAAAGCATCCAAACCATCCAAATTCCCCCCTTCACCATTCTTTGTTCCGACACTCAACTGAGTATTCCCCACAGGACATCCCACATTCTCAACCATCAAGCAAGGATTACTAAAACCATTCCATGAATGAAGTGGAACCAATTTACTCAACTTACTAAGACACTCAACAACTTCAGTTATCGTAGGCCTCCTCTCCCTACTAGACCTTACACACTTTGCAGCAATCACTGCCAATTGTCTCCTCACCAAAGGATCTCTAGGAGGCTCAACACGCGGATCAAAAACAACCAAAAGCTTCTCTCTCCTAATCAATGGAATAGCCCAATCAACAATAGAAGGTGGAGACTGGCCAACATCAATAGCCTTCCTACCACTAATAATCTCCAACAACAAAATCCCAAAACTAAAAACATCCGTTTTTGTACTCAAATTATCAGGTGTCACATAGCAAGGATCAAGGTAACCCATTGTGCCAGCAGGAGGCGTAGACATTAGCCTATAAATATCATCAACATGGCATCTAAGTGCCAAACCAAAATCACCTAACCTAGCATTGAAATTTCTGTCAATTAAAACATTAGCCGACTTAATATCGCGGTGAATTACAGGAGGGTTTGAAGAATGAAGGGTCTCCATTGCTTTTGCAGTTTGTAAAGCCAGCCTAATCCTTCTACCCCAATTGGGTGGCCTAGAATTCAAGTGAAGAACATCGTAAAGGGTTCCATTACTCATAAATTCCACCACCAAAAGACGATCCTGAGGGTCATTTGTAAAACCCAACAAATTAACGAGTCTAGGACTATGAATTTTGGACAAAATCTCAATCTCATTTTCAACTTCATTTGGGTTTTCAGGTGTCAAAGAAGATGAGATTCTAGGCTTTAAGTGAGTACCTCTAGAGGGCCTTTTTACAGCAACATGTCGGCCGTTCTTGAGAATGGCTTTGTAGACTAAGCCATGGCTTCCCCTGCCTAAGAGCTTTTGAGGAGAGAAGTTGTCGGTGGCTGCTTCAAGATCATTGTAATTAAATTCTTGGATTTTGATGGGTTTTTCATGGCTTGGGTTTTGTTGGGTTTTGTTCTTGGAAGAAGAAGAAGAAGATGATGAGACTTGGGTTTGAGAATTGGAAATTGATATGGAAGATTCAGCTTTACAAGAAAGGTAACCCATTAATGTCTGAATTTTGATACTCTAAATGTATTTCTTTTTCTGTGTATATTTATATACATATATAAGTATGTATATGTGTGTGTAGATCAATGGGGAAGTGAAAAGGGACGGAGCTTTTATGGGGGAATTGCTATGTGATGTGCTCTCGGCTGTGGGGAAAATTAGTGAGAAAAGGAGAGGAAAGAGATTAATTCAATGGCGTAATGGCGATAACAGGTCAGAGTCCGAATGACCTTTCTCATACGGTATCTCATATCTCAAATATTTTTTTTTATTTGTAATATAGTTACTTATTTATAATTAATTTTTAAATAAACAGGTATAATTTGACATTAATTACATAATATATGATACGTTATTCATATGCAAGTTTTAAAATAAGGTGATGGTAGGAGTTTTAAATTTGTAATCTTAAATAAGTAAGTCTAATATCATATAGTACAACCGTTCACATATGTTTATATACATTCACATATATATTTTGATGGCTCACGTGCAGTGCAAATCACGTGGGCCATCAAAAAATTCTACTTCCGTCTCATAATAAGTGATTTTTTAGCTTAAATCACACATATCAATACACAAGTTAAAATGACAAAAATACCCTTAATATATTTTCTTTGAAGTTGAAGAGTTAACGAATGTCATTTAATTGTAGTGATTGCAAGAAGCAATAAATACCATTGGATGCATAAGGGTATATATGAGAAAATATTGCAAAAATTGTATTGGAGTTCTAACACATCCCTTATTTTGGAAAAAAAATATTAAGCCTAACAAATCACTTATTGTGAGGACAGAGATAGTATGTATGTAAGTGTATGTGAATCGTATGTTAGTGTATGTGATAATAAACTTATTTAAATATTTATCTTAAAAAGTATCTCAAATAATGTGTCATCTTAATATTTATTGGATATATTTTATTTGATTATTTATGCTATAAATTATCATTAAAATATTAAATATCTTGTCATTAGAGGCCAATTTCAGATTTTTACCATTACTTTTTAAGATAATATGTTTTCTTTATTTTAATTTATAAGATTATTATTATTATTTTTGAAAGTCAAATTTTAACAATTTCAAATTCAACATTTATGAGATTAATAATTATGAAATAATGAATTTTATTAATTTACAATACAATCAATGCATTAATTATAGTTTAAATCAATTTTCATCAAATAAAATTTTAAGATATAATAAATTAATTTAAAATAAAATACATTTTAATCAATTTTGTTTAAGATATTATCAATTAATTTTAAATGAGAGAATATCAAAAAAAAACTCCATGTTTTCCATAATAGACCCTACGTATAGTATATTAAAGATTTTTTTCCTCTCTCTTTAAATTAGTGGACATCACGAAAAAACTATTGATAATAAAAAATGGTCTTCAAATTGTCCATTAATTACAATTCAACCTTTTTCCACACAATGTCACACCATTCATCCATGTAGGACCCACTACATTTAATGTGTATTAGCCTTGACAACCGAAATTGCATAATATCCTCATTCTTTTTCCTTTTCTTCTCCACGCGAGTTCAAATGTAGGGCAATAAAACATCTTCCAAAAAAATATTTCAAAATTTTGTAAGGAATAAACACATTAATAAATTATGGAAACAAATATTTTTATATAAATAAGAAATAATATTTTTATATAAATCTCTATTATACAAATTGTGACGCTCCCAAAATAGGTATATACCCATTCTGAGTCGTCAAATACATGATACAGAACTTAAATACAAACTTCATTCATACAATACGACAAAACGTAACTGAGAGTTTTAACACGAATATTGTCTCGTAGACAATATCCAAACTCAAATGGAGTCCTCATTATAATTATTATCACACTATTTCATAGAATAGTGATGACTACTATAGCCACCATCTTAGACCATCACTCCATTCCCCGACTAGTCACAGCTATATTCTCATTTCTTGAAGAGAACAATGAAAGCAAAGGGTGAGTTCAACTAGCCTAGTAAAGAATATTATAACTAAGATAATGCATAATAAATTATGGTTAGTCTTCAACAGTGTTAAACTGATAGAATACAATAGACAACAAGTCTAACTGCAGCGGAATAAACAATCCATTAGAAGAGTCAAGTAGAGTATGATATCTACTATCTTCTATGATTTAAAAATTTATTATCAATATTTTATCGATGTAACACAACTCAATAAATAATTAACATCATCGAATTATCTATGTATTACGGGCCAAGGATATTCGTTAGTATCACATCCATGAATTATCAATGCACTACGGGTCAAGGATATTCATTATTATCTCATCCATGAATTATCCATGCACTACGGGCCAATGATATTCATTATTATCACCAGTGGTCATGATCATGCCAACAACTGTCCATCAATGCACTACGGGCCAATGATGACTTTTACCACATCATTTGTAACATTACATGACATGATTATACTGATACATAGTCATTATCATACCAATCAACAATCCATCTATGCACTACGGGCCAAAGATGACTTTCATCCCAATATAAGCATGAAGATGATGACAATGATATAAAAATTCAATTAAGTAAGAGCAAGGATAAATGTAACGTCCACGAATTTGAAACTCCTTATTAATCAAATATGTGATTTAATTTTTATGAGTTAGTTTTGTGAGTTTATTTAAAACCTTATGTGGTTATGTGAATTTATAAATATGATTAAAGGGAGTCACTAATAGTTATTTAAATTGGTGAACTAACCCTAAGACTTTGATATCAAGGAATTGATAGGATTCTTAATGATTAAATATTCAATTTATTTGAATATGGTGGCAAAAGTTGAACATATTGAATTATGTCAAGTATGAGTATAGCACCATTGAAGAAGTTAAATCATCTCATATAGGACTTATGTGGTGATAGAAATTTGAACTGGCTTGGAGCTAACCCATTTTGGCACTGTCAGGGACCGGCGCAGCTGCTCCCTCCCAGCAGTACAAAATGGCGCAGCTGCGCCAGTGTCCAAACTTAGAAAGTTAAGTTCTACTATAGAAAATGAATTAGAACATTAGTGTAATGTGTGGCATGCATAAAATCATATATAGATTATATTCTGATGATATGAAGTGTCAAGTAGTGCAATAAAATCATAAATGATTGTTAAACAGAGATAATTAAATATCTGTGTATTCCAGAAATTGGAAAATAAGTTATGTGTGCACACTGAATATATAATATTAAATAATGTTATAATATGGCTATGTGAGTAGTAGAGATAATTACCTGGACAATAATACTTGACTATGTTATTTTATTGCGTGTATATTAATGTACATAGATTATATGATATGAGTACCTAAATAATCCCTAGATTTCCTAATATGGTAATAACTATACATTAAGTTTTCATTTTGAGAATTTAAAGGGGCCAAACCAAGCCTTAGAATAACAAATGCTGAGATTTTGCTCTTATCCCAAATTGAGTGTCGCCAAAGTACATGAACAGTGGACAAAAGCTAGTTTACGTATTCTTCAAGTGGCTAGTCTTAGGTGATCATTTGCTAGCCGATGGCTGGTGGTGGGTTGCTCAACCACTCATTTGCAACCAATGTGTCTTTCCTTTGCACCATGAGCTCCAACATTAGGATAATGTGATTGTCCAGTTCATAGTCCCCTTATAAATACAAGCTCCAAATTCAGATTTTGTGTTGTTGATAGCCTAATTAGAGAGTTTTAAGTTACTGAGCATTGTAGAAACATACTCAGAGGGTAGGAGGTTCAATCCAAGCTTAAGAAGGTATAAGTTCTAACTATGCTCTTGAAATGGGTCTTGTTTGATTATTGAAATTTCTTGAATTCATTTATTAATTGATATGAACAAGCATGTTATAAGGTGTGTAAGAAGTTTTCTAATATGTATGAACACTTTAATATTGATTTGGAGCATGCTTGAATTGTTGAAAATCAAGTTGGTAGTTACTCAGTAAAATAGAGTAACCTTACTGCTTCTGAACTCGACATGGCGCAGTTGTGCCCTGGTTATACTAGGGTGCAGCGCAGCTGCGCCGTACCTCAGATCCAGTTGCTGATTTCTATTGGTTATATGTGTTACTAACTCGATGTTATGACTTCAATACATACCTATAGAGGAGTATAACATGATATGTAAGGTTTTCTTATGTAGTATGAAGTGATCAACACATTTTAGTAAGAGATTTGTAATAAAAAACTTAAGTTTAGAAAATGAACTTTGAAGTAATATATGTTTTACAAATTCTGAACTTATGAGACCACATACATGACTGATGTAGAACTTAAGTGAGCATGATATATGATGTATAGTGTCTTTATCATGATTTAAACTTGTTAGCTTTGTGTTAGAGAATGTTTTAAAGGAAAAGTTTGTTATATTAAAGTAATATACATGAATGGTACATGATGTAGGTTCTGGTGTTTAAAGATGTTAAACATAACTTAATCACACATAACATGAGTTCTAAAGTTGTCTTGTATATTGCATCATTCGTGCTAAAATGATTTCAAAGACAACCTTGGACATATTTTCAAACATAAGTGCATATTATGTGAGTACTTAGATACTAAAGTAGTAAGATGTCTTGTTATAGCTATATTACTCCTAAACATGATTCATATGTATTAAACTTGATGATTACATGATTTTTATATTTTAATGACATATAAAGTGTAAGTTAAACTTGAAGTAGTAAACTCAAGTATGGTCATGTGCTATGTGAAACTCTAGCATGTATGTATGTTAAAATGTATGTGTAATTGGTGTGTTAGAGTTGGACTGGAGTCAGGAGAGCAGAAGCTCAACCTTAGTCTGGCCAAGGGGCAGCGCAGCTGCACCGTCCCTAAGCCTAGACCAGGCGCAGCTGCGCCATCCTGTAGTTCTGAATAGATTCTATTTTTGGTTTGAAGTTTTAAGGCATGCTTATATGATTACTTTATCTTGTATTATCTGACCAATGTGCCATGTAATGTGTTAAGAAGCATGCTATATGAAAACTTGATTATTGTAAGTGTAAACACATATTAGTTTACACATACTAATTGAAATGATCGACTTGATAACGTTAGGTCGTTTCAACGCAAGTAATTAAAGCTAGTATTTTATTGTAGCTGAGAAAACAGGCAAGTTCCTTGAACCCTACTTTTATTGAGCAAGTTCCCTAAACTTACTCCAATTATTATTGAGCAAGTTTCCTTGAACTTCACTCTTTGGTTGTGCAAGTTCCTTAAATTCTTACTCTTTTACTTGAGCAAGTATCCGAACATTATTTTATTGCATTGCAAGTTTCCTAACTTACACAACTTTGCGTTTTGTGAAAGTTTTCTATCCTTCTCATATTGTATTTGAGCAGGTTATTGTTGTATTGAAAGTTATTCATTTAAGCTTGAACTTTATTACCAAACATGCTATTAAGTGGTTTAATTACCTTACAATTATTCCACATCGATATTATTGATATTCGCACTTAGTGCACTTGAGTTCGTACAGTCTTGGACTTGTACTTCATTTAAAGTTCTATAATTCTTGAACTGTGTCAGATAGAGTCTGAACCTTTGTTTGGTCAGACAAGTATACGAAGTTTTATAAAAGTTATCTAAACCAATTGATGGTAAGGATTCTTAGACTGAAAGAACACCCCTTCTATGATAGGGGAGTACCCCAGGTATCTAATATAAGATACAAAGAACAGATTTAAATGATATGCATATACATGGTGTACGCGAGGCTGATCCCCTCAAGTACTTATTCTGTAGCCAGTAACCAAAGGGTCAATTAGCTGTTGATTCCATTGGAGTGTTATAGTTCAAAGTCTACTTGACTAGCAGTTATTCTAAAAGCAATCATTATATTTGCTCCTAATATTCATATTGTTGAATCCTTCAGCTATTCATATTGTTGAATTCTTTGTCAGATATTTTCCTTTCATCATGATATATCCTTATTGTTGTATTTAAACTTATTGAGCAAACTTGTTGCTCATCCTTGCTATATCATGAATTATATTGCAGCTAAGCCCGAGACCTCAGGAAAGGACAAGTGTAAAGGAAAGATGTAGGATAGTCGCCAGGAGCAGAATTTATCTTATGCTTAATTTAAATTACTATTATGTAATATGAACCCTAAGTACTATTATAGGGTATGTTGAAAGATTGTATTAAGGTTATCGAATCTTGCGACTAGTAATACCTTTTGAATGAACGACGTACGTTTATTATTTTTCGCATTTTAGTTATCGTATGTTGTTTAGAGGTGGATGTTTGTATTTTATCGTGATGACCGAACTGAGGTCAGAGGACCCGGATTCGGGGGTGTCACAATAAATTTTAAAGATTTATAAATCAATTTATCCAAAGTTTAAGAATGTCCAAATTGTCAACATGATAACTGTTTTGTGGAGTAAAATTCAAGAATAATATTCATGTATCAAAAATAATTTGGACAGAAAAGAAATCAATTTTTATCATGAATAGTACCCCGGGTGAATAGTACCCGCGTGAATAGTACCTCGTGAATAGTACTCTAACATGGAAAGATTAAAATTTAACAAGAATATTTAGAAAAATATCCTTGTGAAACGATACTAGATGAAGCGCAAATTTCAAGGAGTATAAAAGCAATACTTATCAACATGAATGTAGAATTATGAATACGAAACGAAATAATATTACTTACATACTACAGAGTATGGAAGAAAATATTATTTCATACGAATATTGAACAAAAATAATATCTCTTACCTTAAAAGGAGAGTATTTCTGACTGGTATAGCAGGAATATTCTTGAAGAAAACTTTTACTGTTTTCTACACTCAAAGCTTCCTTAAACTCTAAAAAAATATGCTCAATATTATAAAAGAAGAATTCTCTGATTTGGTGTATTTTTATTTATAAACTAAGCATCCTATTTATAGGAGAATGGCAGGATATTATTTAAGGAAAAAAAATCACGGACTGCACAAGAAAAAGAATTCACAGGCGCAATGTATCAGCATATTTTTGAGGCCACCAATAAGAGAGTACCCTAATGTGAGGGGAACTTGAATTTGGGAGCTTTAAACTAATGAGGAAGCGCCCTCCCATGAAGGTAACTAGACTTGGGAGATTTAAACCAATGAGGGAGCACCCTCATTCATAAGTTAGTGAATAGGAATTTCATATTTGAACATTTTGGCCAAAAAGCTCCGATTAATTTCATAATCTGCCAAATAAATAACCTTATTTGAAGGTAACCAATTCGTATCCTCCAAAATTAAATAGAACAAATACCAATTTAACAAGATAATTGAACAAATATCTTTCACTTATCAATTATTATTCGGTAAAAAGCATATTTTCACCACTGTGGTTGTAGTGTTTTAAGCAATTAGTCACTGTACTTTTAAAATATTCAATTAGTCCACTGTACTTTTTAAAAATGTTCAATCAACCCATTCCGTCTAATTTCTTGGACTGACATTAAAAAATTGCGCCAATTTTCCTACGTGGCTTTTGAAAAAAAATAAAATTATTTCCTACATGACAAGCTAATCAGCCAAATTCTTAATACGATTGAGCTACTGCACTTTAAAAAAAATGCAATCGGCCCACTGTGGTTTTAAAAATATTTTTATGTTTTATTTTCTTTCTTTTTCTTTACCTAAATATTTATAACATATATAATATTAATAAAAATTAATATTATAATATTTATAATATGTATGTTTTATTTTAAAAATAAAAATAAAAATACTTTTATGTTTTAAAATACTTATAAAATTTTTAAAAATAAAAATAGTTTTATATTTTATTTTCTTTCTTTTTCTTTACCTAAATATTTATAACATGTATAATATTAATAAAAATTAATATTATAATATTTATAATATGTATGTTTTATTTAAAAAATAAAAATAAAAATACTTTTATGTTTTAAAATACTTATAAAATTTTTAAAAATAAAAATATTTTTATGTTTTATTTTCTTTCTTTTTCTTTACCTAAATATTTATAACATGTATAATATTAATAAAAATTAATATTATAATATCTATGTTTTATTTTAAAAATAAAAATAAAAATACTTTTATGTTTTAAAATACTTATAAAATTTTTAAAAATAAAAATATTTTTATGTTTTATTTTCTTTCTTTTTCTTTACCTAAATATTTATAACATATATAATATTAATAAAAATTAATATTATAATATTTATAATATGTATGTTTTATTTAAAAAATAAAAATAAAAATACTTTTATGTTTTAAAATACTTATAAAATTTTTAAAAATAAAAATATTTTTATGTTTTATTTTCTTTCTTTTTCTTTACCTAAATATTTATAACATGTATAATATTAATAAAAATTAATATTATAATATTTATAATATGTATGTTTTATTTAAAAAATAAAAATAAAACTCAAACTCAATCAGATAAAATGGAAGCCCAAAAACTCAATCCACGATCGACTTTTCTCTCTCCTCCACCACTGATAAACTCAATCCACAATGGAAGCTCAGAAACTCAATCAAATAAAAATAAAACGAATGCTCAGGTACACTCATTGACTTTTCTCTCTCCTCCACTACTGAAACTCAATCCATTCATCACCATTCCTTCAATGGAAGCTCAGAGACGAATACAAGCTAACCCGACTGAAATTGCTCGATCTATCTATCTAAATCTCTAATCTGGATGAAATTGCTCGATCTAAAATTCCAGAGTTTCAATGAGGAAGAAGATGAACAGTTTGAGTTTGAATTATTTTAGGCTTATTTATTTATTTTGAAGGAGAGGGAAAATATTTAATGAATTAAAATATTTATTTTAATTTTATTATTATTTTAATTATTTTTTGCTACATAATCAATGATTTTATTTTATTATTTTTTTTTGTGTTGCCACATTAGAAAATAATGATTTTTTAATTTTTTTTTTTTCAATGCCACGTGTGTAATTATTTAACGTCCGTTCAAGAAATTGGACGAAATGGGTTGATTGAACATTTTTAAAAAGTATAGTGGGCTAATTGAATATTTTAAAAGCACAGTGGCTAATTGCTTAAAACACTACAACCACAGTGGTGAAAAAGTACTTTTTGCCATTATTATTCTTATCTTTAATCAACACGAACTTATTCATCATTAATATTATAACTCACAATATTAACAACCAGATAATTTCCAGGAAAGATGGGTCTTTTCGATAAGGACTTCTCCTAATTGGCGCGCAATTAGGTGGCTAAATCCCTTTTCTCGACAGAACTTTCTAGACATTGTCAATAATGCAAATAATAATATGAATAACTTTATCGTCTCAATTATTAATTTAATAATATAAAATATTGTGCAGATGATACTGTAACAATAATTGAATCAATAATATAAGAACTATGCAGCAATTACTGTAGCAATAATCGAATAAAACTGAGTGACTTCTCACGTAAGTATCAATAATCAAAGCTACTGTACAATATCGTGTGCTACTATGTAACCACACGTATTACTGTACTTTTATCACCGGATATTTCAACAGTTAACGATAAAACTTTTGCCGTTATTTTTATAAAAAGTTATTTCTGTCGCTTTCTAACTCTAACAGTGTGACGACTCCAAAATAGGTATACATCACCCATTCTGAGTCGGCAAATACATGGTACAAAACTTAAATACAAACTTCATTTATACAGTACGATAAAACGTAGCTGAGAGTTTTAACACGAATATTGTCTCGTAGACAATATCCAAACTCAAATGGAGTCCTCATTACAATTATTGTCACACTATTTTATAGAATAGTGAGGACTACTATAGCCACTATCTTGGACCATCACTCTATTCCCTGACTAGTCTCAGTTATATTCTCATTTCCCGAAGAGAACAATGAAAGCAAATGATGAGCTCAACTAGCCCAGTAAAGAATATTATGACTAAGATAATGTAGAATAAATTATCGTTAGTCTTCAACAGTGTTAATGTGATGCCCCTAAAACAGGTCCATTCCATCCAACCCATTCTGAGTCGCCAAATACATGGTACAGAAAATAACTACAACTTTATTACAACAATTGTCGTGCAAAATACAACAACACATATGTTATGAGTTTTGATACCAATATATACCAACTGTGACTCATGTCCCAACCTTGGACAGTATGTCAAAATAGTACCTTACATAAAGGTACAGTTAATAACTGTTTTAGAAATTAAAATATTTGGAAAGTGCTCAAGGAAACCTTCATACATGGGAGACCATGCTTCTAGGTTATGATAGATATCATATGACCACAGAATTATCCTTGGTTGACCCAATAGACCCCAAAGAAAAACGAGAAGATTACTATCATATTCTTCCCAATGGTGAATCTTCTCTTGACATATCATTATCTCCACTGTCTCTAATTGAGAATTATACTTTAACCAAACTCCAAGATTATATAGGTAGTGCTTGTATATATACTCAGTAAGTGGATGAGCACATCCCTGTTTTATGATGATACGAGGTTGTATGTCATTAGACATCTTGTATGATAGTGGCAAAATACCCTTCTAACGTTGGGTCTCTTCACCCTATTTGATTCAACAAATATAACTACTAAATGATGACCACCGTTCTATTTCCCTGTTACCATTGCTCGACCCAGCTACACTCTTATTACCATAGTTGCAGCGGAACGAACAATCCATTAGAAGAGTCAAATAGACCATAAAGTCCATTATCTTCTCTATGATAAAAATTCACCAACAATGTTTTATCCCTGTAACATCAATCAACAGTTCTGGTCTACAATCATATGAATAACTCATAATCATAATTGTGATTCCAAATTTCTCTTCGCATCTAGGACGAATATAATTTTCATCACATGTCTTTACCTGAAACATCAAAGATCATGGTTATACCAAATTACAGTTCCTGTTCATAATCATACTAATAAATTCATCTTTGCACTACGGGCCAAAGATATTCATCAACAGACCATCTTTGCACTACAGGCCAAAGATATTCAACAACAGGTCATCTTTGTACTACGGGCCAAAAATATTCATCACAATTCATCTTTGCACTACAGGCCAAAGATATTCCTCAACAGTTCATATTTGCACTACAGGCCAAATATATTCATCAACAGTTCATATTTGCACTACAGGCCAAATATATTAATATTTTAAAGAAATATATAATCATTTCAGAATTTATATAAACAATAATTATAACCATGTTGATAAATTCACCTTTGCACTTAAGCTAAAGATATTCAATTATAAATTCAATAGTCATGATCATACCAGTCACAATTCAACTTTTCACTACTAGCCAAAGAGAACCCTAGTCATGATTATACCAATAATCTATCAATCTTTACACTCCAGTGAAAGAGAATTTTAACATCAAGATTATAAAAATGTTATATATGATAATAAAATCAATATAATCAATATATAGTTTTAATCTCCAAAGTAATATTCATAAATCAACTATAATTTGGTTAGAAAAAAAAACCAATTTTATAGTGAATAGTACCCGTGAATAGTAACTCGTGAATAGTAACTCATGAATAGTAACTCGTGAATAGTAAATCATAAATAGTAACTCGTGAATAGTAACTCATGACTAGTAACTCATGAATAGTAATCCCGACACAAAAAGGTAGAAATTCTACAATAAAATCCATACTAATATTTCGGTATAATGATATTGAAAGAATAACATTTCTTAAACTTATAAACAATTTATTTTAATTATTTACACTTTACTAAATAATGTATTTAATCATCATAAAATGCCAAACTCATAAGATTTCATCACCAATAACCAAAACCCTCATCAAAAATCTGCATATACCACATATATGATTCTCAAGCCATAAAATCATATTTTCTAATTTTCTTACTTCACATAACATATTTAATTCATTTACTCATAACTAGTCCATTTTCATGAAAAATATCAAATCAGTTCCAAAAATATTTTTTTTTCTGAGATTTAGCAGAATATAGTCCCATATTGAACATATATTTTTCTCAGAATTTTTAAAATTCATTTACTATTTTTCATATGGCCAAAACCGCCAAAAATTTAGACATTTATCATAAATTGTCCTTTTATCCAAAAATTTAGAAATTCACAGAATACACTGATATTATATAAATGTACTCCCAATAAATTTTTTATCAATTTTGGAGTTAATCACAAGGAGTTATAAGTGGTTGCTTTTTAAATAGTCTTTTGTTATAAAATTCATAACACTTAATCTATACATCCAAAAATTACTATTTTTGGGCACAATCAATAAAACTCATCAAAATATCATTTCAAATTTTTTCAAAATTTTTTGAATGTCGGAAAAATTACGAACTGAAAAACATAACAACCCTTAAAATCCCTTACTATCCCTTACCTCAAAAGAGCAGTACTTCTGACTGGAATAACGCTGAACGAACTTGCACCGTATAGTAACACTCAAGATATCAAAATACTCACAAGAATACACTCGATAATATAGAGAGAGAAATAGAGAGAAAATTTCAGTTTCTGGTGTGCTTTTTAATTCTAACCTAAGCACCCTATTTATAGAAAAATGCTTAGAACACCAAAGCAGAAAATTTAATAAAATATTAATATATATTATTAAGTTTCCTACGCCAACCTTTGTAGATCTGAATTCAGCCATTAATGTCACATGCTAGACCCACTTAACTCACCAAAAATGTTTTCTTTGAAAAAAAAATTAAAACTTCCAAAAATCAATTATTTCGAAATTTCAGAACTTCAATAATTCATAAAAAATAGCCCTTTTATCAAAAAATTCGAATCTCACGTCTTTTTATAGGAAATTTAATTCTCTACAACTTTACAGAAGAAAGTTTTTCTAAATTCCAAATAGAAATTGACCGAAATCCATATACAAACTATTTTACAGGCTATAATCAAATTTCAGTCAAGAAATGGGGTCCACCGACACACAAAACATGTGTTAATCATTTAATGCAACAAAAATACTCTTTCTCCTCATATACTCATATATCCCACATTCATTATAAAAATATCACCATTATTATATTATTAAAATATAATAATATATTTAAATGAATTATTTTATCAGAAAAAGATAAAATATTAATTTTTAACAATTGTCACATTAAAAATTTTCTCCATTTATATCCACATAAAATTAATATTTTCCTCATCATATAAATCAATAATTAATTATTCATAAATAATATTACAGAATCACAATACTGACAACCAGGCAGTTCCCAGGAAAGAGGGGGCTTTCCAATAAGAATTTTTCCTTACTGGCGCGCAATTAGGTGACCAAACCTCTCATTAGACAGAACTTTCTTGACATTACCAATAATGCTATCTAATAATATTATTCAAATAATATGAATTATTGATCTGATAATGGAGATATTGTGCAGTGATAATTATTGAAACAACAATAATATAAAATATCAACGCAGCAATTATTGAATCAAAAATAAAATATTGAACAGTAATTACTGTAACAATTATTGAGTAGTGCCTTCTTACGTAAGAATTAATAATTGGTGCAATACCGTGTGCTACTGTGCAACAACGCGTATTACTGTGTTTTAACCACTAGGTATTCTAACAGTATTAACGGTAATAACTACGTCGTTATTTATAAAAACTCAAATTTGTCATTTTCTTCATCCAACAGTTATTCTGTTATGGGGCCCATAAATGGTTGCGCCGTCGTACGAATATTCCCTGACAGAAAGAATATTCCACGACCAAACGAATATTCTCCGATAACAATGAATATTTTATAACCACTTGTGTATTTTGAAAAAAATTCATATATCACCCTTAACTTTAACCTTTTATCAATTTAACCATTTACTGAATAGTAATTATAAGAAAAAATTGAATACTTTTATTTCATAAAATTGGGGTCTTACAGTTAAACTGATAGAATACAATAGACAACAAGTTTAATTACAGCGAAACAAACAATCCATTAGAAGAGTCAAGTAGAGCATGATATCTGCTATCTTCTATGATTTAAAAGTTCAATATCAATATTTTATCGTTGTAACAAAGCTCAATAAATAATCCACATCATCGAATTATCCATGCACTACGGGCCAATGATATTCGTTAGTATCACATGTAACGAATGATTTATTTGAGTTGTAATTCTGGGAACAAAATTCTTATAAGGAGGGAAGGATATAACAATCCATAATTTTAAATATTTATTAAATTATATAAATATTTAATGAATATGTTTATTGTTGAATAAATATTTAATTTGATTTGATTTGATTGGTTAATTATTTGTTAAAAAACAATTAAGGAGTTAAGAAATTAATTATTCTGAGATAATATTCTAATTTAAATTATAAATTAAGTTAGAGAGTTTATAATGATTAAATGAATTATTATAATGATATTTTAATTTGAATTTGTAATTAAAATAATGTGTTAGTTGATTAAATGAAGTTATAATTATAAAGAAAATTATAATTATGTTGTATTAATTTATGTGTTAAAGTAATTTAATAAAATATTATTAGAATTTAATTAAATTGATTATTAAAATTTAATTAAATAAAAGTGTGACAAATAACCTTACTATAAAGGAGTTATTAAAATAAATTAAAGGAGTTTAATTCAGTTTTGCCAAACAAGGCTTAATGCATAATAAGTCTTTAATTTAAATGTATTTTACCAAACAAGGCATAAGGATTAATTGATTAAATTTTAAATTAGTTAGCCAAACAAGCCTTATAGCTTTTGATTTTCAAATAAAAATATAACTGATGTCAGTTAAAGTTATAATTATATTATATACTTAATACATACATTATTATTATACGTTATATTTTAGGACGTAAGTTAGAATAGAGCAGAAGAACTCAGAAGAAGAAAAAGAAGAGAAGAAGATAGTTACAGAGAAAATTTAGAGAGAAGTGAGAGAAGTTTAGAGAAATTGAAAAAAGAATTGGGGAAAAAGAAAGCTTGATAATCAAAGATTAGCCATCATCTTCTAAACCTAAGGTATCATCTTAACTCTTTTATTTTTCAAAAGTTATAGTTGTATTCTCTTCCAAAATTCTCTGTAAAATCTTTGTAGAGGTTGAATTATTTGTTATATATAGTTTTATATGATAAATTAGTTGTTATAAAGTTGTTTCATAAGTTTATAGATGAATTAATTCATGTTATGTAATTATTTGTGAAGAAAACCATATTACAGTGAATTGGTATGAAAATATATGAATATTGTAAGACCCCAACTTTTATGAATAAAGATTAATTTTTCTCGAAATATATTTTTGAATATTATGGTGTGGATTTGATATAATGTTATAGTTGTGGGTATTATTTACAAATTTTGTAAAGTAAGCAAGTGGTTATATAATATTCGATTGGTCAGAAAATATTCGTTTTAAAAGAGAATATTCGTACGACGACACAATCATTGGTGAACCCCACAACGGAAGTATTGTCGTAGTTAGAAAATGACATAATTATCTTTTTATAAAAATAACGGCGAAAGTTTTACCGTTAAAACTATTGAACTATGTTGTAGTAAAAGTACAGTAATACGCGTGATTGCATAGTAGTACACAATATTGATTATTGATGCTTACGTGAGAAGTCACTTAGTTATACTCAATTATTGCTACAGTAATTGCTGCATCATATCTCTCATATTATTGATTCAATTATTGTCACAATATCATCTGCATAATATGTTATATTATTAAATAAATAATTGAGACGACAAATGTAAGACCCCAACTTTTATGAATAAAGATTAATTTTTTTTGAAATATAGTTTTTGAATATTATGGTGTGGATTTGATATAATGTTATAGTTGTGGGTATTATTTATAAATTTTGCAAAGTAAGCAAGTGGTTATATAATATTCGATTGGTCGGGAAATATTCGTTTTAACAGAGAATATTCGTACGACGGCACAATTATTGGTGGACCCCACAACGGAAGTATTGTCGTAGTTAGAAAACGACAGAATTATTTTTTATAAAAATAACGGCGAATGTTTTACCGTTAAAACTGTTGAACTACCCGGTAGTAAAAGTATAGTAATACGCGTGATTGCATAGTAGCACACAGTATTGATTATTGATGCTTACTTGAGAAGTCAATTAGTTATACTCAATTATTGCTGCAGTAATTGCTGCATCATATCTCTCATATTATTGATTTAATTATTGTCATAGTATCATCTGCATAATATGTTATATTATTAAATCAATAATTGAGACGGCAAAGTTATTCATATTATTATTTTGTAATATTAACAATGCCTAGAAGTTCTGTCAAGGAGAGGTTTGGTCACCTAATTGCGTGCCAATAAGGAGAAATCCTTATCAAAAAGCCCCCTCTTTCCTAGAAACGACCTGGTTGTTAAATATTGTGAGTTATAATATTAATGATGAATAAGTTCATGTTGATTAAAGAAGAAATTGATAATTTCATTGTGTGGGAATTATTAGTGTTAGTGGAAATCAACATTTATTTCGATAATAATTAATGTCTGGAGGTTATATTGACCAATCGGGTAATTCACCGGATAAATGAGTAATTATTTGCTATTAATTCACATGATTATAACTATGTGTTCATATGTGTGTACTATTGATTCACATGATTTACTATTAGGGGAGTTAGTGTAAGATTGATAATACTTACATGACTAAATTAAAAATAGAGGTATAGATGAAGGTACTACACTGTAATTAGTTTTTTTCACATGATTATACTATTAAGTCACATGAATGAACTATTAATTCACATAATTTAGTATTAGAGGAGGTGGTGCAAGTTTGATAATACTTGCAGGACTAAATTAAAAATGAAGAAAAAGAGGAAGGTATTATACTGTAATATTTCGAGCCCCAAAACGTGCAATTATCGAAACTATATTTTCCTATAAATAGAAGCTCATTCTTCTTTCATTCTCACTAATTCACTAAGTCTCACAAAAGTAATTATTATAGAGAAAAATTATAGAGAGAAAGAAGAAGAGAAGTCTACTACCTCACTATTGCAGCATACAGTTTCTTCTAAGGTAATGGATATTATTTCTTTCGTATTCATGAAAAGAGTTATTTTCTTTCAATACTTGTAAGGGTTGTTATTCTATTCTTTATTATTCTGTTGGAATAACTTGTCTATGCGGTCTATCGCATGCCTGGTGAATTCTTCTGTTATTCCATTCTTTATTATTTTGTTGGAATAACCTGTCTGTGCGGTCTATCGCATGCTTGGTTAATTCTTCTGTTACTCTATTATTCATTATTCTGTTGGAATAACCTGTCTGTACGGTCTATCGCATGACTGATAAATTCTTTTGTTATTCTATTTTTTATTATTCTGTTGGAATAACATGTCTACGCGGGCTACCGCATGCATGGTAAATTCTTCTGTTATTCTATTATTTATTATTCTGTTAGAATAACCTGCTTATGTGGACTACTGCATGCATGGTGAAGGATCCTTCGTATTTATTCCTTATTAAATTGTAGAAATGATCTGTCTACGTGGATTACCGCATGTCGGGCAAAAATCTATTTACAGTTTTATATATTCTATTATACTCAGTTGGTTAAAGTTTTGGATTCTATACTCCATGAAATTAGTAGAATATCATGGATATTTGCGCTTCATCCAGTATCTTTTCATGGAAATATTCTTCTGAGCATTCTTGAATTTTACTCCACAAAGCTGTATCATGTTGACAATTTGGCCGTTATTGATTTCTGGATAAATTAAATTATAAATTTTTAAAATCTATCTTGAACTTGTTTTATTGAATTATTATGTCATTGTCATCATCAACATGCTTATATTGTGATGAAAGTCATCTTTGGCTTACTTACATAGATGGACTTGGTATGATTATGAACAGGGATTATTCAGAATAATCATGACCGTAATGTGACGAATGATGTGGTGAAAGTCCTCATTGTCCTGTAGTTCATTGATGGACAATTGTTGGTATGATTATGACCAGGAATTATTCGATATAATCATGACCATTGATGATTACATGAATATCCTTGGCCATGATGCATCGATGATTTGATTTTATTTATTAAGCTGAGTCTCAGCGATAAAGTTGATGAAAAACTTTTTAAATCATAGAAGATAGTAGATTTTATACTCTACTTGACTCTTCTAATGGATTGCTTATTTTGCTGCAGTTGTTGATCTAAAACTTGTTGTCTATTATATTATATCAGTTGTTATACTGTTGAAGGCTAAAGATAATTTATTCTGCATTATCTTAGTCATAATATTTTTTAGTGGGCTAGTTGAGCTCACCCTTTCTTTCACTGTTCTCTTTAGGAAATGAGAATATAGCTGGGACGAGTAGGGGAACGGATTGACGATCCAGATGGTTGTTTTAGTAGTCCTCACTATTCTATAAAATAGTGTGGCAATAATTTTAATGAGGACTCTATTGAGTGTGGATATTGTCTAGATGACAATATTTTTTTAAACTCTTAGCTTATGTTTTGTCGTATTTTACACGACTGTTGTATAATTAAGTTGTATTTAAATTTTGTACCATGTATCTGGCGACTCAAGATGGGTGATGTATACTTATTTTTGGGGCATCACAACAAAGTTATTCATATTATTATTTGTAATATTAACAATGTCTAGAAATTCTGTCAAAGAGAGGTTTGGTCACCTAATTGCGCGCCAATAAGGAGAAATCCTTATCGGAAAGCCCCTCTTTCCTGGGAACGACCTGGTTGTTAAATATTGTGAGTTATAATATTAATAATGAATAAGTTCATGTTGATTAAAGATGAAATTGATAGTTCCATTGTGTGCGAATTATTAGTGTTACTGGAAATCGACATATATTTCGATAATAATTAATGCCTGGAGGGTATATTGACCAATCGGGTAATTCATCGGATAAATGAGCAATTAATTGCTATTAATTCACATGCTTATAACTATGTGTTCACATGTGTGTACTATTGATTCATATGATTTACTATTAGGGGAGTTGGTGTAAGATTGATAATACTTGCATGACTAAAATAAAAATAGAGGTATAGATGAAGGTAATATACTGTAATTAGTTTTTTTACATGATTATACTATTAAGTCACATGAATAAACTATTAATTCACATTATTTACTATTAGGGGAGGTGATGCAAGTTTGATAATACTTGTAGGACTAAATTAAAAATAAAGAAAAAGAGAAAAGTATTATACTATAATATTTTGAGCCCCAAAACGTGCAATTATCAAAATTATATTTTCCTATAAATAGAAGTTCATTCTTCTTTTATTCTCACCAATTCACTAAGTCTCACAAAAGCAATTATTATAGAGAAAAATTATAGAGAGAAAGAAAAAGAGAAGTCTGCTACCTCACTTTTCCAGCATACAGTTTCTTCTAAGGTAAGGGGTATTATTTCTTTCGTATTCATGAAGAGAGTTATTTTCTTTCAATACTCGTAAGGGTTGTTATTCCATTCTTTATTATTCTGTTGGAATAACTTGTCTATGCGGTCTATCGCATGCCTGTGAATTCTTCTGTTATTCCATTCTTTATTATTCTGTTGGAATAACCTATCTATGAGGTCTATCGCATGCCTGGTGAATTCTTCTGTTACTCCATTCTTTATTATTCTATTAGAATAATATGTCTACGCGGGCTACCGCATGCATGGTGAATTCTTTTATTATTATATTCTTTATTATTCTGTTGGAATAACATGTCTATGTGGACTACCGCATGCATGGTGAATGATCCTTCATATTCATACCTTATTAAATTGTGCAAATGATTTGTCTAAGTGGATTACCACATGGAGGGCAAAAATCTATTTGCAGTATGAGCATTCTTGAATTTTACTCCACAAAATAGTATCATGTTGATAATTTAGACGTTATTGATTTCTGGATAAATTAAATTATAAATCTTTAAAATTTGTCTTGAACTTGTTTTATTGAATTATTATGTCATTGTCATCATCCTCATGCTTATATTGTAATGAAAGTCATCTTTGGCTTACGTGCATAGATGGGCTTGGTATGATTATGACCAGGGATTATTCGGTATAATCATGACCGTAATGTGACGAATGATATGGTGAAAGTCCTCATTGGCCTGTAGTTCATTGATGGACAATTGTTGGTATGATTATGACCAGGGATTATTCGGTATAAACATGATCATTGATGATTACATGAATATCCTTGGCCGTGATGCATGGATGATTCGATTTTATTTATTAAGTTGAATCTCAGCGATAAAGTTGATGAAAAATTTTTAAATCATAGAAGATAGTAGATTTTATGCTCTACTTGACTCTTCTAATGGATTGCTTATTCCGCTGCAGTTGTTGATCTAAAACTTGTTGTCTATTATATTCTATCAGTTGTTATACTGTTGAAGGATAAGGATAATTTAATCTGCATTATCTTAGTCATAATATTTTTTACTGGGCTTTGAGCTCACCCTTTCTTTCATTGTTCTATTTAGAAAATGAGAATATAGCTGGGACGAGTCGGGGAACGGATTGACGGTCCAGATGGTTGTTTTAGTAGTCCTCACTATTCTATAAAATAGTGTGACAATAATTGTAATGAGGACTCCATTGAGTGTGGATATTGTCTTGATGACAATATTTTTTTTAAACTCTTAGCTTATGTTTTGTCGTATTTTACACGACAGTTGTATAATTAAGATGTATTTGAATTTTGTACCATGTATTTGGCGACTCAAGATGGGTGATGTATACCTATTTTGGGGGCGTCACAACCAAGTTATTCATATTATTATTTACAATATTGACAATGTCTAGAAGTTCTGTCAAGGAGAGGTTTGGTCACCTAATTGCGCGCTAATAAGGAGAAATCCTTATCGGAAAGCCCCCTCTTTCCTGGGAACGACCTGGTTGTTAAATATTGTGAGTTATAATATTAATGATAAATAAGTTTGTGTTGATTAAAGATGAAATTGGTAGTTCCATTGTGTGGGAATTATTAGTGTTAGTGGAAATCGACATTTATTTTGATAATAATTAATGTCTGGAGGTTATATTGACCAATCGGGTAATTCACCGAATAAATGAGCAATTAATTGCTATTAATTCACATGCTTATGACTATGTGTTCACATGTGTGTACTATTGATTCACATGATTTACTATTAGGGGAGTTGGTGCAAGATTGATATTACTTGCATGACTAAATTAAAAATGGAGGTATAGATGAATGTACTATACTGTAATTAGTTTTTTTCACATGATTATACTATTAAGTCATATGAATGAACTATTAATTCACATTATTTACTATTAGGGGAGGTGGTACAAGTTTGATAATACTTACAAGACTACATTAAAATGTAGAAAAAGAGGAAGGCATTATACTGTAATATTTCGAGCCCCAAAATATACAATTATCAAAATTATATTTTCCTATAAATAGAAGCTCATTCTTCTTTTTCTCACCAATTCACTAAGTCTCACAAGAGCAATTATTATAGAAAGAAATTATAGAGAGAAAGAAGAAGAGAAGTCTACTACCTCATTATTCCAGCATCCAGTTTCTTTTAAGATAAGGGGTATTATTTCTTTCGTATTCATGAAGAGAGTTATTTTCTTTCAATACTCGTAAGGGTTTTTATTCCATTCTTTATTATTCTGTTGGAATAACTTGTCTGTGCGGTCTATCGCATGCCTAGTGAATTCTTCTATTCTTCTATTCTTTATTATTCTGTTGGAATAACCTGTCTGTGCGGTCTATCGCATACCTGGTGAATTCTTTTGTTATTCCATTCTTTATTATTATGTTGGAATAACATGTCTACGTGGGCTACCGCATGCATGGTGAATTCTTATGTTATTCTATTCTTTATTATTATGTTGGAATAACCTGTCTATGTGGACTACCGCATGCATGGTGAATGATCCTTCGTATTCATTTCTTATTAAATTATGGAAATGATCTATCTACGTGGATTACCGCATGGCGAGCAAAAATCTATTTTCAGTTTCATATATTCTATTATACTCAGTTGGTTAAAGTTTTGGCTTCTATACTCCATGAAATTAGTAGAATATTCTGGATATTTGCGCTTCATCCAATATCTTTTCGTGGAAATATTCTTCTGAGCATTCTTGAATTTTACTCCACAAAGCAGTATAATGTTGACAATTTGGACGTTATTGATTTCTGGATAAATTAAATTATAAATCTTTAAAATTTATCTTGAACTTGTTTTATTGAATTATTATGTCATTGTCATCATCCTCATGCTTATATTGTGATGAAAGTCATCTTTGGCTTACGTGCATAGATGGACTTGGTATGATTATGACCAGGGATTATTCGGTATAATCATGACCGTAATGTGACGAGTGATGTGGTTAAAGTCCTTATTGTCTTGTTGTTCATTGATGGATAGTTGTTGGTATGATTATGACCAGGGATTATTCGATATAATCATGACCATTGATGATTACATGAATATCCTTGGTCGTGATGTAGGGATGATTCGATTTTATTTATTAAGCTGAGTCTTAGCGATAAAGTTGATGAAAAACTTTTTAAATCATAGAAGATAGTAGATTTTATGCTCTACTTGACTCTTCTAATGGATTGCTTATTTCGCTGCAGTTGTTGATCTAAAACTTATTGTCTATTATATTCTATTTGTTGTTATACTGTTGAAGGCTAAGGATAATTTATTCTGCATTATCTTAGTCATAATATTTCTTACTGGGCTAGTTGAGCTCACCCTTTCTTTCGCTGTTCTCTTAAGGAAATAAAAATATAGCTGGGACGAGTCGGGAAACGGATTGACGGTCCAGATGGTTGTTTTAGTAGTCATCACTATTCTATAAAATAGTGTGACAATAATTGTAATGAAGACTCCATTGAGTATGGATATTGTCTAGATGACAATATTTTTTTTAAACTCTTAGCTTATGTTTTGTCGTATTTTACACGACAGTTGTATAATTAAGTTGTATTTGAATTTTGTACCATGTATTTGGCGACTCAAGATGGGTGATGTATACCTATTTTGGGGGCGTCACAGCAAAGTTATTCATATTATTATTTGCAATATTGACAATGTCTAGAAGTTCTGTCAAGGAGAGGTTTGATCATCTAATTGCGTGCCAATAAAGAGAAATCCTTATCGGAAAGCCTCCTCTTTCTTGGGAACGACCTGGTTGTTAAATATTATGAGTTATAATATTAATGATAAATAAATTCGTGTTGATTAAAGATGAAATTGATAGTTCCATTGTGTGGGAATTATTAGTGTTAGTGGAAATCGACATTTATTTCTATAATAATAAATGTCTGGAGGTTATATTGACCAACCGAGTAATTCACCGGATAAATGGGCATTTAATTGTTATTAATTCACATGCTTATAACTATGTGTTCACATGTGTGTACTATTGATTCACATGATTTACTATTAGGGGAGTTGGTGCAAGATTGATAATACTTGCATGACTAAATTAAAAATAGAGGTATAGATAAATGTACTATACTATAATTAGTTTTTTTCACATGATTATACTATTAAGTCATAAGAATGAACTATTAATTCACATTATTTACTATTAGGGAGGTGGTACAAGTTTGATAATACCTACATGACTAAATTAAAAATGAACAAAAAGAGGAAGGTATGTAATATTTTGGGCCCCAAAACGTGCAATTATCGAAACTATATTTTCCTATAAATAGAAGCTCATTCTTCTTTCATTCTCACCAATTCACTAAGTCTCACAAGAGCAATTATTAAAGAGAAAAATTATAGAGAGAAAGAAGAAGAGAAGTCTACTACCTCACAATTCCAGCATCCAGTTTCTTCTAAGTAAGGGGTATTATTTCTTTCGTATTCATGAAGAGAGTTATTTTCTTTCAATACTCGTAAGGGTTGTTATTCCATTATTTATTATTTTGTTGGAATAACTTGTCTGTGCGGTCTATCGCATGCCTGGTGAATTCTTCTGTTATTCTATTTTTTATTATTCTGTTGAAATAACCTGTCTACGCGGGCTACCGCATGCATGGTGAATTCTTATGTTATTCCATTCTTTATTATTATGTTGGAATAACATGTCTATGTGATCTACCGCATGCATGGTGAATGATCCTTCGTATTCATTCCTTATTAAATTATAGAAATGATCTGTCTACGTGGATTACCGCATGGCGGGCAAAAATCCATTTGCAGTTTCATATATTCTATTATACTCAGTTGGTTAAAGTTTTGGCTTCTATACTCCAAGAAATTAGTAGAATATCCTGGATATTTGCGCTTCATCTAGTATCTTTTCATGGAAATATTCTTCTGAGCATTCTTGAATTTTACTCCACAAAGCAGTATCATATTGACAATTTGAATGTTATTGATTTCTGGATAAATTAAATTATAAATCTTTAAAATTTATCTTGAACTTGTTTTATTGAATTACTATGTCATTGTCATCATCCTCATGCTTATATTGTGATGAAAGTCATCTTTGGCTTACGTGTATAGCTGGAGTTGGTATGATTATGACCAGGGATTATTCGGTATAATCATGACCGTAATGTGGCGAATGATGTGGTGAAAGTCCTCATTGTCCTGTAGTTCATTGATGGACAGTTGTTGGTATGATTATGATCATGGATTATTCGATATAATCATGACCATTGATGAGTACATGAATATCCTTGGTCGTGATGCAGGGATGATTCGATTTTTTTTATTAAGCTGAGTCTTAGAGATAAAGTTGATAAAAAACTTTTTAAATCATAGAAGATAGTAGATTTTATGCTCTACTTGACTCTTCTAATGGATTGCTTATTCGGCTGCAGTTGTTGATCTAAAACTTATTGTCTATTATATTCTATCAGTTGTTATACTGTTGAAGGCTAAAAATAATTTATTCTGCATTATCTTAGTCATAATATTTCTTACTGGGCTAGTTGAGCTCACCCTTTCTTTCACTGTTCTCTTTAGGAAATGAGAATATAGCTGGGACGAGTCGGAAAACGGATTGACGGTCCAGACGGTTTTTTTAGTAGTCCTCACTATTCTATAAAATAGTGTGATAATAATTATAAGGAGGACTCCATTGAGTGTGGATATTGTCTAGATGATAATATTTTTTTTAAACTCTTAGCTTATGTTTTGTCGTATTTTACACGACAGTTGTATAATTAAGTTGTATTTGAATTTTGTACCATGTATTTGGCGACTCAAGATGGATGATGTATACCTATTTTGGGGGCGTCACAGTAAAGTTATTCATATTATTATTTGTAATATTGACAATGTCTAGAAGTTCTGTAAAAGAGAGGTTTGGTCACCTAATTGCGCGCCAATAAGGAGAAATCCTTATCGAAAAACCCCTTCTTTCCTGGGAATGACCTAGTTGTTAAATATTGTGAGTTATAATATTAATGATGAATAAGTTTATGTTCATTAAAGATAAAATTGATAGTTCCATTGTGTAGGAATTATTAGTGTTAGTGGAAATCATCATTTATTTCGATAATAATTAATGTCTGGAGGTTATATTGACCAATCGGGTAATTCACCGGATAAATGAGCAATTAATTGCTATTAATTCACATGCTTATAACTATGTGTTCACATGTATGTACTATTGATTCACATAATTTACTATTAGGAGAGTTGGTGTAAGATTGATAATACTTGAATGACTAAATTAAAAATGGAGGTATAGATGAAGGTACTATACTGTAATTAGGTTTTTTCATATGATTATACTATTAAGTCACATGAATGAACTATTAATACATATTATTTACTATTAGGGGAGGTGGTGCAAGTTTGATAATACTTGCAGGACTAAATTAAAAATGAAGAAAAAGAAGAAGATATTATACTGTAATATTTTGAGCCCCAAAACGTTCAATTATCGAAACTATATTTTCCTATAAATAGAAGTTCATTCTTCTTTCATTTTCACCAGTTCACTAAGTCTCACAAGAGCAATTATTATAGAGAGAAATTATAGAGAGAAATTATAGAGAGAAAGAAGAAGAGAAGTCTACTACCTCATTATTCCAGCATCTAGTTTCTTCTAAGGTAAGGAGTATTATTTCTTTCGTATTCATGAAGAGAGTTATTTTCTTTCAATACTCGTAAGGGTTGTTATTCCATTATTTATTATTCTATTGGACTAACCTGTCTGTGCGGTCTATCTCATGCCTGGTGAATTCTTCTGTTATTCCATTTTTTATTATTCTGTTGGAATAACCTGTCTGTGCAGTCTATCGCATGCCTGGTGAATTCTTTTGTTATTCTATTTTTTATTATTATGTTGAAATAATCATTCTACGCAGGCTACCGCATGCATGGTGAATTCTTATGTTATTCCATTCTTTATTATTATGTTGGAATAACATGTCTATGTTGACTACCGCATGCATGGTGAATAATCCTTCGTATTCATTCCTTATTAAATTATGGAAATGATCTGTCTACGGGGATTACCGCATGGCGGGCAAAAATCTATTTGCAGTTTCATATATTCTATTATACTCAGTTTGTTAAAGTTTTGGCTTCTATACTCCATGAAATTAGTAGAATATCCTGGATATTTGCGCTTCACCCAGTATCTTTTCATGGAAATATTCTTCTGAGCATTCTTGAATTTTACTCCACAAAGCAGTATCATGTTGACAATTTGGATGTTATTGATTTCTGGATAAATTAAATTATAAATTTTTAAAATTTATCTTGAACTTGTTTTATTGAATTATTATGTCATTGTCATCATCCTCATACTTATATTGTGATGAAAGTCATCTTTGGCTTACGTATGTAGATGGACTTGGTATGATTATGACCAGGGATTATTCGGTATAATCATGACCGTAATGTGACGAATGATGTGGTGAAAGTCCTCATTGTCCTGTATTTCATTGATGGACAGTTGTTGGTATGATTATGACTAGGGATTATTCGATATAATCATGACCATTGATGATTACATGAATATCCTTGGCCGTGATGCATGGATGATTCAATTTTATTTATTAAGCTGAGTCTCAGCGATAAAGTTGATGAAAAACTTTTTAAATCATAGAAGATAGTAGATTTTATGCTCTACTTGACGCTTCTAATGGATTACTTATTCCACTGCAGTTGTTGATCTAAAACTTGTTGTCTATTATATTCTATCAGTTGTTATATTGTTGAATGCTAAGGTTAATTTATTTTGCATTATCTTAGTCATAATATTTCTTACTGGGCTAGTTGAGCTCACCCTTTCTTTCACTGTTCTGTTTAGGAAATGAGAATATAGCTGGGACGAGTTGGGGAACGGATTGACGGTCCAGACGGTTGTTTTAGTAGTCCTCACTATTCTATAAAATAGTGTGACAATAATTGTAATGAGGACTCCATTGAGTGTGAATATTGTCTAGATGACAATATTTTTTTTAAACTCTTAGCTTATGTTTTGTCGTAATTTACACGACTGTTGTATAATTAAGTTGTATTTAAATTTTGTACCATGTATTTGGCGACTCAAGATGGGTGATGTATACCTTTTTTGGGGGCGTCATAGTTGGTATCAAAGCTTAGGGATATGATCCCTGCCTGAGATGTAAGACAAGAACTAGGAGGGGAGAGATGGGGAATTCCTTCACTAGTATGACCTACCTAAGTTTATTTGGTATTTAATTGGTCGGTCAGAGTATAGGGATAATATGTGATATGTTAATTAACCCTGGTTTTGTGACAGTATTTGAAAATGGCATCCGAAAATGTTGAGATAAGCAATGAAGCACGTGAGACCGTTGAGTCACCAACGATCAATACCCAGGATAATGTGCAACAGGAAGACAATAATCCTCAGGTAAACAATAACACCGATGAAATGGTAAACGATGGGATGTTCAGAGGCTTTATGCAATTTATGCAACATCAGGCGAGAGCGGCTCCTGTTCAAAATGCAGGTGGAAACACTGGCAACTCTCGGACGGTCACCGCTAAACAGTTCAATGAGCTGGGACCACCAGAGTTTATTGGAGAGCCAAAACCACTTAAGGCGGAGACATGAATAAAGTAGATCACCAAGATATTTGATATCTTGGGATGCTCCGAGGAGCAAAAGGTTCCCTTTGCCACCTTTATGTTGCGAGGAGAGGTAGATTACTGGTGGTAATCGATAAAGCGTACTCAACCTACCGCACTGAAGAGGTCTTGGGAGAAATTCCAAGAACTGTTCAACGACAAGTACTTTCCCGAAAGTATTCGTCACATGAAGGAGGTAGAGTTCATCAAGCTGGAGTAGAACAATATGACCGTGTCACAGTACGAAGCTAAGTTTGCCGAGTTGTCCCGGTTTGCGTCCCACTTGGTTGATAATGAGGAGAGAATGACGCGGATGTTTCTAAGAGGTTTGAAACCCGAGATACATCAATATTTAATTTCTCACAAACTGTGTTTGTATCCAGATGTTGTAAATAGGGCTCAGTTATTGGAGCGCGATAACGAGGCAACCCAACCAAGAGAGAGCAGCAGACAAAATGATAATACCAGTGGTAGCAGTCATCGAAGCGGTGACAACAAACGTGGAGGGAATCAACATGCCATAAATGGTAACCACTTCGGTGGTAATCATGGACAAGACAATAAAAGTGAGAGTTTCAAGAAGAGGAGATTCAATAATGATGAAAGGACTTCAGCACCAGCACATGTTGTAAGGAAGGAGAACGACCGCCAGTCGTATGTTACAAATGCAGAGGGGAGGGACACATCAGTCCAAACTGTACGCAGCAGTCCAAAGCATGTTACAATTTTGTAAGAGAAGGTCACCTAGCCCGATTTTGTCGTGCACCGAAGTCAAGTCCAGCTGGGATGGAGGCATCAAAGGCCGTCCCAGATAAGACAAAACCGGTAGTTCAAGGGAGAGCGTTTGTCGTAACCTCCTAAAAAGTAAGGAATCCAAACGAGGTGATCACGGATAAGCTAATCATAAACTCTAGCGAAGTCTATACCTTATTTGATACCGGTTCTACCCATTCTTTTATTTCTCCTACTTGTGCTCAACGTTTAAATTAGACTCCGGAGAAATTAGACTTTGACTTATCTGTTGAAACTCCGTTGGGAGAAACCTTCATTACATCCACTATTTATAAGTCTTGTTTGATTCAAATCGGTAACCGCACGTTACCTGTCAATCTTATCTCCTTAAAAATACTTGCATTTGACATGATTCTAGGGATTGATTGGTTAACTACTCATCATGCTAAAATTGATTATTTTCGTAAGGTTGTTAGGTTTCATATTCCTAATCAACCTATTATGCGAATTCAAGTGACCAAACCATTAAAATCAATCACGGTCATCCCAAGCCATAAAGCTATTCATTTATTGAAAAACGGATGTCAAGCTTTCTTAGCTCATGTCACATATTTAAACAAAAATACGTTAGATTTGAATGATATTTCTATTGTTAATAAATTTCTGACGTATTCCCCGAAGAACTTCCTGGCCTACCCCAGGAGCGTGAAATCGAGTTTGGTATCGACCTTGAACCCAGTACAAAATCCATTTTCAAAGCCCCATATCGAACGACTCCTATTGAACTTCAGGAGTTAAAAATCTAACTATAGGAATTGTTAGACATCGGTTTCATTCGTCCTAGTATGTCTCCTTGGGGTGCTCCTGTTCTATTCATGAAGAAGAAAGATAGAAGTATGTGACTTTGTATTGATTATCGGGAGTTGAATCATGTCACCATCAAAAATAGGCACCCGTTGTCTCGCATTGATGACCTATTTGACCAGTTGCAAGGTACCAAATTCTTTTCAAAGATTGATCTTCGTTCCGGATATCATCAGTTGAAGATTAAAATTGATGACATTCTAAAGACTGCTTTTAGAACTTGGTATGGGCATTATGAATTCCTAGTCATGTCTTTTGAATTGACTAATGCTCCTGCTGCCTTCATGGACATGATGAACTAAGTATTCAAGGAATATTTGGATCACTTTGTAGTCGTCTTTAATGATGACATCCTCATTTACTCCAAAAGCCGTGAAAATCATGAGCAACACTTGAGGCTGATACTCCAAAAGCTTCGTGAAAAAAAGTTATATGCCAAGTTGAAGAAATGTGAGTTCTGGCATGAGGAAGTAGCATTCCTTGGGCACGTAATATCAAATCATGGAATATCTGTTGACCCGACAAAGATTGAAGCAATTCAAAGCTGGGAGCAACCTAAGTCAGTGACCGAAGTACGTAGTTTTCTCGGCTTAGCGGGTTATTATCAGAGATTCGTAGAAGGGTTTTCTCGAATCACTACTCCATTAACTCAGCTGACTCAAAAAGATATAAAATTCGGTTGGAGCGAGGAATGAGAGAAGAGTTTTCAAGAACTCAAGAGGAGACTCATTTCGTCACTTGTTCTGACAATACAATCTAGCTCGGAGGGATTTGTCATCTACAGTGATGCTTCAGGTAAAGGGTTAAGATGTGTTCTCATGCAACATGGGAAAGTCATAGCCTATGCCTCACGACAACTCAACAAATAGGAGAGGAATTATCCTACTCATGATCTAGAGTTGGCAGCTGTCGTTTTTGAGCTTAAGATTTGGAGGCATTACCTGTATAGAGAGAAGGTGGAGATCTATACGGATCATAAAAGCCTCAAATATTTCTTCACTCAAAAGGAACTCAACATGCGGCAACGACGATGGCTGGAGCTATTGAAAGATTAAGATCATACCATTCAATACCATCCTAGAAAAGCGACCGTAGTAGCTGACACATTGAGTAAAAGATCATATGCGGGTACGAGTGCGATATTGTCAAGCACAAAGGCCCATTTTGTATGACTTACAAAGGATGGAGATAGAGTTAAAGACTCTAGGGACCCGTGTGATGATGGCGAATATACTAGTAGAACTGACTTTAATTGATAAAGTTAAAGCTGCTCAAGCTACAGACCTTGAGCTGATGCGTATGAGGAAGAAAGTGCAAGAAGGTGCTATTTTGGAAGCAAGAATCGATAAAGAAGGAATACTTCGAATCAACTCCAGACTTTGTATTCCTAACGATTTTGACTTAAAGTATAAAATCATGATGGAGGCGCACAACACATCGTTTGCAATCCATCCTGGGAGTACCAAAATGTATCGTGATCTTCGACATACATTTTGGTGGAGCAATATGAAGAGAGAGATAGCTGGGTTTATCTCAAGGTGTTTAACTTGTCAACGAGTCAAGGCGGAGCATCAAGTGCCAAAAAGTCCATTACAACCACTTGAAATTCTAGAATGGAAGTGGGAGCACATTACCATGGATTTTGTTACTGGTCTTCCCAAGGTTTCTCAAGGCATAGATGCGATTTGGGTCATTATTGATAGATTGACCAAGTCTGGTCATTTCTTACCGATACGAGAAACTTATTCACTTGAACGTCTTGCTCGTATGTACATAAACGAGATTGTAAGATTGCATGGTATGCCAGTATCTATAGTTTTTGATCGAGACCCAAGTTTCACTTCAAGATTTTGGGTTAGTTTTAAAAAAGCTATGGGCACGGATTTACGATTTAGGTCGGCATATCATCCTCAAACGGACGGGTAGTCAGAAAGGACTATTCAAACTCTTGAAGATTTATTAAGACTCTGTGTCCTTAACTTCAAAGGAAGTTGGGACAAGTTCTTACCATTGGTGGAGTTTTCCTACAACAACAGTTATCAAGCAAGTATTGGCATGACTCCATTTGAGGCGTTGTATGGAAGAAAGTGTCGTTCTCCAGTATGCTGGGATGAGGTGGGTGAAGCAACGTTGTTGGGACTGGAGTTAGTACGTATGACTACGAAAAATATTCAAACGATCCGATAACATATAAAAATCTCACAAGATAGACAAAAGAGTTATGCTGATCTTCATCGAAAGGACGTGGAAGTCAATATTGGAGATCATGTGTTGTTACGTGTTGCTCAATGGAAAGGAGTTACAAGATTTAGAAAGAGAGGAAAGCTCAATCCTCTATTTATTGGCCCATTTTTAATCCTCGATCAAGTAGGAACTGTGGCCTATAGACTTGCCTTATCACAAAAAATGTCTCGTGTTCATAATATTTTTTATATATCTATGTTAAGTAAATATATGAAAGACCCGAATCACATTATTGAATTAGAACCGAATGAGATAGTGGAAGATTTAACGTATGAAGAGGTACTTGTTAAAATCTTGGATAAGAAGGATCATATTCTACGCTCCAAGGTTATACCTCAAGTAAAAGTTTTATGGAGAAACTATGATGTTGAGGAAATGACCTGGGAGTTAGAATCTAAAATGAAGTCAAGGTATCCTCACCTCTTTGACATACCAGGTACGCACCCTAATTTCGAGGACGAAATTTCATAAGAAGGGGAGGTTGTAAGACCCCAACTTTTATGAATAAAGATTAATTGTTCTCGAAATATATTTTTGAATATTATGGTATGGATTTGATATAATGTTATAGTTGTGGGTATTATTTACAAATTTTGCAAAGTAAGCAAGTGGTTATATAATATTCGATTGGTCAGGGAATATTCGTTTTAACAGAAAATATTCATACGACGTCACAATAAATGGTGGACCCCACAACGGAAGTATTATCGTAGTTAGAAAACGACAGAATTATCTTTTTATAAAAATAACGGCAAAAGTTTTACTGTTAAAACTGTTGAACTACCCGGTAGTAAAATTACAGTAATACGCGTGGTTGCATAGTAGCACACAGTATTGATTATTGATGCTTACGTGAGAAGTCAATTAGTTATACTCAATTATTGCTACAGTAATTGCTGCATCATATCTCTCATATTATTGATTTAATTATTGTCATAGTATCATCTGCATAATATGTTATATTATTAAATCAATAATTGAGAGGGCAAAGTTATTCATATTATTATTTTATAATATTAACAATGCCTAGAAGTTCTGTCAAGGAGAGGTTTGGTCACCTAATTGCGTGCCAATAAGGAGAAATCCTTATCGAAAAGCCCCCTCTTTCCTAGAAACGACCTGGTTGTTAAATATTGTGAGTTATAATATTAATGATGAATAAGTTCATGTTGATTAAAGAAGAAATTGATAATTTCATTGTGTGGGAATTATTAGTGTTAGTGGAAATCAATATTTATTTCGATAATAATTAATGTCTGGAGGTTATATTGACCAATCGGGTAATTCACCGGATAAATGAGTAATTAATTGCTATTAATTCACATGCTTATAACTATGTGTTCATATGTGTGTACTATTGATTCACATGATTTACTATTAGGGGAGTTAGTGCAAGATTGATAATACTACATGACTAAATTAAAAATAGAGGTATAGATGAAGGTACTACACTGTAATTAGTTTTTTTCACATGATTATACTATTAAGTCACATGAATGAACTATTAATTCACATTATTTACTATTAGGGGAGGTGGTGCAAGTTTGATAATAGTTGCAGGACTAAATTAAACATGAAAAAAAAGAGAAAGGTATTATACCGTAATATTTTGAGCCCCAAAATGTGTAATTATCAAAATTATATTTTCCTATAAATAGAAGCTCATTCTTCTTTCATTCTCACCAATTCACTAAGTATCACAAGAGCAATTATTATAGAGAGAAATTATAGAGAGAAAGAAGAAGAAAAGTCTACTACCTCACTATTCCAGCATCCAGTTTCTTCTAAGGTAAGGGGTATTATTTCTTTCGTATTCATGAAGAGAGTTATTTTCTTTCAATACTCGTAAGGGTTGTTATTCCGTTCTTTATTATTCTGTTGGAATAACCTGTCTGTGCGGTCTATCGCATGCCTGGTGAATTCTTCTGTTATTCCATTCTTTATTATTCTGTTGGAATAACCTGTCTGTGCGGTCTATCGCATGCCTGGTGAATTCTTTTGTTATTCCATTTTTTATTATTCTGTTGGAATAACCTGTCTACGCGGGCTACTGCATGCATGGTGAATTCTTCCGTTATTCCATTCTTTATTATTCTGTTGAAATAACCTGTCTATGTGGACTACCGCATGCATGGTGAATGATCCTTCATATTCATTCCTTATTAAATTGTGAAAATGATCTGTCTACGTGGATTATCGCATGGCGGGCAAAAATCTATTTGCAGTTTCATATATTCTATTATACTCAGTTTGTTAAAGTTTTGGCTTCTATACTCCATAAAATTAGTAGAATATCCTGGATATTTGCACTTCATCCTGTATCTTTTCAAGAAAATATTCTTCTGAGCATTCTTGAATTTTACTCCACAAAGCCGTATCATGTTGACAATTTGGACGTTATTGATTTCTGGATAAATTAAATTATAAATCTTTAAAATTTATCTTGAACTTGTTTTATTGAATTATTATGTCATTGTCATCATCCTCATGTTTATATTGTGATAAAAGTCATATTTGGCTTACGTGCATAGATGGACTTAGTATGATTATGACTAGGGATTAGTCGATATAATCATGATCGTAATGTGACGAATGATGTGGTGAAAGTCTTCATTGGCCTTTAGTTCATTGATGGACAGTTGTTGGTATGATTATAACCAGGAATTATTCGGTATAATCATGGCCATTGATGATTACATGAATATCCTTGGCCGTGATGCAGGGATGATTCGATTTTATTTATTAAGCTGAGTCTCAGCGATAAAGTTGATGAAAAACTTTTTAAATCATAGAAGATAGTAGATTTTATGCTCTACTTAACTCTTCTAA
The DNA here is from genome assembly GCA_016801055.1 of Panax notoginseng. Taxonomy (NCBI): domain Eukaryota; kingdom Viridiplantae; phylum Streptophyta; class Magnoliopsida; order Apiales; family Araliaceae; genus Panax; species Panax notoginseng. The sequence continues at coordinate 67,484,741 of CM029017.1, read as the reverse complement.
TGGATTACTTATTCCGCTGCAGTTGTTGATCTAAAACTTGTTGTCTATTATATTCTATCAGTTGTTATACTGTTGAAGGCTAAGGATAATTTATTCTGCATTATCTTAGTCATAATATTTTTTACTGAGCTAGTTGAGCTCACCCTTTCTTTCACTGTTCTTGTGACGCCCCAAAATAGGTATACATCAACCATCTTGAGTCGCCAAATACATGGTACAAAATTCAAATACAACTTAATTATACAACAGTCGTGTAAAATACGACAAAACATAATCTAAGAGTTTTAATAAGAATATTGTCATCTAGACAATATCCACATTCAATGGAGTCCTCATTACATTTATTGTCACACTATTTTATAGAATAGTGAGGACTACTAATACAACCATCTGGACCGTCAATTCGTTCCCCGACTCCTCCCAGCTATATTCTCATTTCCTGAAGAGAACAGTGAAAGAAAGGGTGAGCTCAACTAGCCAAGTAAGAAATATTATGACTAAGATAATGCAGAATAATTTTTCGTTAGCCTTCAACAGTGTTAAACTGATAAAATATAACAAACATCAAGTTTAAATGCAGCGGAACAAGGAATCCATTAGAAGAGTCAAGTAGAGAATAAAATCTACTATCTTCTATGATTTAAAAGGTTTTTCATAAATTTTATCACTGAGACTCAGCTTAATAAATAAACCACATCATCCCTGCACTATGGCCAAGGATATTCATTAGTATCACGACCACAAATTATCCATGCACTACGGGCCAAGGATATTCGTTTATTCGTCAATGGTCATGATCATGCCAACAACTGTCCATTAATGCAATACGGCAAATGAGGACTTTTACCACATCATTTGTAACATTACGGTCATGATTATACCGAATAATCACTGGTCATAATCACACCAAGTCCATCTATGCACTACATGCCACAAATGACTTTCAACATAGTATAAACATGAGGATGATGACAATGTTATAAGAATTCAATAACACAAGTTCAATGATAAATTTTTAAAGATTTATAATTTAATTTATCATGAAATCAATAACGTCCAAATTGTCAACATGATACTATTTTGTAAAGTAAAATTCAAGAATGCTTAGAAGAATATTTTCATGAAAAGATACTGGATGAAGCGCAAATATCCAGGATATTCTACTAATTTCATGGAGTATAGAAGTCAAAACTTTAACCAACTGAGTATAATAGAATATATGAAAATGCAAATGGATTTTTGCCCGCCATGCGGTAATCCACGTAGACAGATCATTTCCACAATTTAATAAGGAATGAATACGAAGGATCATTCACCATACATGCGGTAATCCACATAGACAGGTTATTCTAACAGAATAATAAAGAATGGAACCAGGTCATGCGTAATCCGCACATACAAGATATTCTAACAGAATAATAAAGAATGGAACCAGGTCATGCGTAATCCGCACAGACAGGATATTCCAACATATTCCAACAGAATAATAAAGAATGGAATAAAAGAAGAATTTCACCATGTATGCAGTACTTCACATAGACATGTTATTCTAACATAATAATAAAGAATAGAATAACAACCCTTACGAGTATTGAAAGAAAATAACCGTCTTCATGAATACGAAAAAATAATACCCCTTAACTTAGAAGAAGACTGGATACTAGAATAGTGAAGTAGCAGACTTCTCTTCTTCTTTCTCTCTATAATTTTTCTCTATAATAATTGCTCTATAGCTTTAGTGAATGGGTGAGAAATGAAGGAAGAATGAGCTTCTAATTATAGGAAAATATAATTTCGATAATTACACATTTTGGGGCTCAAAATATTACAGTATAATACCTTCCTCTTTTTCTTCATTTTTAATTTAGTCCTGCAAGTATTATCAAACTTGCACCACCTCCCCTAATAGTAAATAATGTGAATTAATAGTTCATTTATGTGACTTAATAGTATAATAATGCGAAAAAACTAATTACAGTATAGTACCTTCATCTATACCTCCATTTTTAATTTAGTCATGCAAGTATTATCAATCTTGCACCACCTCTCCTAATAGTACATGAATGTGAATCAATAGTACATACATGTGAACAAATAGTTATAAGAATGTGAAATAATAGCAATTAATTGCTCATTTATTCGATTAATTACCAGATTGGTCAATATAACCTCCAGACATCAATTATTATTGAAATAAATGTCAATTTTCACTAACACTAATAATTCCAATACAATATAACAATCAATCTCATCTTTAATCAACACAACTTATTCATCATTAATATTATAACTCATAATATTTAACAACCAGGTCGTTCGCAGGAAAGAAGGGGCTTTTCGATAAGGATTTCTCCTTATTGGTGCACAATTAGGTGACCAAACCTCTCCTTGATAGAACTTCTAGACATTGCCAATAATACAAATAATAATATGAATAACTTTGTCATCTCAATTATTGATTTAATAATAATTATTATTATGCAAAAAATACTGTGACAATAATTGAATTAATAATATGAGAGATATGATGCAGCAATTACTGTAGCAATAATTGAGTATAACTGAGTGACTTCTCACGTAAGCATCAATAATTAATACCATGTGTTACTATGCAACCACGCATATTACTGTTCTTTTACTACCGGGTAGTTCAATAGTTTAACGGTAAAACTTTCACCGTTATTTTTATAAAAAGATAATTATGTCGTTTTCTAACTAAGACAATACTTCTGTTGTGGGGTCCACCAATGATTGTGCCGTCGTACGAATATTTCCTGTTAAAATGAATATTCCCCGACCAATCGAATATTATATAACCACTTACTTACTTTGCAAAATTTAAAAATATTACCCACAACTGTAACATTATATCAAATCTACACCATAATATTCAAAAATATATTTCGAGAAAATTATTCCTTATTCATAAAAGTTGGGGTCTTACAGTTCTATTTAGAAAATGAGAATATAGCTGGGACGAGTCGGGGAACGAATTGACGGTCCAGATGGTTGTTTTAGTAGTCCTCACTATTCTATAAAATAGTGTGACAATAATTGTAATGAGGAATCCATTGAGTATGGATATTGTCTAGATGACAATATTTTACATGACTGTTGTATAATTAAGTTGTATTTGAATTTTGTACCATATATTTGGCGACTCAAGATGGGTGATGTATACCTATTTTGGGGGCGTCACAAATATGGCTTGGTTTAGAGTAAAATTGAGGTTTAATTCTTTGTATAATATATAAATTGACTATTGAATTTGAAAGAGGATGAATAAACATAAACATGATATTTTGAATTAACTGTTTTGGTTCAAAAATAAAATCACAGTGATGATTATCACTGAAAATATTAAAAAGTGAAGTTTTATAAAAAAACAGTGAAATTAGATGTTTTAAATTCAATGTTTGAGTTGTTATATGGGTAAAATCATGTTAAGAGTCTTTAAATTATGTTTATGTGAAGTCTCTGTATGTATTACATGTTAATTTGGTTATTAGAAAGTAGCTTGTAGGCCAAATTTGGCTTCATTTATGCTGTTGTCAAGGCTAGTAGCCGAGGACTGTAGTTCGGTTTCGCAGCGCGGCCTAATAGTACAGTTTTCGTGCTGCAGCGCCAGCACCACGCTGCAGCGCCAATCGTTGGCATGTGTCTCGCGCCGCAGCGCGAGTTAGCAGAATGGTCAGACAGTGTGTTTTTGTTATAAAAAGTCTGAAAAAGTTATTATGATTTAATAGAAGGACTGTTAAGATATGATTTCAGTATTTCTATACTAAGAGTGAACATATTTTTAATATGCTACTAGTGTTATTATTAATGTAGTTTGATTATGTGATTAAAAATCAAACCTTACATGATGTAAATACTTATTTATATATCGAGTGTTGGTAGTGACTAATTATGTCATGATGACATATATATATATATAGGGTATTGTGATTCGAGTTGTTACGATTTAGCTTATACTCAAGGCAAGTTTTCCAACTCTACACTTTCGTTGAGCTAATTCTATTATTACATTATGCAAGTTTATTCTTACGATTAAGCAAGTTCTTGTATCTAGTTTGTTTATGATGATGCAAATTTTTTAAATCTTATTCTGATATTGAACAAGTTATTCTTGTCTTTAACTTGTTAGTTAGTATGCAAGTTTACATATTCTGATATACTAATGTTGAACAAGTTTTATCGTTCAATTTATTATTTGTTATGCATGCTTAGTACTCAATTCTAAATAACCTTGGCTTAATATTGTTCAAGCAAGGTATGTTATAATTATTCAATGTTTATGATCTTAGATTATTTCTAAAGCATGACCTTAGTGTACAATGTTGATACAGTTATGATTTATTCCATAGTATAACGTTATGAACTTTTTATTCAACTAATCATTAGTTGATGTTTGTTAAACCTAAATTACCTTGAAATGTATCCAAACCAAACTTACTTTGGTGCTGACTTGTACTCTAAATACTGAGATGAACAACCCTATTATTAGGGGATAATTTACGCTTAGCGTTGAAATATTTGTGCACAATACATTGTACGAAGGGTTGATCCCCCTAAGTACGAGGAATCCATATAGTCTTATGACTGTTAAAGTTTAAGTTGAAAGATTACTTATAACTATGAACATAGTTCGTGGTCTTATGACCCTCAGATAAATATTTCATGATCCTATTTATCATTGATAAAGCATTTTGTTCAGTTCTATTGAGCCTATTATTTGGCAGTTGTTGTAAAGATTTTATTCATTGTCATTTCAAGTGAGCTTTGTTTGCTCACTCTTGCTTATATAACTATTACAGCTAAAGTTGAGAAGGTCGATGGACCTAGTACCAGTAAAGGAAAAGGAAAGATGAACAAGTATTGAAGACTTGTAACACGTTGACATTTATTTTATTGCCAGACTTTATTTGAACTATGTAATGAAGTTATTAATTTTTCCGCATATGAATGTTTGTATTTAAAGGTTAGATAACCTGAGAGATTTTTATTAATGTAATCCTTTAATGGGAAGGTTTTATTATTCAATTTTATTATGATTGGGTAGTTAGATATGAATGTTTATATTAAGTGAACACCAAATTCTGTGGGAATGAAGTATCCAGATTTGGGGGTGTCACAAGTTGGTATCAAAGCCTTAGGTTATGAACCTTAGGTGGGGGGAAAAGCCTTAGGAAGTAACCTTTGAAAAGATAGTGGTGATAAACTCTTATCAAGTTTTAAGGAAGAAGTAATAAAATACTATGTGCTTATGTGATTACAACTTATGTGGTCGTGAGTGTCGAGTAATAATGATTAGTAATTAAAACATAAAAATTTTGTTGTCAGGATGACTAATGTCGGAGAATCTGTGATGCCCCCAAATTCGTACCACCACTTGGTCACTCGAATTCAGTTCGTCACGTTCTCATGGTAACACCATAATAACTAATATTACACATTCACAACGAAAGATCTAATTTAGAATAATATACAATGATTTATTATAATTATTCCCCCAAGTCTCGCAACCTACAATACTTAATAGATTACATAATAATATCGAATAAAGACTTATTACATCATTCTACTTAAGCTTAAACATAGTCTGAAAACATTCTTAATACAACATAATAGATTTAAACATAAAAGGACAAGCTAGTCGGTAGTCTTGCCCTTGCCTTTGTCTTTCCAGAAACGCCTCCCTGTTCCGCCTTAACTGAAAGGTTTTAAATAAGCAAGAATGAGCACTAATTGCCCAGCAAGTAATATACAACAAGGGTAAAGAGTTTTATAACACAAGTTTGAAATATCGAAGTATTATCTCTAAGATAGTTCAGAGTTTCAGAATAATATCATGAATAATGAATATCAACAATTCTTGGAATAAGAACGATAATTCAATATAAATCAACAGATATATATGAATTCAAAGACTATCAAGGTATCCAACTGGTAACAATTTATACTGAGCAGTCACTAAGGACTATTGAACATCTACTAGAATTACCAATATTAAACTGATAACCCAAAAGAATCAAGTACAATAGATATCTACAATACTCTAAGTTATGCATAACACCACAGTAATAATATACTCATGTGTCGGGGTTTCCAACAACATACATTCCCCTTACCTTAAGGGTTGTCCAACTTAGTTTTCAAGATTTTCGCATCAATCAATTGGTTTGAACGGTTTTCTAAACATGCATATAATCTAGTCGAATCAAATAGCATAGATACTTTAACAATATTCAAGAGCAATACCAAGTTCACATGAATAATAGTTTTTCTCAAGAGTTTAACAAACTAGCTCAATTGAACGAATAAGTAGGATAATTTGTATTCAATGAGATAAGCTTACAATATTCGTTGAATAAAGTAATGCAAGAGTTAGAATACTTGCACAATGTATAGTAGGGTTCGGATACTTGCTCAATATAGATTTGAGTAAGGTTAGAGAACTTGCCTCAAGCGTAGTTTACCAAAATATCGCTTATCAATACACTTTCGAATCCTAAAATAATGTGATACGCATATAGGATATTCATTAGTTAAAAATATTCGATAAATAATCTTGATAAATATAGTCCAAGTGTACACACACGACTCAATCACGAAACCTTATACATATGTTATTACGTAGCTCGGATCTATCCTTAGACTTTATCATTTTAAAACACTTTGTCAATTCAAGCTAAAGTAGGTGTTATCATGCAAGGCAACCTCTGTCAGTGTGTCATGCACAGAAATAAGCATAATGAAGTTATACTAGCATACTACATAATTCAGAAATCACAGAAGTCACTTTCCAAATCTGCAGAATGGCGCGGTCGCGCCTGATTTGCACTAAGGAGACGCGCGGTCGTGCGGCTCCCAGTTCAAACCAGGGCTGAGCAGTTATTTACTTGGCCTAGCTTGCCCATCCTTACATACTTAACATATACTAACATGTTAAGGGTCCTCTCGCATCTTTCAAGTTTAATCTAGGTCCCATCTTGCATAATACAGTTCTAAGTTGGACATCTCAACAATGTAAGGCTATTTAAGGTAATGAAATCACAAAGTCCAACATGCTTGATTCTTAAACATATAAGGTAGTCATATAACTCATATTGGATATGCTTGTGAGTATTCATATCACATACGTGTTATTAACCTCGTTTTGTTTTGAAATATGCTTCATTTATATTTTCCTTGAATTATGATACCTAAGCATGATGATATATATATTTATTATACATGAGTGAGTCTAAGAGTATTATCCGACATGTTCATAATTATCAGAGTTCAACCCTCAAGGTAGTATATAAACATTCACGTTCAAAGTTCATATTTTTATTTAGTAAAACTTACTAATAAGTCTAACATGCTCATGCTTCAATATGAAATCCATGTACTTAAGTTAGTATGTCCGACATGCATTTGAAAACCATACTAACATGCTTGCAAGGTCAGAATATGCATTACTTTAAGTTCACAATTTCTAGTTTTCCAAATCTTGAAGTTTTCATGAAAACTCAACTCAAATCAAGCTAAAACAGCGTAGTATGTTCAAAACAATATTTAACCACATGCTAGGGTTATTTATATGTTTAACCTAACTATCATTGCATGCTCAAAATAATACAGAAACATTAAAGCAGTATCTAGGAAAAACACCACGAGCGGCCGCGTGGTATTAGGCTATAGAAGTGGCGCGGCCGCGCCACTTCGATCAGAACCAAAAAATATGGCTCTGCTTCTCTGCAGAGCCTCACCTCTTGTAATGTTAAACTTGCAACCAGAACAGCTACCATGTTTCAAAACATGTATACAAACTCAAATAACACAATGGCATGTTATCTTCCACCAATTACAGAGAATTCAAGTGATTGCAAGAATTTTGACAAAACTTAAACTCAAGAACACAAACATAGAATTTTACCTCTTGAAGCTTAAATGAATTCCTCAAAGCACAAACCCAATGCTCAGCTACTCACCCTCTCAATGTATACTTATCAGACAATCTTAGCAACCAAGAATGAGAATAGGAGTGTTCAATTTATAGAAAACCCATTACACAGATTTTGATAATTCCCATTGAATCACCCAATGGATTGAAGGATTGCATGAAGGGTAAGGAGGAGTTGTTGGGTGTTAGTTAGATTTCATCATGACCACCACTCCCCCATGATCATTAGCTAGGAAGCTTGGAAGAAGAGAAGAGGAATAGGCCTTAGCCTTTTTGCCACACACGTGACTGAGAATGAGGCAATTGGACACTCATTTTGGGACAATTTCCATATCTCAGCATTCTTGCAACATTGGACTATACACTTATACACATTCCTACTCTTATGTTATATTTTATACACATACTCTCCATACATTATAACTTAAGGTCACAATATGATTTAACATTTCAAGGTAGTAGATGTTATGCAACATACATATAATCCATGTACATTTTATTTTAATGTCTAATTATTATTTATAATATGTATGGACTCCATTTAATTACTCACTAGTAATTAATATCCCCTTAAAACTTTATTATTCCAGTTATACACACTTATTGGAATAATTTGAAATTCTTTGACAGAATACATCTTTTAATATTTCCACACATGCTTATTGTCACATAAACAATTGTAACTTATAATTCCCTACACTTTATAGTTTATATATATATATATATATTACATAGTTATATTAATGTGTCACACCACATTTTCTTTTTAATGTAGGAACTATATAATATCACATGTCTTACACACATAAATTAATTGAATAATACCATTATAATTATGTAATTTACTTTACTCACAATAACAATTAATAATCACATATCATTAATTAATCACCATTAATAATTAATTAATATTCTTCAATAACAATTAACAGTTATTATTAATTAATTGTTCACTTGATAATTCCTTCGTTGATTAATATTATCATTAATAGTTTCCATCGATGTGCCACACAAGGCTTTCAACGAGTTCATCGCAACTCCATACATTTCCAACTATTCAATTATTTAATATAATTGGGTTAACTCATCTCGTAACACAAAATCATTTATATCCAAATAAATATTCACTTTCATTAATATATTCATTTAATAAGACGTGGAAATTCTAGGGTATTACAGAATCCAGTCAGGCTAGGGAGGAGGGACCTCAAATGCCTAGAGAGGAGGAGCCTTGTGACATTCAGGTGGTTTGGGAACAACTACTTCCACGAGAGCCAGCTCCGGTGGCCACAGTGGTTGAAGATGAGGATGATGATGTGGAAACGGATGAGGAGGATCCCGTTGAGCTGCCACAAGCGAATGAGGATGACGAGGACGAGGAGGAAGAGATTCCACTAACCTCGATCGCTGCTCGTATGTACGATGAAGTCTACGACTGTAATGTGGAACTTCAGGATACCGTTGAGGAGTTGGAAGATATAGTAGCTGAGCAACAGACCTCGATGGCACAGAGGGACGATGAGATCCAGGATCGAGATGAACGTCTGACTAATGTCGAAGAGAAGCTGGTCCACACTGAAGGAGAGAATGAACAACTGACCGAGGAGATCACAGAACTGAAGATCAAGCTGAAGGAAGAATCTACTAAGAGGGCAAGAGCTGAAGACGTGTACGAGAAAGTTTATCAACGAGCCGGAATAGCAGAGAGAGACGTACAAGCAAAAAGGATGAAGATGGAGGAGATGAATAACGTATTCAACACCGTGATTAATCGAGCTCAAGATTGGGTCATGGGTTATCCGATTCAGTTCGAGACGCTGTCATCATTCATATTAGATCACAGAATAATGTTCTGGATTATAGAAGAAGAGCGTCGTAAGGCTACACAGTATCTTAGTAGAACATCGTAGGGAATGTACCTGTTATGCAATTAATAAAATGCTAAATAAAATATAAATCCTAAGTGTTATGTAACCTATGAGATATGATGATGATGTTGTCCTGAAACTTTTGTAGTTCAGGAAAGTAATGTAAATAGCAGTGATGCTATTGTTCTTATGTTTTTCAAAAAGACTATGACTTCGAGACGGTGGGACCCGCGAAGCCCGGGGCAACCCAGGCAGCCGTAGGTGCATCTGCGGCTGCCACAGGTACACCTGTGACTCCTCCCTCTATAAATTGAGGGCTTGGGGCAGCCATTTTGCATAGAGAAAAGGCGAGGAAGCCATGTCTAATTTGCTCTGTACACACTATAAACTGAGTGTTTTCTCATTTAAAATACTTGTGAGCTTCTATATTGCTATATTTTTACCGGCGGGAGCTGAGTGTTCATCCATTTAAAGCTATTGAAGTCTTCTTTGACAGTCCACTGTAAGCCTTCTTACACTTTCTAAAGCCTTTCTCCACTACTGTGCACACATCGTTCTTCACGTTGAGTCGGGCTTACGTGTGTGTAGGCTCGGACTTCGGTCCGTGGCTTTTATTTTTGTTTATATATATATATATATATATATATATATATATATATATATATATATATATATAGCAGTAAACGCTCCGGATGTAAATCCAGGCTCATCGAACAGAGTTCAACAATAATTTATATATACATACATATATATATATATATATATATATATATATATATATATATAAATACTTATATATATGTTGTTGCCATCAAACTTTGTTTGATTGAGCCTGGATTTACATCGGAGCGTTTACCACTTTTATATATATATATATATATATATATATATATATATATATATGTATATATTTACATTTTAGTCTGGCCTGGAGTTTATTTCATGGCCTTTTATTGCTTTATTTACACTTCGTCCCGCCTGGAGTTTACTTCGTGGCGGTTGATCGCTTTTACAGCTTTATTTACATTTTCTCAATCCCCCATGGAGGTGCTTCGTGGTGGTTGATTGGGTTTTACAGCTTTATTTATATTTTGCCCCGCCTGGAGTTTACTTCGAGGCGGTTGATCAAGTCTGTATATATATATATATATATATATATATATATATATATATATATATATTTAAAGCTTTTATATATATACCTGTTTACAGCTTTTATACAAATTGCTAGATCATGTGAGCCTAGAAATCAGTGATCACAGATTAAGTATACTGAATCTAGATTCGGTTCCCGTGATGGACATTTTCAGCTGTACACGGCTTGTAAATTATTCACGGTGTTGAATTTCTTTAGACGGCTCTGATGCCCATAAGGAGTTCGGCGCTGCTATGTATATTATTTTCTCGAAGATGCTTCGCATCTTGAAAATAAAAACAATCAAGCCGAACATTTAATAAAATAGATGTATCAAAGGCCTCAATTACTATTGAGCATAAGGGTTTGAAAAACCACTTTTTAAAATCTCACTACTATATCTTGTTAAAACTGAATTTTTCCACAAATTCAAACCCTTTGTATATAGGTGCGAACGAGGCATAACACCACTTCCAGATAATTGCACATTGATCACACACACACACACATTCATATAACAGGTTAATTGAAAAGTGGCGGTCACCATGGCAACACAGATGTCAGGGGGTGCCTAACACCTTCCCTCCGCATAACCAAGTCCTCGGACCCTAACGAATCTCGGTTTCACAGACCTGTTAAGCAGTGTCACGCCACTGGGTCAATGTACAAATCTTTTCTCGGTTGTGTTAGTACAACTATTTAAAAAACTAACTGGCGACTCTTACATTCCAATCGTCGACATATACATGTCGGACCTTTTAACAACTTTTTTTTTCAAACAAATCTCACCTAACATGAGAACACCAAAAGACAAGAATAGAAAAGGGACAAATAAAAATCCCGACGTCGATAGGTGGTGACTCTGCTGGAGAAACCAATAAGAGGACTTAAGCCACTATTACAAGCTTTTCAAAACTGTTATATGCTTGTGTGTGGATGTTGCATTTACATTTGATGGATGTGTACGAATGCATTTACTTACTATACTTAATGCTTTACACTATATCTGCTTGTGATATTAGTGTTTAGCACATGTCATCATTTTCATAAACGATGAGACACGTTTAATGTGAATGTATGTTGTGTGGTTCCTCCATCAAGAGGCTATCCTGTCGGTGTTTGATTACTGGACTCGTAGAGAGACTAATTCCAACGAGGCTCAAGAAAGGCACCACCCAAATTCGCTCCAGTTGAAAGACCGGATTAACTTCCCGTCGAGTAAATTAAGATGATTTGGGAATCTTCATGCCAAAAAGCCGCGGAGTAGCCTAAGATAGGTCAGCCTCTGATAAACCAAAACACGGAGGGAAGTTTCTTCATGCTTTCCCATTTTAAATTACTCGTAAAGTCAATTGCTTGTAATTTCATTCCATATTAATCTCCATGTAATGGGAAATATGTGGAAATATGTGTACATGCATATTTAAAAGTTTAACATGTTATCCTGTCACACAAACAGCTAACATCCATTTTGCATGATAATACTCCTAAAACGGATACATCAGATATCATGTAAACATTTATATATTCCCTAAAACTAAACTACGCAATTTTTTTTACAGGGAAATAATTGGACCTATTACCCGTTCAAAATACAAAAAGGCCACGAGCCTACAACCAATTATGTCTTCATCTGACCAGACTAATCCTAATCCTATCTCTCGTGAAGAATTTGACAGATTAAGTAAACAAATTACAGATTTGGTTGTTCTGCTTAAAGAACTACACCAATCTACTCAAGGGACAAGGATACCCATACATACAGAATCCTCTGCACAAGGAGGAACGAAGGTTCGGATAAAGCCATTCCTGTACCTAATCTTCAGTTGGATACAACAAACAAAATCCCTGATACCACCCATCTCAAAGAAGATCTAGACACCAGCGATATCAGGAAAAAAGTCCTACAAATGGAAGAGACCATCCGTTCTATCAAAGGAATTGGAGCACATAGGAGTGTTTCATATGCTGACCTTTGCATATTCCCTGGTGTGCATTATCCAGAAAAGTTCAAAACTCCTGACTTTGAAAAATATGACGGGTTAGGAGATCCTTACACACATTTGAAGGTATTCGTTGGAGAACTCGGATCTTATGCTGAGGATGAGAAGCTCAAAACGTAGTTGTTCCAAAAAAGTCTTACTGGAGAAGCCCGATCGTGGTATACCAGATTAGACATCTCCAAGATCCATAGCTGGGAGGAACTAGCTCATGCCTTCCTCAGTCAGTACAGCTTCCAGTCTCAGATGGCCCCTGACCGGTACCAAATTACTAAAGTCAGGAAACAAACCAATGAATCTTTAAGAGAGTATGCTCAAAGGTGGAGGCGCCTTGCTGCTCAAGTTGTTCCCTCTATGAATGAGTCTGAGATGGAGATGACCTTCATAGACATACAAGAAGCTCCTTTCTAAGAGAAAGTCTTAACCGGTATTGGAAAACCATTCTCTGAAATGATTAAGCATGGGGAGATGGCTGAGATGGAATTGAAATTAGGAAAGATTCAAGACCTAGTTGCCCTTAAAGCTGTTGCTGGACACATCCAGTCCGAAAATTATGGAAACAACCCCCGAAGGGTCCATAAAAAGAAAGAGGAGGATGTTTCTTTGATGCTACAAGGTCAGAAAGGCAGTCAGAATATGCCTATCTAGAGGAGAAATTACTCCCTCTTTCAAGCACAGTCTTCCAACCCTTCGTTGCCAAAGGATGGAGAAGTTAGACGCACTCGAGTGTTCACACCCTTAGGGGACTCACTCGAGAAAATTCTCAATCTTTTGACCACTTAGAAGAAAATCACTCATCTTCTTCTGCTAGCCAACCAATGGGAAGGGTTTCAATGCTAGTCGGGAATGTTCTTATCATGCTGGAGCTCCAAGACATGATACTCTAGATTGCTAAGCATTGAAACACAAGATCCAGGATTTGATTGATAATGGTGAGATCGTGGTAGCTAAACCCGACCAACCCCATGTGCAAGATAACCCTCTTCCTCAACACAAAGAATAGGAGGTTAATATGATTAATTGGAGTAGTGGACAAACTTCCCACTCCAGTGGTAAATCCTCCCAAATCAGCAAGGATGGTGCTGACAAGTGGAATTATGCACAATTCCAATTTATGGTGGAACAGAAATTGAAGGCTTTGAGTGAGCAAGTTAACCAATTGGCAAAACTGGTGGTCCATCAGCACCAAGTCACACGCCAATTATTCAGCTAGGAGCATGCTAGCCACCTTCCTCTTGTTACAAACACTCCACCACGCACTCCAGAAAATGAAACACTGGAGGATAAAATTACAAAAAGAGCAGACGCCAAGGCTCGTCGAGATTTTGCCAACAAGAGGAAATTTACCCACCTTGGCCAACCAATGGAGGAAATATTTTAGATGATGATCAATGAAGGAAGAATCACATCTCTGCTACCTCCAATTAGCCCGCATTCAAGACGGTTTGATTTTAATGGAGTGTGTCAATATCACTCCCACTCTCGTGGTCACAACACAAAAGAATGATGGGCACTCCGACACCTTATTCAGAATTTAATTGACTGTGGTGTCCTGTAAATGGCAGACGATGATGCTGTAATACTAGAGAGTGGGGACGCATTTCCTACATACTGGAAGGAAGTCATAGTAGTCATATCTTCTGAGACAGATGCAGCTACCCCCTCCCATACAATTTAACCCGTTTAGCTCAAGGGTATTGAGATTCCTTTGAAAGTGACAACGCCAGAGCCAATTATCTTGCCATTCATGCCACAATATCCTGTTGTCAGCCTACAAAAAGTTCCATAGAATTATGGAGGGGTTTAAGGATCCACATTTCACATAACTGGTGCAGTGTCGAAGGATAATCCACTAGTGAGGAAACCTACCATCAAGATAAAGGGGAAGATTCCCATGGAAAAAGTGGAAGAATTTCTCCGTACTATTGGCCATAATGAAGCCAATGTGGTTTTAAGCTTAAGAGAAGCTCCACATCAAATTTTCATACTGGACTTGGTTTTCTCTTCCGAAGATCACAAGAAGGTATTGCTAAGGGTTTTAGAAGAAGTCCAACTGCCTAAGTCAATAAATGTTGAGAAATTCCAGCATCTGGTGGATTACATTTTCAACAACAATGTGATATCTTTCACTGATGATGATATACCTCTCGAAGGGACCAGTCATTGCAAGCCGTTGCACGTAGCAATTTTATCTTCTGGGTACATGGTGGGAGGAGTTTTGATAGACGGAGGATCATATTTAAATATATGTCCTTATGCCACTTTGGTGAAGATGAACGTTAATCTCAATCGAATCTGAAGTAGCTATACGGTTATTAAAGCTTTTGATGGATCCCGACGAAACGCTGTCAGAGAGATTGAACTGCCAGTGGATATTGGTCCACATACATTTTGTGTGTCTTTTCACGTTCTCAAAATAGATACAGGACACAACCTGCTTTTGGGAAGACCATGGATTCATATGGCCAGAGCTGTCCCCTCCACTCTTCACCAACAACTTAAATACATTATCAATAATAGCCTAGTCACTGTCAATGCTGAGCCGGAATGTCCTGAACAAGGTGATATACCACTCATCAGCTTCAATTCAGAAGTTGAGCCGGACAATTTTCATGCCCGGGAGGTGAGCAACACTCACTACCATCCTATTGGGGCGCCACCTCTCATACCCCAGATTTTTGCCGAAGTAATGTCGGCCACTCAAGAAATGATGTTATTGGGTTATCAAAATGGACAAGGTTTGGGAAAAGATAATCAAGGCATTAAACGCCCAATTCAAGTTTCCAATCAAACAGGGATAGCCGGACTAGGCTATACTGCCAGTTCCAGTCGAAGGAATCCTCATAAGCACAAACAGATTCCTTCAGCTTCAGCCGTACGGCGATTATCTCCACCTATAGTTCCTGAGCCTGTACAGTCTCCGGTAAAGGTGCCTGCCCATGTAATGGCCATGTTATTTCCTAAATCGATACCGGTCAAGGGGAAAGAAGTCCTGGTTCCAAATCCCAAAGTGGAAGAAGAGGAACGAAGACGTAAACAAGACATCGCCAGGATGATGTCAAACATACGCATTATTGTCCATGATGATCACACAAATAGATACACCACAGACGATGATTGCCCAGACGTAATGGTTATCATTCGGGAAAAGGAGGACGATGACAGCCCCTCCATCATTACAGTCCATCAGAACTTCACTCTTGACAATTGGAGCATTACTCCTTTCATTGGTCGACAATGGTAAAACGGGCAAAAACTCTTTCTGCCCTATAGATAATAACTGCTTACTTTTCTGTACAGTATTAGCAGTTATTTTGTCAGTACATGCGCACACTTTATATGATTGAACAGTTTCATATATAATAAGTGAAAGCATTTTTGTTTCAGGACTCTAAAGTTAGATGTGCCTATACTTGCTGATGAGGTGCCTTTTCTCCACAAGGATTGTAACTTTGATGAAAAGTTGGACTCATACTTGATGGAAATACAAGAGGACATTGAGATACCTCAGGAGATCAAAGAATGGGTCGAAGACAAACCCAAACCAAACCTTAATCAAACCACCTCATTCAATCTAGGAACCTTAGAAAGCCCAAAACTAATCCAGATCGGTACAAACCTCACCCCAAACCAAAGGAATGACATGGTTACATTATTAACCCAATTCCATGATGTGTATGTATGGTCTCATGAAGACATGGTGGGTTTGTCCACTGAGATAGTCATTCATCGCCTTCCCATTAAAGAGGGAATCAAGCCAGTCAGGCAGAAGCTCAGGCGATTAAAACCTGAGTGGAGTTTAAAGGTTAAAGAAGAAATTGTGAAATAATTTCAAGCCGGCATCATCATGGTGTCCACATACCCTGAATGGCTATCCAACATAGTCCCCGTGCCTAAGCTAGGAGGAAAGGTGATAGTTTACGTGAATTACCAAGATCTGAATAAAGCTTGTCATAAAGATAGCTTTCCCGTGTCATTTATCCACATTCTCATTGACAATACTACTCAATACGACATGTACTCCTTTGTTGATTGCTTCGCAGGGTACCATCAAATTATGGTTGCTGAAGAGGATCGTGAGAAAACTGCATTCAACACGCCTTGGGGAACCTTTTGCTATAGACGGTTATAATTCGGCCTCATCAATGCCGGAGCTACTTACCAGCGAGCCATGATGGCTCTTTTCCACGATTTGATGCACAAGGAGATAGAGATCTACGTGTATGACATTATTGTCAAATCCCGAAGGGAGGAAGACCACTTAGACCATCTCAGAAATCTCTTCAACAGGTTACGTAAGTACAAGTTAAAGTTGAATCCAGCCAAGTGCGCCTTTGGCATTAAGTCAGGCAAGTTGCTAGGTTTCCTAGTCAGCCACAAGGGGGTTGAGCTGAATCCTATCAAAATTCAGGCCATCACGAAAATGCCCATTCCTAAGATAGAGAAGGAAATACGGGGATTTTTAGGAAGAATCAAATTCATTAGCAGGTTCATATCTCAACTCACAGCAACCTATGAGCCTATTTTCAAGTTGTTAAGGAAGAACTCTTCCATGAAATGGAATGATAAGTGCCAGAAGGCCTTCCTTACAATCAAAGAGCAGCTAGTCAAAGCTCCTGTGTTGGTACCACCCAGGGATGATGTTCCCCTGTTCATGTACCTATCCATAAGTGACAATGCCATGGGCTGCATGCTGGGACAGAAAGATGATAGAGGCCAAGAGCGAGCTATCTATTACCTCAGCAAAAGATTCAGCAGCAGTGAACACAAGTACACTCTGATTTAGAAGACTTGTTGTGCTTTAGCATGGGCTTCCATGAGGTTACAACATTACCTCCATGGTCACACAACCCATCTCATATCCCACGTGGATCCTCTCAAGTACGAGTTCAGTAAACCCATGTTGAATTGTAGGCTGTCCAGATGGTAGTTGATCCTATAGCAGTTTGACATCGTATACATGATGCAAAAGTCCATTAAAGGTCAAGGAATTGCGGTAACCTGGCTGCCGCACCTTCAGGGGATTTCAAACCCTTGGAAACATACTTCCCCAATGAAGGGGTAATGACAATTTAGCAACACCATCAGTACGATGCACGCCAAACATGGAACATGTATTTTGATGGAGCTGTGAACATGGAAGGTGCTGGGGCTGGTGCAGTTCTAGTATACATTACGGGGGAGCAGCATCCCGTCACCATCAAATTGTAGTTTGCCAACACCAACAACACAGTTGAGTATGAAGACTGTATCATGGGGCTAAAACTTGCCCATCAGACGGTTAACTGTCTTTGGGGATTTCGAATTGATAATCAGACAAACCACCAGAATATATCACACCAAAGGTCTACACTTGATGCCTTACCATCGACAAGTTCTACAAATGGCCTCAGAGTTTGAAGAAATATCCTTCCTCTACATTCCTCAGAATATGAATGATTTTGCAGATGAGCTAGCAACCTTGGCATCCTTGATCAATATACTTGATAAGGAGAGCATGCCGACCATCACATTTGCCCAACAAAAGGTTCCAGCCTATGGGAATTACGTTGGAGAAGTATCGGATGAGCTACCTCCCATCCAACACCCTTGGTATCAGCATATCAAGGAGTACTTACAAGATGGATCTACACCCGCTAAGGCGAGCCTAACTGAAAGAAGGTGGATTCATCGGCTGGCTATGAAATTCTACCTGAGCGAAGATGCACTCTACAAAAGAGATGCAGGACTAGGTCTCCTCAGATGTCTGGACAAGGACCAAGCTCAGAGGCTCATGGATGAAATCCATAGTGGAGTATGTGGCCCATACATGAGCGGCCCTCTACTTGTAAAGAAGATCCTAAGAATAGGGCAGTAATGGCTCTCTCTCAAAGCAGACTGTGATGATCACGTCAAGAGATGTTATCAATGCCAAATTCATGGAGATGCTATCCACGCCACTCCAAGGGAAATCCACAATATGAGTTCGCCCTGACCCTTCTCAATGTGGAGAATAGACGTGATCGGGCCCATCGAGCCCAAAGCCAGTAATGGGCATCGATTTATCTTCACCATGATAGACTACTTCACCAAATGGGTAGAAGTAGCCTCCTTCCCTAGGGTTACCAAAGAAGTCATCATTACTTTCGCCAGAAACAATGTCATTTATCAATATGGACAACCAGAGGTAATTGTATTAGACAATGCTAAGAACCTCAACAACAAAATGATGGAGGAATTGTGCAGTAAATTCCACGTCAAACACCTCAACTCCATCATATAGTGTCCAAAGATGAATGGTGATGTTGAAGCGACTAACAAAAACATCAAGAAGATTATGCAAAAGATGTCCACCAACCACAAAGGATGGCCTGACTTATTGCCTCTGACTCTGTTAGCTTACAGAACATCAATGCGCACTTCTACTGGGGCAACCCCCTACGCATTAACCTATGGGATGGAAGCAGTGCTCCCCATAGAAGTGGAAATAGAATCCCTCAGAGTGTTGATAGATGCTCAGCTGGATGAAGATCAATGGGTACAAGATAGGTATCACTAATTGTCTCTAATAGACGAAAGGCGAAGTGATGCTATACCAACAAAGGATCGCCAAGCCCTACAACAGAAAAGTTCAGCTATGGCATTTCAAACAACACGACTTGGTTTTGAAGAAGATCATTGACAACCAAGATCAATCTAAGGGAAAATTCACCCCGAACTGGGAAGGCCCGTTTATTGTCAAGGAGGTGTTGACAGGAGGTGTTCTCAGATTACAGGAAATGGACGGCGATGAATTTCCATAACTTATCAACTCGGACACCGTGAAACGGTACTATGTCTGAGGTTACCATCAAGTAAACATCTTGGTTTTGGATCACCAGATCCCCTATTATTTCAGGTTTTCTAACTCTTCATTACTTATAACTTCTCTTCACACTCATCTGCCCCATCAGGGACAAACACATTTTTCTAACCAGCAGTATGGTTTCGGATCACCAGATCCTTTTCTCAACTTGGTTTTAAACCCTTACTCAACTCCGGTTATCCCACTAGGGATTGAACCTTTCACACCTGCAGTCTTACCCCACTAGGGATAAGACTTTTCACACCCGCAGTTTGTCATGTACATGTGATTAAACTTTTCACACTCGCAGTTTGTCATGTACATGGGATTAAACTTTCTCCCCCGCAGTTTGTCCTGAACATGGGATCAAACTTTTCATTGGCTGCAAACCATCCTGAACATGGGGCGAACTATGCCGACCTGATCTCCTTGATACACGGGAGTACGTAGGCAACCATATTTTATATGGTCCGGTCGCAGTAAAACAAAAATAACAAAAACATTTCTACACCCTTCTCATTACAAAAACAAAAACATCTTTACACCCTTTTGCCACATACAGCGTTGAACCTCCACACTAGGTTCGAACAACACATACCTGATCTTCTCTTCAATAGGAGTACGTAGGCAACCATTCATGGTTCGGTCTAACCCCCTACCAAAACACAAAAACTTGTCAACGGTACTGGGATCATCCTTCAATCCATCACATTTCATCGGCTTCACACCAAAGGTATGGAACTACCTGACCTCCCCATGTAAACGGGAGAATCGGCGACCATCTAAGCTACGGTTGATCCTCAAAGACAAACACCAATCCATAAGAGATGGAACTAACTGGGCTCCCCCATACAAAGGACTACTGGCGACCATCTGTGGTTCGGTCAACCTTAAAGAGGAAAGCCACACTCCTCTCCACGTCTACATACAAAAACCAGTCCCAAGACACCAAAGATGGTAGGAATACATATAGATCAATGATCCATTCTGAAAGATCCTGAGACATCTCAATGTCCATCCATTAAGGATAAGTTTAGAATACATCAAGATCACAAGCCCCGGAGAAACATGCAAATATCAAGCAAGCAACAAGGCATAACTAAAAGGGAAGCGATCAAAATATGTTTCCCTACTATATATAATGTTGTTTGATATATACAATATGTATTTTACATGACAAAATGGCTAAGCTAGTCTGTGCAGGAAAATACAAGCACATCTACAAGTCAGTGTATATGCGAGCTATCAAGCCTAACATGGCATCCCTCTCAGAAGAAAGAGGTAGCGATGTGATCTCCTGTACAAGGGTCTTTACGCGAGATAACAGATCTACAGCCATTTGCATGGTGACACTGTGCTCATCAATATATGCACTCATCTCTGCAATGATGCCAGTAGTAAGGGACCTCACTATGGTACTGTCTGTAATGGCTACATCCCGTGCAGATATGGTGCTATCCCGCTCAATTATCACTGCATCTCTGGCTAGTCTGGCCTCATCTCGCTCAACAATAGCGGTATCTCTACGAGCTAATGCCTCATCTCTCTCTAACACAGTAACGTCTCTCTCATCAAGAGCTATCAACATCAAGCCCTAGCATGATCTCTCTCGAAGGTCATCAGATGAAGACTTTGCTCTAAGTACTGTTCGGAATGCTGGATCACAGTAGCACTCGTACTGGGAAAATCTACAAGAGCTGCTGGCAACCCAATGAATGGCTCCTCCTCGGTGTAGGAATCAATGTCCTCCATGGGCTCTCCACCATCTAAATCAATATCCGGCACTGTGGATACTACCACAGCCGATGAAGTCTCTATCTCCATCCACGCAGAATACTCTGACAAATAGCCTGGATGGCTAACAGAAAATGTAGCACTCTCACGCTTATCCCAACAGTCATACACCCGGGATCGGTCCTCTACTGATAAATGGCGAGAAGCCATACGCTGACCTAACGCCCCCTCAAAAGGATGGAAGTCCTGAAACTGGTCAAACTGTGACATCACAACTAGTGGGATGATAATCCATGCTCGGAGCGTGAGTAATGAAGCTATAGGGTGAACTGAGCCCTGTACACGGTAGGATGCCAAATGGATCTCCGATCCCTGCCAAGAATACCGACTAAGACATAACGTCTATACACTCTGATGGCTGAAAGGAGTAAGATATAGCTATATCATGGGTAAAGCAGTACCCGTGTCGTCGGAAAGTGCCGATCGATCTCAAGTGTTATATAAACCACACATAAAATATAACCGAACTGCCTGTAAATACCCCTGAGGGTGGGTGCTGCAAAACGTGGCTGACCTCAACGTCTCTGCCACGATCATCGGGATGATGGTATGACCCTCCTTGAAAGCTCTCACTACCATAATAACACCTATTTCCAGCTCATCCATATATCGTGGTATGTACATATACGCCACTATGCACATCACGAGTACATCCACTCTGGCCACATCCCACTGATCCTCTGGTGTGGTAAAATCCTCAGAGTGCCAAGCATAGCTGTCAAATGAGCCGAATCTGTCTATCAGGAAACTCTGAGATAATACATGGATGGATGTAATCTCATCCTCTACTACTCTACGCCGCAACCCGGTGAGGATCATGAACTGCCGGCGCAAATCTCCGACAGCCATCCGAGTGCAAGGTTTGTACTCCTCTAATGTAGGAGTCAACTCCTGGGTCCCAAACCAGAAAACCTGCCTCTCCGGTACCCAATGCTCTAACATGCCATCTACAAAGCCCGAGGGAACCTGAAACATCAAGAGGGTCATGGAATGCTGTAATAGCTGATCTACAGTCACCCTATCTGGGGGTGACATACTATCATACCAGGATCTCAGACGGGATGCCACCAATACTGGGGGGGTGTGATATATGCGGCTGACTGTCGAAGATGACATCTGTGTGGGTTGTATCATAAGACCATCCAGGGGTCAATGTTAAATATCTCTAGACATACATACATATGCATAACATGATAAATGCATAACAAGCAATAGATGACAATATGATCTAGGGAATGGAAAACAGTACATACATTCTTAAGTACATCATTCTACATACATCATCTTTGTACAACTAAAAATACAGGGAAATGGGGCACAAACGCCCTACTCCTAACAGAGGCCTATCAAAAGATATAACGAGAATGGGGCACAACCACCCAATATCTAACAGAGGCCTATCAAAAGAGATAACAAGAATACACATCAGAAGAAGACAATGGTGTCAATATCTACATCATCAATCCTATACACCTGATGTAACTCCTCCTGAGTCACTGAATCCCTATCAACAGGGATGTCAGGCCTATACAATAAAGGATCCGCATCGGCAAAGCCATATGGGTCACCTGAGGGGCCAACGCCTGAGCTGGAAGGATCAAAAGTATCTGCCTCTGAAGGATCTCTGCCCAAATGCCAGATAAAAAAATGTGCCCGGTCCAACTGCCGGGTCAAACGGTCAATCTGTGTCAAATGAGTAGGATCTTGGACACAGGCCATCCAATCCATCATCATCACAGATCCAGGAACCATATCCCCCATAAACTGAGTGGCGTGGGTCTGGGCTCCGATGATACGAGGGGACCACCAGTGATAGAACGTATCCTGAGTATGTGGACCCTCTGACAAAGTATATCCGTCAATACCCATCAATGGGATGTCATTGACGGGTGACTGCAATACAGGCCAATAACGCCTGACAAGAGGCAAGATCGGTACACGAATCTCTCCTGTGGTGCTCCTAATAGCACGCTCTCCTAAATAGAGCTCCCATCCTCCATCTGTGAAGAGAGGAATCCTACGAGTGGATATCACGTGCTCGACACCAGTCGGGAATCCATCCTCAAATCCAACTGTCAAGTGTTCCCCAGAGTAGGGAACCCAAGTGATGACATTAGCTGTCAATAGCTCCAACTGTAAGCGACAATGGGTGAAACCCTCAGCTACAGGAACCTCCGCCAATATGGACTGATGCCATCGCCGTCCTCGTGGATAGGTCTCTAAACCTAACACACACACAGGATGCAAACATGGAAGCCTCTCATAGACCCAAAACTGCCAACACAAAGGCAAACATCTGCTGTCAGTAAACACTCTTAACTTGTACACGGGAAATCAAAAGAGAAATACTCACCACCAGAAACGGGTAAAATTCTAGCCCAGCCTTGCGAACGCATGCGCATTCCCCTGAGGAAATAGGCAAAGGTGTAGGAACTCCAATCATACTCTCCAATATGGTCCACCTCCCGAGTGGCGCTAATCAAAGCGAATGACACCGTAAAAAAGTTATCAGCTATGAAACAACCCCTGATAATCATCATGAATAATCGCCGAAGAATGCAATCCCTGACTCTCACATCAGCGGGCATGGGCTCACTCAATAGCCCACTCATAGCATCTACGCTCAAAGGACCCATACGGACGATCCTGCCCTTGAGCACCTCAGTCAGAACTCCCAACAAGGATCTGACGGCAGTCGGGGTAATATTCGCCGTACATGACACTAGCACCCCTCCAAACTCCATATCGGTGATAAACTACCAATCCATCGGCATCATTGTCACCTCATAATCCAACAAATAGAGAGACTGAGTCTGGTGAAACCAGCGCTCAGACAATGCCATGAGGTAACCCCAGGGACAACGACGGGGTAGAATGGAAAAGAACGCCCCAAAGCCCTAACCATGCACATACCTCGATAATCTGGATGTAGAGCCTGATACAGGGAGTGTATGCTGAACCAGTTCCCTCGAGGCTAGGTAAAGCCGGGAACCTACATCAAATGCAAATCAATGTCAAAATTCTTGCTCCTCCTTAATAGTAAAAAGGAAGATCAAATCCAACTTTTACCTCATTTGCATGAAAGTAAACTAAGGGGTGGCGACTCAAATCACCCAGAAGCTCTGGAATAGCCACCTGAATGTATGGAAGATCCCTACAGGGAACATTAGCAGTAGGAGCTGGAGCCGCTATCGGTACATCCTCCTCCTCGTCCTCAACATCCGGTACATCAACCCGGACAGGACGTATCACCGCCTCCGCCAGACGACAAGGCTATCTAACTGAACGGGGTCGAGGAACTTCAGAAGCCCTCCTCCGCACACCTGAAGTGGTCCTGTAGGAACTACTCAGCTGATCCGGATCCATAATATCTGGAACATAAGTCTCCAAAAATGCATGTTTACCCAATGCCTAGACTTTTGGAAAATTTTGCCAGAGTCTCCTTTGTAAACAGGACTATCCACATGCACATAGGCATGACTAGGTGGCCATTCAGTAGCACACCTACCCATAGTCATAAACATCCTATAATGCATGAACATGTCAAAGTCACAATCCATGACGGTAGATTAAATACTAGGATTTCTTTGCTTTACTATCTTTGCTCATTTGTCCTCAAATAGGATAAGAAATAGCAGAAAAAAGATACCAATTTGATTGTTTCAAAAGTAAAATTTTTTCACATCATTATGTTCAGCATAGTTTAATACTAACATTTACTATGTTGAATATTTTTTATCAAGACATGAACATGCATATTCACTACTATGTGTTTAGACGCATTTCATATAAAAAGTCATTTTCTAACGGATAGAAACTGGAAAAGAAGGCATGTATACGTTACCAGGACAGTGTAGAATGCCTGTACGGTGACAAAATTTGTAGAAAGACGCCCGAACTCAGCAGATCTGAAGAAGAGCTCTTAGATTTCCTGTCCGACGCAACTTAAAAATGACTTGTGAAAGCCACAGCTGCCTTAAAGGCCACCCACTACTGGCTAGAGGTGTACCTGCGACTTCCTTGAGTGGGGTCCACCCCTCCAGATCGATCCAGTTCGAGTTATAAAGGAGTTCTCACAAGCTAAAATGGCCAAATCAGGAAAAAAGATGCTACGCGATTGAGCGGAAGAGCCGAAAATCCTGGTTTTCATGGACTAATCTACAGGTCTACTTGGCATTTATTGGTATTCACCCGAACATAGGCTTACTATACCAATTATCACAATTGTTGTAAATTACATTCGACAATACCTCACGAAGGTCTGATGCCGTCAATTTGAAGTCACAACTTCCAAAATACTTCTCCTCAGCGGAAGCTACATACATTTCAGTCGTTGAAGCACATTTTAACGAAGGTCAAACAACCTTGGCAACACTCAACCGTTGGCAAGTAAATCTAATGAAGAATCGAAAGCCGTCTGATGATTTCAGTCGTGGATGCAAACGTCGACGAAGGTCAATCAGTCTTGACATTATACCCAGCAGGGATTTCATCCGTTGATGTACATTTCAGCGAGGGTCAGGCAACCCTGACAAACACAAACTGTTGGTAGTAACTCCAACAGAACACTGGGAAGACTTGGCGATACAAACCAGGGAAGAACATCCTCATCGGGGAGGACCGATGATGGAATATGTTATACACATCCTCAAAAGACAAAGTACATCCCCACATAGTCTCTTGCACATGAGAGGAACATCTATGGCGGAAAATCTGTACCAAGGATTAAAAACTTTAGTGATAACCCCAACATCAACGTTCTTGAAGGTCCTGAGAACTTTGGAGTACCCATCCAAGTAGTTCGTTAAGGCTGTCAGTGATAACTCCAGTCCCCATCACAAGTTATGGGGATAGCCGTCATCACATCCCGTTGGAAAATGGTCCAACAAACCATATGCATCATACATTTGCATCATGTTGCAGTACATTGCATCATGAGTATCTTGTTACATTTCAGGTGTCTAGTATTCTTTATCCTATCCATGTTGTTACATTGCATGAATATGATAAAGAGGGGCATCTGTAGACACTCAAAAATTTTGCATTCCTGTTACTATCCCTGCAGGAGGGCACAATCGTCTTTCAGAGATAACCCTGGAGGATAATTCAACACAGTCCCGGAGACAACCCCGAGATACTCAGTCTTTACTATCTCAAAGACAACCTCGAGATAGTCAGTCACAGTCTCGGAGACAACCCCAAGATATTCAGTTCAAACCTCGAAGACAATCCCGAGGAATGCAGTTCCAGTTCCGGAGACAACCCCAGAATCCTCAGTTCCATCTCAGAGACAACCCCAAGATCTTCATTTCCAATCCCGAAAACAACCCCAGGAGATACAGTTCAAACCTCGGAGATAACCCCGAGGCATACAGTTGCAATTCTGGAGATAACCCCGGAAATGCTTGTTTCAAACCTATGAGACTAGCTTTAACACTCGATAATAACCCCGAGGCACTCATTCCCTAAGCTTGGAGATAACCCTGGGAGGTCAGGCACACCTCAGAGACAACCCTGAGGATGGTCAACACCTACAACAGTCCAATCTTAGAGATAACCCTGAGCAACGACCGCTAAATCAGCTCAAACCGGAGATAACCCCGGTGAGGGGCAAAATCATCATTTTGCCATTACGTTGTCTCAACAACATTCAAACATACATTCTACACAGTAATGTCCTACAAGAACCAAAGAGCTCCAATCCCGAGTGACTTATACACAAGACAGCACACCAGATAGGATTTGAAGCCTGAAGACCAAGGGCATGGTCCCATCTTCCTGACTTTGTACAACTTCTAATCCCATGTCATTGTGTAGCTCTCGACAATAGCATGCCAAAAAAGGTCTTATACACCTCGATCGGATGCCCGTATTGAAGTTCTAAAAGTTTGAGCGGACAACACGTTGCATGCATGCACGTACTTCGAGATGGCAGGACCCGCAGAGCCCGGGGCAGCCCGAGCAGCCGCAAGTGCACCTACAGCTCCCCCCTCTATAAATAGAGGGCTTAGGGCAGCCATTTTGTATAGAGAAAAGGCGAGGAAGCCCTGCCCAATTTGTTTTGTACACACTATAAACTGAGTGCTTTCTCATTTTAAACACTTGTGAGCTTCTATATTACTATATTTTTACCGACGAGAGCCGAGTGTTCATCCATTTAAAGCTATTGAAGTCTTCTTTGGCAGTCCATTATAAGCCTTCTTACATTTTCTAAAGCATTTCTCCACTACTGTGCACACACCGTTCTTCACGTTGAGAGTCGGGTTTGCGTGTGTGTAGGCCCGGACTTCGGTCTGTGGCTTTTATTTTTGTTTATATATATATATATATATATATATATATATATATATATATATATATACTTATATATAAATTGTTGGCGAACTCAGTTCGATGAGCCTGGATTTACATCCGGAGCGTTTATTGCTTATATATATATAAATACTTATATATATGTTGTTGCCATAAAAATTAGTTTGATTGAGCCTGGATTTCACATCCGGTGCGTTTACCTCTTTTATATATATATATATATATATATATATATATATATATATATATATATATATATATATATATATATATATATATATACATTTCAATCTGGCATGGAGTATACTTCGTGGCGGTTGATCGCTTTTACAGCTTTATTTACATTTTCTCAATCCCCCATGGAGGTGCTTCGTGGTGGTTGATTGGATTTTACAGCTTTATTTACATTTCGTCCCGCCTGGAGTTTACTTCGAGGTGGTTGATTGTCTTTACTACTTTATTTATATTTTCGATCCCCCATGGAGGTGCTTCGTGGTGGTTGATCAAGTCTTTATATATATATTTACAGCTTATATATATATATATATATATATATATATCTGTTTACAGCTTTTATACAAATTACTACATCATGTGAGCCTAGGAATCATGTGATCACAGATTCAGTATACTGAATCTAGATTCGGTTCTCGTGATGGACATTTTTAGCTGTACATGACTTGTAAATTATTCACGGTGTTAAATTTCTTTAGACGGCTCTCATGCCCATAAGGAGTTCGGCGCTGCTATGTATATTATTTTCTCGAAGATGCTTCGCATCTCGAAAATAAAAGCAATCAAGCCGAACATTTAATAAAATGGAAGTATCAAAGGCCTCAATTACTATTGAGCATAAAGGTTTGAAAAATCTCTTTTTAAAATCTCACTGCTATATCTTGTTAAAACTAAATTTTTCCACAAATTCAAACCCTTTGTATATAGGTGCGACCGAGACATAGCACTACTTCCAGATAATTGCACACTGATCCACACACACACATTCATATAACAGTTTAATTGAAAAGTGGCGGTCACCGTGGCAACACGGATGTCGGGGGGTGCCTAACACCTTCCCTCCGTATAACCAAGTCCCTGGACCCTAACGAATCTCGGTTTCATATGCCCGTTAAGCAGTGTCACATCACTGGGTCAATGTGCAAATCTTTTCTCGGTTGTGTTGGTACAACTATTTAAAAAATCAACTCGCGACTCTTACAGTCCAATTGTCGACATATACATGTCGAACCTTTTCACAACTTATTTTTTCAAACAAATCTCACCTAACATGAGAACACCAAAAGACAAGAACAGAAAAGGGACAAATAAAAATCTCGACGTCGATAATAATGTCAAACAACAATTCATCTTTGCACCCTTGGCCGAAGAGAACTCATGGTCATGATCATACCAACAACTGTCCATCAATGCACTACGGGCCAATGGGACTTTTACCACATCATTTGTAATATTACAGGTCATGATTATACCGATACAAAATTTCTAGTCATAATCATACCAATCAACAGTCCATCTATGCACTACGGGCCAAAGATGACTTTTATCACAATATAAGTATGAGGATGATGACAATGATATAAGCATCAATCAAACGAAATAAAGGATAAATATTAAACAAAATTGTGACGACCCGAGAATTTGGACAATTTTTTAAAATCTTAAATGATGGATTAAAGGTTGAATAATAAACCAAGACAGAAAATAAATGAATGGGTTTGACATTTCTAGGAAGAAATTTTGTGATTTTAAAAATTTTTGGTGAAGGCTTGCAGTATTAAGCGTATAAGTGTTTATGTTCTGTGTATATGGTATTATATGTGTACAGAGTGTGGTTAAGGGTCAAGGGTTGACCAGATAAATTATATAAGTGTCCAAACCCTAATATTATATTAAGAACATCAACGTTCAGTTAGAATACTCTAACGACAGATAAGAAACCCTAATACCGGATTTGGAAACCCTAATTTTAGTTCGAGAATTTGAAACCCTAATTCAGAATTCGAAAACCTAAATTGGGAATTTAAAGGTACGTATTTATGATTATAGACTTAATTAGGGAAACCCTAATAATTAATTAGAAACCCCTAATTTTAAAGTTGAAACCCCAATTGTTCTGTTAGAAACCCTAATGTATAATTATGGACCTAATTGCTAAATTAGCAATTTAAATTAGGAAATACTAATCCTAATTAGCAAGCTTGAATTATGATTAGAAAATCTTAATATAATTAGAGAATCCTAATTATAATTTAAAAATATTAATTTTTTATTTTTAAAACCTAAATTAGAAATCCTAAAAAAATTAACCTTAGGGTTAAATCCTAAGGATCAAACCCTAAGGGTCCAAACCCTAAGGGCTGTAGCAATTGTCATTTATGCCATTAAAATTAAAAGCCAAATGTCTAAAATGCCCTTGTTGCATTATTTGACATAACTTGCAAATCTTGCTAAAATGAGAGTTGGCGGCCAACCTAGATCAGTCCATGTGACTTAAAAACTCCAGCATTAGCCTTTTTATCTCATCCACATTATTGCATCCAATATATATATATATATATATATATATATAGAATTGGAGAGAGAAAAGACACATTTTAGCCTCATTTGTCTACAAACACTCAACCAACACACACACTCTCTCTCTAGACCCACAAAATCAATTAGTGATTCAGTCCCTAGAATGATCAATAGCATCTCAAGAACAGATCATAATGATCAGATTCAAGATCAAAGCACTAAAGAGATATAAACCCTAAATTTTGAAAATCATATGATCTTATGATAGATGTTGTAATTTGTTGTTATAAGATGTGTCTAAGGGTGTTATTTAGTGATCTGGAATATTACATCTTAGATCCATAACATATAGATGCACGAAATCAAGTTTTTAAAAACTGGTCTATGAACCCTAAAACATGGCCTGACAGCCGAATGTCAGGGCTCATAGATCATTACCAATTATTTGTTTTTGTGTTTTAAAGGTTTGTAGTTGTAGTATGTTGTGAGGGCTTTGATCTGGAACTTGAATCAAGCCCAGATCATGTGTAGATTGTAAGTTATGAAGGGTCAAATGGCGTTGACCGGCATTGACTAGCAGTTCTGGAAAACCCAGATTTTACCTAGAAAATCTGACAACCGTTTTGCAAGCCTTTGATCTTGCTGCTCTTTGTTAGTCAGGTCATTTTGTTGGTTGGATCTTGTAGACTGACATATAGGTATATATATATATATATATATATATATATATATATATATATATATATATATATATATATATATATATATATATAAGCCTTTACTTTACCAAAATCATAAACAGAAACGATTATAATCGTGGTCAAAGTAGGGTTGACGAAACTGCCTTATGAAGGTTTCTGGAAAACCCAGATCTTCAAGGAGCAGTTCCTGACCTCTACTTTGACCGGTCTAGATATCTTAGATTTGTTGTTATGATGATCTAATGTTGTAAAATTGTTCACTGACATCAATACTACATGATTGAACCAATAAAACACATTATGTAAGCTCGGAATACATAGATTCGAAGCTTCAAAGTAAGGCCTAACAACTGTTCTTTATTTCTGGAAAACCTAGAAATGAAGAACAGCTCTGACAAAATTTTCTGGAGCATAGATCTTGTTGTTGTGTTGTTTTATGATCATGAAATCAGTTGTGATATGTAGTATTACATCCATATTATATCCTTAATCCATTAACATGCTCAGAAACTTTATGATCAAGTATCCACAAGTGGTTAAACCTACCACCCTGCAAACCGGTTATGAGTTTTTGGGTTTCCTCAAGAACACTCAAGAACGCTTATAGCGACAGTTTCGTCGCTATAGGGCCCTTTAGCGACAAATTAATTATAAAATTATTATTTTTATTAAATAATTAGTATTAAATAATTTTTAATTATTAAAAATTAATATTAAATTCCTAAAAATTATTTTAAAGCTTAAAAATGGGTTTTTAATTATTTTGAATATATTTCATTAATATTTAATAATTTTGGAATATTAATGGTATTTAATTTATTTAATTATAATATTTAATAAATTATTTAAAAATAATTTTAATACTTGAAAACCATGAAAAATTATATTATGATATAAGAAAATATTTTAAGTTATTCTTAATGACTTTTAATATTTTGTGATGAATTTCATTAATAAATTAGTATTAATGATAATTAATTTATTTAATAAATATATTAAATAAATTATGAAAAAATAGAATTAATGATTTAAAAATTATATAAAAATGATTTAAGTGTTATAACAATATTTTTAAGTTATAAAATATAACTTTTGGTATTTTGTCATAAAAATATTAATATTTTAATACCAATGGCAATTAATTAATAATGGTTTTAATTACTTTAAAATCATTTAAAGGTAATGATAAAGTATTAAAAATACTTTGAGATAGTATAGATACTTTATAATATTATGTTGATTATTTCATAAATATTTGATATTAAATAAATATTAATGATAATAGAATATTGTGGTATTTAATTCATATAAATATGATATTAATGATTGAAAAATCATAATAAATGGTAATAATTATCTGAAAATTATTACAAGCTTATGAAAAATATTTTGACTGTTAATAAATTATCTAAGATATTTGTGAGCCAATTTAAACTGAGTCTTAGCGATATTAGGCTCAAGAATTGTCCGACTAGGTCGTCGGGATGACGAAATTTTGTTGGTTTCAACTCAGACTGAAATAGTTTGACTTAATACCGAGTCTTAGGTAGTTTGTGGACTGATAGGGTTATGTGTTATGTGTTTAGGTTATTCTTTGATTATATATAATAGTATTATACTGTGATGATATTATTCTAATATTTAGAGATCGGTGTTATTTATATTAGGTTTTCAGACAAAGCTAAATAAGTTGCGTAACGATAATCAACGGATCAGGCAAGTTTTTATTAACTCAACTTCAAGTTGTTTATTCAAATATGCTTGTGGATAATCATTACTGATTACCATGTCTATGAATTATGGAATCGTACTCAGTGTATATTGCATGTATTTATCAGGTATGAAAGGCTGATCACCTTCATTACCATTCGGTCCAGATATAATTGATATGTTCATGTTCAATGTTCATTCAACTATGAAAATTTGTCCATGCTAGTTCACAATTATATTGTTGAATGTTAGCCAGATATTATTCAAAATCTTTCCATCATGATATATCCTTAATTTATTAATCTTAAACTTGCTGGGCAAACTTATTGCTCACCATTGCTATATCATGATTAACATTGCAGATTAAGGCGCATACGTCGGATACAAGGAAAAGTCAAAGTCAAGTTCAGCTTGGGATTATATGTGCAGCTAAATTATAATAGTATAGTATGATAATAACATTGTATACTTAGATAGAATATTGGTTCAGGTATTATGTGAAGGTTTTCGACCTTTGGGTTAGTGTGTAAATGTATTGTATAAACAATTTATGTTTATATCTTCCGCAATAGTTACAGAATGATTATACCAAATCTGCGGTGATTTGAGACCCGGATCTGGGGCCCTCACAGTTGGTATCAAAGTTGTAGGTTATGAACCTTAGGTAGGGTTACTTGAGACTAATAATCGCAGTGATTAGGATAGGTACTAGCTCAAATAGAGTTAGTTTGTCGGTAAGATTCAAAGACGAATCTCGGCGAGTTATAAAAGATACAGAGTTCCCTAACTCTAATAATAAAGGTGAACAGTAGTAATGAATAGATAGAGTCTAAAAGACTAAAAGTACAAGGACAGGGGATCATAAAACAAAACGATCATAGTATAGAAATGAATCGTAATATATACGATGAGATCGCCCTGTGATCTGATAAGGTTATAACAAGGAAAAGGATCAATCTAATGATTAAAAAGTTTACAGCAAAGATTGTTGTGTGTCTATGAATTGGTACAGATTCAGAAAATGATTATGAATACGGATTAAATGAAATTTGTATTGAGAAGGGAGTTATGATTAGGTAGGAATTTCAATTGAGGACTCATGTCAGTAGCTGAGTTGTATGATTCCTTGTTATGGGCTGGGAATGGTACTTAGTGTAAAAACCACTTTGTTTCTGGTATTGATAATCATTAAAATGTCTGAGTCGCGCTATTTGCTATATACCTGTTGAGAAGGGTGATTCTTTTCTCAGGTGTATAACTGATAGGTAGGGTATAGTTAGAGAATATAAGGTTAAGTACGAGTTCTTAAAACTCATATTTATGGTAAGTTCGTAACTCATAATTATAAGAAATATTTATGAACCCCTCAGCGAATGGACACCAAATGTCTGACTAGGACAAGTTCTTAAACTCATATGATTGTGGCAAGTTCCTAAACTCATAAGTGTGGTAAGTTTGACGAACTGGGTAGAACTAAGTGTGAATAGAGTATTGAGGATAATAGGAATAGATTGTAAGATTAAGCAATTGATTATTAGTGGAGACATAGGTTTTCTAAATCTCTTAGCTATGTTAGATTTCAAAATTTTTGTACATCAAGCTAAATGCGCACTATGTGCCTTTTTGAAACTGAGTGGACTTTGGGCCACCGACACATCGTTACCTGTTGATATGATAAAACTGAATTGCAATGGTTTTTGGAACAGTTTAAAGTATAGTCTATGCTACTTGTTTTGGCTAGACAAAAATAATTTGAAATATCAAAATATATTTTTATTTATCACTTATGTACCATGTAACCTGGTGCAGAGATGATAAAAAGTTGATGGAGTTGTAAAAACAGGAATACTTAGTGTTGAATTTGATCTAAAATCGTCGTTCCACTATTATATGATGTGTTATGACAAAGTCACTCGAAGACGACATCCTCAAACGGGTTATTAATACAGTATGGCATCATGACGTCATTTTCAAACAATTTTCAAAATTTTAATTTGCCAAGGTGGTTTTGGCTATACATTAATATTTCAATTGAAATTGATTATTGGTATGAGTATAAATTATTTAATTCAGCTAGACCAACTTTTATGAAAACTCTAAGCGTTCTTTGAAAATTTTCCCGAACCAAATTATTTTCGTACGGAATTCTATGATAAGACTGAGGTGAACTGTGCAGATTGGATAAAATTATTCAATATCAAGAATATTCGCAAGAAATGATTAAAGTATACGTACTAGAAACGGTAGTTTACCTTCTTCATGATTATAAACATACTGTTAACCTTTGTAAGGGGTAGAGTACCTTTTTCTTAATTGAAATAGGTCAAGGGTAGTAATACCTATAAACCTTAGAAATTTATGGTTTATATGACTCCTTAGCACAATTTCAAAATTTTAACTCTGGTGAGTGGTGTATTGGTAGCATATAATGATGATAATGAATGGTGAATGGTGAATGGTGTAAGGTAAATTTTGGGGACGAAATTTTTAGAAGAAGGGGTGAATGTGACGCCTCGAGAATTTAGAAAATTTATTAAAATCTTAAGTAATGGATTAAAGGTTAAATAATAAACCTAGATAGAAAATAAATGAATGGATTTGACATTTCTAGGAAGGAATTTTGTGATTTTAAAATTTTTTGGTGAAGGCTTGCAGTATTAAGCGTATAAGTGTATATGTTCTGTGTATATGGTATTATATGTGTACAGAGTGTGGTTAAGGGTCAAGCGTTGACCAGATAAATTATATCAGTGTCCAAACCCTAATATTATATTAAGAACGTCAACGTTCAGTTAGAAAATCCTAACGACAGATAAGAAACCCTAATACCGGTTCTAGAAACCTTAATTTCAGTTTCGAGAATTCAAAACCCTAATTCAGAATTCGAAAACCCCAAATTGGGAATTTAAAGGTACTTATTTATGATTTTAGACTTAATTAGGGAAACTCTAATAATTAATTAGAAAATCCTAATTTTAAATTTTGAAACCCAAATTGTTCTGTTAGAAACCCTAATGTACAATTATGAACCTAATTGTTAAATTAGCCATTTTAATTAGAAAATACTAATCCTAATTAGCAAGCTTGAATTATAATTAGAAAATCTTAATATAATTAGAGATTCCTAATTATTATTTAGAAATATTAATTTTTTATTTTTAAAACCTAAATTAAAAATCCTAGAAGAAGAAAAAAATTAACCTTATGGTTAAACCATAAGGGTCAAATCATAAGGGTCCAAACCCTAAGGGTTGTAGCAATTGTCATTAACGCCATTAAAATTAAAAGCCAAATGTCTAAAGTGCCCTTGTTGCATTATTTGACATAACTTGCAAATTTGCTAAAATGGGAGTTGGTGGCCAACCTAGATCAGTCCATGTGACTTAAAAACTCAAGCATTAGCCTCTTTATCTCAGCCACATTATTGCATCTATATATATATATATAGAATTGGAGAGAGAAAAGACATATTTTAGCCCCATTTGTCTACAAACACTCAACCAACACACTCTCTCTCTCTAGACCCACGAAATCAATTAATGATTCAGTCCCTAGAATGATCCATAGCATCTCAAGAACAGATCATGATGATCAGATTCAAGATCAAAGCATTAAAGAGTTATAAACCCTAAATTTTGAAAATCATATGATCTTATGTTAGATGTTGTAATTTGTTGTTATAAGATGTGTCTAAGGATGTTATTTAGTGATCTGGGCTATTACATCATGTAGATGCATGAAATTAAAATTTTAAAAACTGGTCTATGAACCCTAAAACATGGCCTGACAGCCGAATGTCAGGGCTCATAGATCATTACCTATTATTTGTTTTTGTGTTTTAAAGGTTTGTAGTTGTAGTATGTTGTGAGGGCTTTGATTTGGAACTTGAATCAAGCCCAGATCATGTGTAGATTGTAAGTTATGAAGGGTCAAAGGGCGTTGACCGGTATTGACTAGCTGGTCTGGAAAACCCAAATTTTACCAAGAAAATCTGATAACCGTTTTGCAGGCCTTTGATGTAAGACCCCAACTATTATGAATAAAGATTAATTTTTTTCTCGAAATATATTTTTGAATATTATGGTGTGGATTTGATATAATGTTATAGTTGTGGGTATTATTTAAAAATTTTGCAAAGTAAGCAAGTGGTTATATAATATTCGATTGGTCGGGGAATATTCGTTTTAACATGGAATATTCGTACGACGACACAATCATTGGTGGACCCCACAACGAAAGTATTGTCGTATTTAGAAAACGACAGAATTATCTTTTTATAAAAATAACGGCGAAAGTTTTACCGTTAAACTGTAGAAATACCCGGTGGTAAAAGTATAGTAATACGCGTGGTTGCATAGTAACACACGATATTGATTATAGATGCTTACGTGAGAAGTCACTCAGTTATACTCAATTATTGCTACAATAATTGTTGCATCGTATCTCTCATATTATTGATTCAATTATTATCACAGTATCATCTGCATAATATTTATTATTATTAAATCAATAATTAAGACGACAAAGTTATTCATATTATTATTTGCAATATTGACAATGTCTAGAAGTTCTGTCAAGGAGAGGTTTGGTCACCTAATTACGCGCCAATAAAAAGAAATCCTTATGGGAAAGCCCCCTCTTTCTTGGGAACGACCTGGTTGTTAAATATTATGAGTTATAATATTAATGATAAATAAGTTGTGTTGATTAAAGATGAAATTGATAGTTTCATTGTGTTGGAATTATTAGTGTTAGTGGAAATCGACATTTATTTCGATAATAATTGATGTCTAGAGGTTATATTGACCAATCGGAGAATTAATCGGATAAATGAGCAATTAATTGCTATTATTTGACATGCTTATAACTATTTGTTCACATATGTGTACTATTGATTCACATTCATGTACTATTAGGGGAGGCGGTGCAAGATTGATAATACCTGCATGACTAAATTAAAAATGGAGGTATAGATGAAGGTACTATACTGTAATTAGTTTTTTTCACATGATTATACTATTAAGTCACATGAATAAACTATTAATTCACATTATTTACTATTAGGGGAGGTGGTGCAAGTTTGATAATACTTGCAGGACTAAATTAAAAATGAAGAAAAAGAGGAAGGTATTATACTGTAATATTTTGAGCCCCAAAACGTGCAATTATCGAAACTATATTTTTTTATAAATAGTAGCTCATTCTTCCTTCATTTCTCACCAATTCACTAAAGTTATAGAGAACTTATTATAGAGAGAAATTATTGAGAGAAAGAAGAAGAGAAGTCTGCTACCTCACTATTCTAGTATCTAGTCTTCTTCTAAGGTAAGGGGTATTATTCTTTCGTATTCATGAAAAGGGTTATTTTCTTTCAATACTCGTAAGGGTTGTTATTCCATTCTTTATTATTATGTTGGAATAATCTGTCTATGCGAAGTACCGCATACATGGTGAAATTCTTCTATTATTCCATTCTTTATTATTTTGTTGGAATATCCTGTCTGTGCAGATTACGCATGACTTGGTTCCATTCTTTATTATTCTTTTGGAATATCTTGTCTGTACGGATTACGCATGACCTGGTTCCATTCTTTATTATTCTGTTAGAATAACCTGTCTGTGCAGATTACGCACGCCTGGTGAATTCTTCTGTTATTCCATTCTTTATTATTCTGTTGGAATAACCTATCTATGTGGATTACCGCATGCATGGTGAATGATCCTTATTCATTCCTTATTAAATTGTGGAAATGATTTATCTACGTGGATTACCGCATGGCAGGCAAAAATCTATTTGCAGTTTCATATATTCTATTATACTCATTTGGTTAAAGTTTTGGCTTCTATACTTCATGAAATTAGTAGAATATCCTGGATATTTGCGCTTCATCTAGTATCTTTCATGGAAATATTCTTTTGAACATTCTTGAATTTTACTCTACAAAACAGTATCATGTTGACAATTTGGACGTTATTAATTTCTGGATAAATTAAATTATAAATCTTTAAAAATTTATCCTTGAACTTGTTTTATTGAATTCTTATATCATTGTCATCATCCTCATGTTTATAATATGTTGAAAGTCATCTGTGGCCTGTAGTGCATAGATGGACTTGGTATGATTATGACCAGGGATTATTCGGTATAATCATGACCGTAATATTACAAATGATGTGGTAAAAGTCCTCATTGGCCGTAGTGAATTGATGGACAGTTGTTGGCATGATCATGACCATTGATGAATACACGAATATCCTTGGCCCGTAGTGCATGAATAATTTATTGTCATGATACTAATGAATATCCTTGGCCGTAGTGCAGGGATGATGTGGTTTATTTATTAAGCTGAGTCTCAACGATAAAAGTGATGAAAAACCTTTTAAATCATAGAAGATATTAGATTTTATTCTCTACTTGACTCTTTTAATGGATTGCTTGTTCCGCTGCAGTTAAACTTGATGTTTATTATATTTTATCAGTTTAACATTGTTGAAGGCTAACGATAAATTATTTTACATTATCTTAGTCGTAATATTTCTTACTGGGCTAGTTGAGCTCACCCTTTCTTTTACTATTCTCTTCAGGAAATGAGAATATAGCTGGGACGAGTCGGGGAACAGATTAACGGTCCATATGGTTGTTTTAGTAGTCCTCACTATTCTATAAAATAGTGTGACAATAAATGTAATGAGGACTCCATTGAGTGTGGATATTGTCTAGATGACAATATTCTTATTAAAACTCTTAGATTATGTTTTGTCGTATTTTACATGAGTGTTGTATAATTAAGTTATATTTGAATTTTGTACCATGTATTTGGCGACTCAAGATGGGTGATGTATACCTATTTTGGGGGCGTCACAGTTGGTATCAAAGCTCAGGGATATGATCCTTGGCTGAGATGTGAGACAAGAACTAGGAGGGGACAGACGGAGAATTCCTTCGTTAGTATGACCTACCTAAGTTTATTTGGTATTTAATTGGTCGGTCAGAGTATAGGGATAATATGTGACATGTCAATTAACCCTTATTTTGTGACAGTATTTGAAAATGACATCCGAGAACGTTGAGAATAGCAATGGAGCACAGGAGACCGTTGAGTCACCACAGATCAACACCCATGATAATGTGCATCAGGAAGGTAATAATTCTCATGTGAACAACAACACCGACCAAATGGCGAGCGACGGAATGTTTAGGAGCTTTCTACAATTCGTACAACATCAAGCAAGAGAGACTCATGTCCAAAATGCAGGTGGAAACACTGGTAACTCTCGGACGGTCACCGCTAAACAATTCAAGGAGCTGGGAC
Organism: Panax notoginseng; assembly: GCA_016801055.1. Lineage (NCBI taxonomy): Eukaryota > Viridiplantae > Streptophyta > Magnoliopsida > Apiales > Araliaceae > Panax > Panax notoginseng. Next base: position 67,444,602 of record CM029017.1, on the reverse strand, counting down.
CACCGGACTTTATTGGAGAGCCAAAACCACTTAAGGCGGAGACGTGGATACAGCAAATCACCAAGATATTTGATGTCTTGGGATGCTCCGAGGAGCAAAAGGTTCTCTTTGCCACCTTTATGTTACGAGGAGAGGCAGATTACTGGTGAGAATCGGTAAAGCGTACTCAACCTGCTGTACTGAAGATGTCTTGGGAGAAGTTCCAAGAACTATTCAACGACAAGTACTTTCCCGAAAGTATTCGTTACATGAAAGAGGTAGAGTTCATCAAGTTGGAGCAGAACAATATGACCGTGTCGCAGTATGAAGCTAAGTTTGCCAAGTTGTCCCTGTTTGCGTCTCACTTGGTTGACAATGAGGAGAGAATGACGCGGATATTTCTAAGAGGTTTGAAACCCGAGATACGTCAATATCTAATTTCTCATAAACTGTGTTTGTATTCAGATGTTGCAAATAGGGCTCAGTTATTGGAGCGCGATAACGAGTAAACTCAACCAAGAGAAAGCAGCCGGTAAAATGATAATACCAGTGGTAGCAGTCATCGAAGCGGTGATAACAAACGTGGAGGGAATCAACATGCCAGAAATGGTAACCACTTTGGTGGTAATCATGGCCAAGACAATAAGAATGGACATTTCAAGAATAGGAGATTCAACAATGATGAAAAGACGTTAGCATCATCACCCATGGTTAAGGAAGGAGAACGACCACCTATCATATGCTTCAAATGCGGAGGGGAGGGACATATTAGTCCAAACTATGCGCAGCAGTCCAAAACATATTACAATTATGAAAGAGAAGGTCACCTAGCTAGATTTTGTCGTATAGGGAAGCCAAGTCCAGTTGGAACGGTGACACCAAATGCCATCCCAGACAAGTCAAAACCAGTAGTTCAAGAGAGAGCGTTTGTTGTGACCTCCCAGAAAGCAAGGAACCCAAACAAGGTCTTCACGGGTAAGCTAATCATCAACTCTAGCGAAGTATATACCTTATTTGATACCGGTTCTACCCATTCTTTTATTTCTCCTACTTGCGCTCAATGTTTAAATTTTACTCCGGAGAAATTAGACTTTGTCTTATCTGTTGAAACTCCGTTGGGAGAAACCTTCATTACATCCACTGTTTATAAGTCTTGTTTGGTTCAAATCGGTACCCTCACATTACATGTCGATCTTATTTCCTTAAAAATGCTTGCATTTAACGTGATTCTAGGGATTGATTGGTTAACTACTCATCATGCTAAAATTGATTATTTTCGTAAAGTTGTTAGCTTTCATATTCCTAATCAACCTATTATGCGAATTTAAGCGACCAAACCATTAAAATCAATCACGGTCATCTCAAGCCATAAAGCTATTCATTTATTGAAAAATGGATGTCAAGCTTTCTTAGCTCATGTCACATATTTAAACAAAAATACGTCAAATTTGAATGATATTTCTATTGTTAATAAATTTCCTAACGTATTCCCTGAAGAACTTCCTGGCCTACCCCCGGAGCGTGAAATCGAGTTTGGTATCGACCTTGAACCCGGTACAAAATCCATTTCCAAAGTCCCATATCGAATGGCTCCTATTGAACTTCAGGAGTTAAAAACCCAACTACAGGAATTGTTAGACATCAGTTTCATTCGTCCTAGTACGTCTCCTTGGGGTGCTCCTGTTCTATTCGTGAAGAAGAAAGATGGAAGTATGCGACTTTATATTGATTATCGGGAGTTGAATCATGTCACCATCAAAAATAAGTACCCGCTGCCTCGCATTGATGACATGTTTGACCAGTTGCAAGGAGCCAAATTCTTTTCAAAGATCGATCTTCGTTTCGGATATCATCAGTTAAAGATTAGAACCGATGACATTCCAAAGACGGCTTTCAAAACTCGGTACAGGCATTACGAATTCCTAGTCATGTCTTTTAGATTGACTAATGCTCCTGCTGCCTTCATGGATATGATGAACCGAGTATTCAAGGAATATTTGGATCACTTTGTGGTCGTCTTTATTGATGACATCCTCATATATTCCAAAAGCCATGAAGATCATGAGCAACACTTGAGGCTGATACTCCAAAAGCTTCGTGAAAATAAGTTTTATGCCAAGTTGAAGAAATATGAGTTCTGGCTTGAGGAAGTACCATTTCTTGGGCATGTAGTATCAAGTCATGGAATATCTGTTGACCCGACAAAGATTGAAGCTATTCAAAGCTGGGAGCAACCTAAATCAGTGACCGAAGTACGTAGCTTTCCCAACTTAGCTGGTTATTATCGGAGATTCGTAAAAGGGTTTTCTCGAATTGCTACTCCATTAACTCAGATGACTCAGAAAGATACAAAGTTCGGTTGGAGCGAGGAATGTGAGAAGAGTTTTCAAGAACTCAAGAAGAGGCTTATTTCAGCACCTGTTCTGACAATACCATCTGGCTCGGAGAGATTTGTCATCTGCAGTGATGCTTCAGGCAAAGGGTTAGGATGTGTTCTCATGCAACATGGGAAAGTCATAGCCTATGCCTCACGACAACTCAAAGAATATGAGAGCAATTATCCTACTCATGATCTAGAGTTAACAGCTATCGTTTTTACGTTTAAGATTTGGAGGCATTACCTATATGGAGAGAAGGTGGAGATCTATACGGATCATAAAAGCCTCAAATATTTTTTCACTCAAAAGGAACTCAACATGCGGCAACGATGATGGCTTGAGCTATTGAAAGATTACGATCATACCATTCAATACCATCCTGAAAAAGCGAACGTAGTAGCTAATGCATTGAGTATAAGATTATATGCGGGTACGAGTGCATTATTGTCAACGCAAAGGCCTATTTTATATGACTTACAAATGATGGAGATAGAGTTAAAGACTCCAGGGACCCATGTGATGATGGCGAATATATGAGTAGAACCGACTTTAATCGATAAAGTTAAAGCTGCTCAAGCTACAGACCTGGAGCTGACGCGTATGAGGAAGAAAGTGCAAGAAGGTGCTATTTCGGAAGCAAGAATCAATGAAAAAGGAATGCTTCGAGTCAACTCTAGACTTTGTGTTCTTAACAATTTTGACTTAAAGTATAAAATCATGATGGAGGCGCACAACACACCGTTTGCAATCCATCCTAGGAGTACCATAATATATCGTGATCTTCGACATACATTTTGGTGGAGCAATATGAAGAGAGAGATAGAAAGGTTTATCTCAAGGTGTCTAACTTGTCTACAAGTCAAGGCAGAGCATCAAGTCTCAAAAGGACCATTGCAACCACTTGAAATTCCAGATTGGAAGTGGGAGCACATTACCATGGATTTCGTTGCTGGTCTTCCCAAGGTTTCTCAAGGCATAGATGCGATTTGGGTCATTATTGATAGATTAACCAAGTCTGCTCATTTCTTACCGATATGAGAAGCTTATACACTTGAACGTCTTGATCGTATGTATATAAACAAGATTATAAGATTGCATGGTATGCCAGTATCCATAGTTTCTGATCGAGACCCAAGATTTACTTCAAGATTTTGGGTTAGTTTGTAAAAAGCTATGGGCACGGATTTATGATTTAGTTCGGCATATCATCCTCAAGCAGATGAGCAGTCGGAAAGGACTATTCAAACTCTTAAAGATTTATCAAGACTCTGTGTCTTGACTTCAAAGGAAGTTGGGACAAGTTCTTACCATTGGTGGAGTTTTTCTACAACAACAGTTATCAAGCAAGTATTGGCATGGCTCCATTTGAGGCGTTGTATGGAAGAAAGTGTCGTTCTCCAGTATACTGGGATGAGGTGGGTGAAGCAACGTTGTTGGGACCAAAGTTGGTACGTATGACTACGAAAAAGATTCAAACGATCCGACAACGTATAAAAACCTCACAAGATCGACAAAAGAGTTATACTGATCTTCATCGAAAGGACATGAAATTCGATATTGGAGATCATGTGTTTTTACGTGTTGCTCCATGAAAAGGAGTTATGAGATTTAAAAAGAGAGAAAAGCTCAATTCTCGATTCGTTGGCCCATTTTTAATCCTCGATTGAGTAGGAACTATGGCCTATAGACTCGCCTTACCGCCAAGTATGTCTCGTGTTCATAATATTTTTCACATATCTATGTTACGTAAATATGTGAAAGACCCGAATCACATTTTTTAATTAGAACCGGACGAGATAGCGGAAGATTTAACGTATGAAGAGGCACCTGTTAAAATCTTGGATAAGAAGGATCATATTTTATGCTCTAAAGTTATACCTCAAGTCAAAGTTTTGTGGAGAAACCATGATGTTGAAGAAATAACTTGGGAGTTAGAATCTAAAATGAAGTCAAGGTATCCTCACCTCTTCGACATACCAGGTACGCACCCTAATTTCGAGGACAAAATTTCATAAGAAGGGGAGGTTGTAAGACCCCAACTTTTATGAATAAAGATTAATTTTTTTCTCGAAATATATTTTTGAATATTATGGTGTGGATTTGATATAATGTTATAGTTGTGGGTATTATTTTCAAATTTTGTAAAGTAAGCAAATGGTTATATAATATTCGATTGTTCGGGGAATATTCGTTTTAACAGGGAATATTCGTACGACGACACAATCATTGGTGGACCCCACAACGGAAGTATTGTCGTAGTTAGAAAACGACAGAATTATCTTTTTATAAAAATAACGACGAAAGTTTTACCGTTAAACTATTGAACTACCCGGTGGTAAAAGTACAGTAATACGCGTGGTTGCTTAGTAGCACACGGTATTGATTATAGATGCTTACGTGAGAAGTCACTCAATTATACTCAATTATTGCTACAGTAATTGTTGCATCATATCTCTCATATTATTGATTCAATTATTGTCATAGTATCATCTGCATAATATTTATTATTATTAAATCAATAATTGAGATAATAAAGTTATTCATTTTATTATTTGTAATATTGACAATGTCTAGAAGTTCTATCAATGAGAGGTTTAGTCACCTAATTGCGCGCCAATAAGGAGAAATCCTTATCGGAAAGCCCCCTCTTCCCTGGTAACGACCTGATTGTTAAATATTGTGAGTTATAATATTAATGATGAATAAGTTGTGTTGATTAAAGATGAAATTGATAGTTCCATTGTGTTGGGATTATTAGTGTTAGTGGAAATCGATATTTATTTCGATAATAATTGATGTCTGGAGGTTATATTGACCAATCGGGAAATTAATCGGATAAATGAGCAATTAATTACTATTATTTCACATGCTTATAACTATTTGGTCACATGTGTGTACTATTAATTCACATTCATGTAATATTAGGGGAGGTGGTACAAGATTGATAATACTTGCATGACTAAATTAAAAATGGAGGTATAGATGAAGGTACTATACTGTAATTAGTTTTTTTTCACATGATTATACTATTAAGTCACATGAATGAACTATTAATTCACATTATTTACTATTATGGGAGGTGGTGCAAGTTTGATAATACTTGCAGGACTAAATTAAAAATGAAGAAAAAGAGGAAGGTATTATACTGTAATATTTTGAGCCCCAAAACGTGCAATTATCGAAACTATATTTTCTTATAAATAGAAGCTCATTCTTCCTTCATTTTTCACCAATTCACTAAAGCTATAGAGCACTTATTATAGAGAGAAATTATAGAGATAAAGAAGAAGAGAAGTCTGCTACCTTACTATTCCAGTATCCAGTCTTCTTCTAAGGTAAGGGGTATTATTCTTTCGTATTCATGAAGAGGGTTATTTTCTTTCAATACTCGTAAGGGTTGTTATTCCATTCTTTCTTATTACGTTGGAATAACCTGTCTATGCGAAGTATCGCATACATGGTAAAATTCTTCTATTATTCCATTCTTTATTATTCTGTTGGAATATCCTGTCTGTGCGGATTACGCATGACTTGGTTTCATTCTTTATTATTCAGTTGGAATATCTTATCTGTGCGGATTACGCATGACCTGGTTCCATTATTTATTATTCTGTTGGAATAACATGTCAGTGCGGATTACGCATGCCTGGTGAATTCTTTTGTTATTCCATTCCTTATTATTCTGTTGGAATAACCTATCTATGTGGATTACCGCATGCATGGTAAATGATCCTTCGTATTCATTCCTTATTAAATTGTGGAAATAATCTATCTACGTGGATTACCGCATGGCAAGCAAAAATCTATTTGCAGTTTCATATATTTTATTATACTCAGTTGGTTAAAGTTTTGGCTTCTATACTCCATGAAATTAGTAGAATATCCTGGATATTTGCGCTTCATCCAGTATCTTTTCAAGAAAATATTCTTCTGAGCATTCTTGAATTTTACTCCACAAAACAGTATCATGTTAACAATTTGGACGTTATTGATTTCTGGATAAATTAAATTATAAATCTTTAAAAATTTATCCTTGAACTTGTTTTATTGAATTCTTATATCATTGTCATCATCCTCGTGTTTATAATATGTTGAAAGTTATCTGTGGCCTATAGTGCATAGATGGACTTGGTATGATTATGACCAAAGATTATTCGGTATAATCATGACCGTAATGTTACAAATGATGTGGTAAAAGTCCTCATTGACCGTAGTGCATTGATGGACAGTTGTTGGCATGATCATGACCATTGATGAATACACGAATATCCTTGGCCCGTAGTGCATGGATAATTTGTGGTCGTGATACTAATGAATATCCTTGGCCGTAGTGCAGGGATGATGTGGTTTATTTATTAAGCTGAATCTCAGCGATAAAAATGATGAAAAATCTTTTAAATCATAGAAGATATTAGATTTTATTCTCTACTTGACCCTTCTAATGGATTTCTTATTCCGCTGCAATTAAACTTGATGTTTGTTATATTTTATCAGTTTAACACTGTTGAAAGCTAACGATAAATTATTCTGCATTATCTTAGTCATAATATTTCTTACAGGGCTAGTTGAGTTCACCCTTTCTTTCACTGTTCTCTTCAGGAAATGAGAATATAGCTAGGACGAGTCAGGGAACGGATTGACGGTCCAGATGGTTGTTTTAGTAGTCCTCACTATTCTATAAAATAGTGTGACAATAAATGTAATGAGGACTCTATTGAATGTGAATATTGTCTAGATGACAATATTCTTATTAAAACTCTTAGATTATGTTTTGTCGTATTTTACACGACTGTTGTATAATTAAGTTTTATTTGAATTTTGTACCATATATTTGGCGACTCAAGATGGGTGATGTATACCTATGTTGGGGGCGTCACATTTGATCTTACTGATCATTGTTAGTCAGGTCATTTTGTTGGTTGGATCTTGTAGACTGACATGTATGCTATATATATAAGCCTTTACTTTACCAAAATCATAAACAGAAACAATTATAATCGTGGTCAAAGTAGGGTTGACAAAATTGCCTTATGAAGGTTTCTGAAAAACCCAGATCTTCAAGGAGCAGTTCCTGACCTCTACTTTGACCGGTCTAGATCTCTTAAATTTGTTGTTGTTATGATGATCTAATGTTATAAAATTGTTCACTGACATCAATACTACATGACTGAACCAATAAAACACATTATGTAAGCTCGGAATGCATAGATTCGAAGCTTCAAAGTAAGGCCTAACAACTATTCTTCATCTCTAGAAAACCCAAAAATGAAGAACAGCTCTGACAAGATTTTCTGGAGCATAGACCTTGCTGTTGTGTTGTTTTATGATCATGAAACCAGTTGTGATATGTAGTATTACATCCATACTATATCCTTAATCCATTAGCATGCTCAGAAACTTTATGATCAAGAATCCACAAGTGGTCAAACCTACCACCCTGCAAACCGGCTATGAGTTTCTGGGTTTCCTCAAGAACACTCAAGAACGCTTATAGCGACAGTTTCGTCGCTATAGGGCCCTTTAGCGACAAATTAATTATAAAATTATTATTTTTATTAAATAATTAGTATTAAATAATTTTTAATTATTAAAAATTAATATTAAATTCCTAAAAATTATTTTAAAGCTTAAAAATGGGTTTTTAATTATTTTGAATATATTTCATTAATATTTAATATTTTTAGAATATTAATGATATTTAATTTATTTAATTATAATATTAAATAAATTATTTAAAAATGGTTTTAATACTTGAAAAATCATGAAAAATTATATTATGGTATAAGAAAACATTTTAAGCTATTTTTAATGAATTTTAATATTTTGTGATGAATTTTATTAATAAATTAGTATTAATGATAATTAATTTATTTAATAAATATATTAAATAAATTATGAAAAAGTAGAATTAATGATTTAAAAATTATATAAAAATGATTTAAGTGTTATAAAAATATTTTAAGTTATAAAATATAACTTTTGATATTTTGTCATGAAAATATTAATATTTTAATATTAATGACAATTAATTAATAATGGTTTTAATTACTTTAAAATCATTTAAAGGTAATGATAAAGTATTAAAAATACTTTGAGATAGTATAGATACTTTATAATATTATGTTGATTATTTCATTAATATTTGATATTAAATAAATATTAATGATAATGGAATATTGTGGTATTTAATTCATATAAATATGATATTAATGATTGAAAAATTGTAATAAATGGTAATAATTATCTGAAAAGTATTACGAGCTTATGAAAAATATTTTGACTGTTAATAAATTATCTAAGATATTTGTGAGCCAATTTAAACTGAGTCTTAGCGATATTAGGCTCAAGAATTGTCCGACTAGGTCGTCAGGATGACGAAATTGTGTTGGTTTCAACTCAGACTGAAATAGTTTGACTTGATACTGAGTCTTAGGTAGTTTGTGGATTGATAGGGTTATGTATTATGTGTTTAGGTTATTCTTTGATTATATATAATATTATTATATTGTGATGATATTATTCTAATATTTAGATATCGGTATTATTTATATTAGATTTTCAGACAAAGTTAAATAAGTTGCGTAATGATAATCAACGGATCAGGTAAGTTTTTCTTAACTCAATTTTGAGTTGTTTATTCAAATATGCTTGTGGATAATCATTACTGATTACCATGTCTATGAATTGTGGAATCATACTCAGTGCATATTGCATGTATTCATCAGGTATGAAAGGCTGATCACCTTCATTACCATTCGGTCCAGTTATAATTGATATGTTCATGTTCAATGTTCATTCAACTATGAAAATTTGTCCATGCTAGTTCACAATTATATTTTTGAATGTTAGCCAGATATTATTCAAAATCTTTCCATCATGATATATCCTTAATTTATTAATCTTAAACTTGTTGGGCAAACTTGTTGCTCACCCTTGCTATATCATGATTAACATTGCAGATTAAGGCGAATACGTCGGATACAAGAAAAAGTCAAAGCCAAGTTCAGCTTGGGATTATATGTGCAGCTAAATTGTAATAATATAGTATGATAATAACATTGTATGCTTAGATAGAATATTGGTTCAGGTTTTATGTGAAGGTTTTTGACCTTGGAGTTAGTGTGTAAATGTATTGTATAAATAATTTATGTTTATATTTTCTGTAATAGTGTGTAAATGATTGTAAAATTCAAGAATAATATTCACGTATCAAAAATAATTTGGACATAAAAGAATCAAATTTTCGTCGTGAATAGTATTTCGTGAATAGTATCCCGTGAATAGTACTTCGTGAATAGTGATGTACGTATGAATAGTACCGTACGTATAAATAGTGTCGTACGTATGAATAGTGTCGTACGTATGAATAGTGTCGTATGTATGAATAGTACTCCGGCATGAAAAGATTAAAATTTAACAAGAATGTTTGGAAAAATATTTTCGTGAAAAGATACTCAATGAAGCGCAAATTTTAAGGATATTCTACTAATTTCAAGAAGTATAGAAGCAATACTTAACAAAATGAGTGTAAAATTCAGAATCTGAAACGAAATAATATTACTTACATACTACAGAGTATGGAAGAAAATATTATTTCATACGAATATTGAACAAAAATAATATCCCTTACAACTGTTGAACGAAAATAATATTCCTACGAATATTGAACGAAGATAATATTCCTTACAAATATTGAATGAAAATAAAATTCCTTACGAATATTGAACGAAAATAAAATTCCTTACGAATACGAAAAATAATATCATAAGCGAATACGAAATAAATAATACCTCTTACCTTAAAAGGAGAGTAATTTCGACTGGTATAGCGGGGATATTCTTGAAAAAAAGTTATACTATTTTCTATACTCAAAGCTTCCTTAAACTCAAAAGAAATACGCTCAATATTATAGAAGAAAAATTCTCTGATTCTGGTGTGATTTTTATTTCTAAACTAAGCATCCTATTTATAGTAGAATGGCATGACACTATTTGGACGCAAAGTAGGAAAGGTTCACAGGCGAAGTTCACGGACGATTCGGCAGAATTCGTTAATTTTTTTTTTTTAATTTTACTATGCTATACTATGCAAATACTATGCAGTACTATGCAATACTATGCAAAATAATAAAATATAATATATTCAATTTTATATAAAAAAACAAAACTTATAATGTGTGTGTGTGTGTATATATATATATATATATATATATATACACACACACACACACACACTAACATACTTTATAACTTTTTACCGATTATTTTAAAAAATGAGCAAGTGGGGGTCCATGTAATAAGTAAAATTTACAACAAATACTTAATAAAACACTCCTCTATTTATCTCAATTCACTTGGCTTCACTAAACACATTTTTAATAATATTTATTTATCATTATTATAACTCGCAATATTAACAACTAGATCATTTCCAAGAAAGAGGGGATTTTTTAATAAGGACTTCTCCCTATTAGCCCATAATTAGGTGACCAAATCCCTTTCCTCAACAGAACTTTCTAGACATTGTCAATAATGCAAATAATAATATGAATAACTTTGTCGTCACAATTATTGATTTAATAATATAAAATATTATGCAGATGATACTGTGACAATAATTGAATCAATAATGTGAGATACTATGCAGCAATTATTGTAGCAATAATTGAGTAAAACTGAGTGACTTCTCGCGTAAACATCAATAATCAAAGATATTGTATAATACCGTGTGCTACTATGCAACCACGCGTATTACTGTAAATTTATCACCGGGTATTTCAACAGTTAACGGTAAAACTTTTGTCGTTATTTTTATAAAAAGTTATTTATGTCATTTTCTAACTCCGACAGTAATTCTGTAGCGGGGTCCACCAATAATTGTGTCGTCGTACAGATATTTCCCTACAAAAAGAATATTCCCCGACCAAACGAATATTTTATGACAACTTGTTTACTTTGCAAAATTTATAAATACTACCTACAACTATAACATTATATCAAATACACACCTTATTAATCAAAATAATATTTAGAGAAAATTAATTTTTTATTCATAAAAGTTGGGGTCTTACAGACAGTAATTTCGTTGTGAGGTCCACCAATGATTTTGTTATCGTACGAATATTCCCTGACCAAACGAATATTTCCCGACCAAACGAATATTTTATGACAACTTGCTTACTTTACAAAATTTATAAATATTACCCACAACTATAACATTATATTAAATTCACACCTTATTATTTAAAAATAATATTTAGAGAAAATTAAATCTTTATTCATAAAAACTAGAGTATTACACAAATGTAGATTTACTCATTATTGATGCGAGAGATTATTTTTCATAACAAAAGTCCGCATGTTTTTTTGAACTATGTAACAGATAAGTTTTAAATACGACATAATTTAACAATAATATTTACAATAATAATTATTTGTTTAATTTTAGATGAAGTCACTATAATATGACATTTTAATTGGAATAAGGAAAAAAATAGGAAAATTTAAAAAAAACTTTTGGATTGTTGAATCATCAAAAAAATTATTTCTTAGACTAATAAGTTAACTCAGGATCAACGGAAACGATTCGATAATTGTCTTATTATATTGTCTAAATAGAATGTCTGATTTGTACACTGTAAAACAAATAGGAACTTATTAAATCTCTAACAATATATACTGAACCAACAAACAATGAAACACTCAACCGTAGTGATGCAATGGATTGTGCCGGGTTGGTTTAATTTATGTGTATCCCTTACTTTTTGTACACTATTAAAATCTAGTGTGTTTACTAAATTTTTGTTTACAATATAATTCATTTGTTTTTACACAATCATGAATATATTCATTGTAAAATATCCAAAAGTAATACCAATAATTTTATTTTTACATTATCTAATACATGACATGAATAAACATTTAAACACTCGAGTAAACGAATTTCAAACCAACATATTTCTAAAAATTCTAATACTAATGACAATATTCAAATCTCGTGATATATATGATTAATAATGTTCTAATATATTTTTTTAGATTTCTTTTCCTTCCTTTTCCCTCAAGTTTTCCAGTTCTAACCATACTCCAAGTATACAAAAATAGGGTATTCTTAAATAATTGAGATTTACTTGCAATAATGAGAGTGTAAATCTATGTTATGTTGCACAACAATTTTTTTAATAAAATAATACCATCATATAAAATCAAGACGGATCCAGTTGCCAGACAATTTCCAAGTGACTGCAATCGATCAAACCTTTTACTCGATCCAGAGCTGCATGTCTGTGCTGCAACAAAAGAAGCGAGTCGCCATCTACTTGCTCCTCCATCTCTTTAGTTTTCCTTTTACGAGGCATTTTTCTTGAGCAACTTTTCCATTTTGATTCAAACTCGCAAGCTACAAATAGATAATGTCATAGAAAAGTGAATTTGTTCCTCAGTACTAACGCAACAATGTGAACAACAAGCTCACAGAGACGAATGGATAAAAACACCGTGGCATGACATGCTATGCAAAGCATTTAGGGTGAAAGCTCCATCAGATGAATGAATGAGAAAATTTACCAGTAAAAGGAGAAACACCGAGTCATGATATTGTTGTTTCTTCAATGCAAAAATAGTGATCAGTTATGGGAAACAGCAAGTCTGACTTATCAGCTGAAACTAATTCAGTTGCAGTCCTAGCAGCTCCTTGTTTGGCAAATGTATGAAAAACATGTTTTATACTATGAATTCTTCGGGATTTAACAGCTAGCTCTCAAAGTGACTGTGTAGGACTTAGCCCTAGTTAGGTCTGATCTAAATGAACAAATTAAGCAACTGATTAACTAACTAGGGTTTTTAATTAGTATTTCAAGCTAAAACACAACAATTGAAAATGATTATAAACAGTAACTTGGATCGTAGTAAACAAAGGAATTCAGGAAATGAACTTGAAGGAACTTGGGGAGAAGATACCTAGGAAGATATGGATGGACTAAGCCATTTCTGATTTAATTCTCATACATGAATTCACACATCTCCTATTAATAGACTAGTTATCCTGCATTAATAATGCTAATATGAACCATAGAAGTAACCAACTCCCATGTGCACTACTAGTCTACTATTCTAGAATATTCTAAATGCTACTCTGTTCCCTTAGTTATTTTATTTTCCTTTTGAGGTCCCTGGCCTTCCACATTGCCGCCAGTCTGCTATCATGAACTCCGGATGCTCGTTTCGTGTTATTGAGGTCAAAAAATATATATGGAAAGAAATTAGCTTTACGTGCAAATGCAATAGTAGAAGTTCAGGCAGTCATGCGAGATGCAATAGTACAAGTTCCAGGAACAGAATGTTAGAACACAGGAGACAGCCAGTTTTGCAGGCCTCTTACATTGCATGGTTTATATGAAACTGAGCCGAACTCCATTTTCCTGAAAATTTAGTTTCTAAAGATCGAAACTTAATCTGTTGCTCAGCCTGATAACAACAACTAATCTAGCTACAAAGTATTTGCTGACAATTCTCTTACTAATGACAACTCAAATGCAACTCCCTCCATTCAAAAATTAGAGATACATTTTTAAAACAACGATTTTAAGGAAAATTTTATTTTTCCAAACATATCCCTCGCATTTGCCAACCATCTTCCTTTGTACAATCTCATGGACTCCAAGAACTAAAAAAAACAAAGTGAAAAGCAAAAACAAGAAAAATGTGATTGCAATTGGATTTGCCAACCATCTTCCTTTGTACAATCTCATGGACTCCAAGAACTAAAAAAAACAAAGTGAAAAGCAAAAACAAGAAAAATGTGATTGCAATTGGGAAAATGACTCGCGACAAAGCGAGACAAAAGTAAAACATGAAAATAAATAGATATATGGAGCGGGATGAGGAGAAAAACGTTAATTTTGACTACTAGAAACAGAAAGGGTTGGTAAAGGAAATACCTTTTGTACATTTTTTTTGGGCTTTAGCTTTTACATTTCAATTGGAGTTATCGCAAGTTCAACTATCGTACAATACCAAGAGTCTGACAAAACTTATAATAGTTGCCATGTCATCCAAAAAATCCAGCCAGCCACAGTTTCAATAGATGAAAGATGCAAAAGTTTCATAATCAACAAAAATAAGGTAAAACTTTCAAATACGAGGGAATTTAACTACCCAACATAACTAAACAATACAGTCAGCAAGCAAGACAGAATTCTTAACTATTTAACTATGCATGCACTACACACTACATAATTAAACAACCACAGTAATCAAGGTGAGATTAGGCAGTATTTAGGAAATGAAGAAGGAGAATAAATGAAAGGTTCTGACTTGATGCCTTATGAGGCCTATATTAATGCTAACTGCATGAGCTGCAGAAGCTATTACAGAAATCAGTACTTGTATATGGACGCAATGCTCATGCCACAACAATCAGTTCTTGTGGTTGCAGCAACATATTTATAAAGTACATCAGCTACATATTTATAGAATGTGATATATTGACACATAATTTCACATAGAAATGAAGTTGAAAAGGAGCAATAAGAAGTCAAAGAAGTCTAGAACAGGCATAGGAAGACAGATAAAGGAGGGTTTTAACCTGAGTTCCAAATCATATCTTTAGAGATTTGATAATTTAGGCTTAGATGATAGCTGATGGTTTTAGGAACTTAGAAATAAGCAATCCAAATATACACATAATCTTAGTTATACCTTTGCTTTTATCCGGAAATCCTTGAACAAGGCATGCAGAAACCCATGGCCTTCCAGAACAGGATGCTTTTGCACCTCCCTTTAGTTCACCATTATGTTGTTTCAAGCTACAAAACAAGTATTGAGCTAAGTGGACAATAACATAATTACATTTATACTATGGATTATTTTTTTCTCAATAAGTAATATAAGCATCATAACCAGAGCTTCTAACAGAAACCAAAAGCTAAACAAGTAGCGTTGAACTGGAAAATACAGTTAACACGCAATGAAATGGCCTGTGCTTAATACCACAAGAAAAAAAAGAACTAAAGAAGATTTGAGTTTATGAGTAAAAGATATGAGTAAAAGAAAGGTGTAGACAGACTAAAATGCGTAAAAGTAAGGTATAGAGAGACTGAAGATATTGTATCAATAAAAAGGTCATAGCCAATACACAAGGCTTCCGCAAATTTCTGCATCCATCACTGCATATATTGTTAGCAACAGAACAGGTTATAGCAAACTAATTGCAATATATTGAGTTGATAGATCACTTTAGGCATAACTTGTAAATTGCTTATTGAAATTTGTGGCGACTAAGATTTGTATCTCTACTATGGTCATGTTTATATATTGGTACTTTGCAATTTTTCAAATTTACAAAAATATTTGATCATTAACCATAAAAAAATTCAAGAGTTTCCTTGATGGACTTTTATCAATTTGAAATTTTCATATTGTACTTCCAAAAATTTTAATTCATTGAATTCAGGTGCTTTTTAGTGAGTTAATTAAATCCTAAATTTATCTATTTTTCTGATTTGGTCGATGGAGCTCAGATTTTAAGTTTATTACATATCAACTAAAGAAGTGAGATATAACTATTATCGCTATTATTATTTTTTAAAAGCAAGATATTCTTGAAGAAATGAGATATTATAAACATTAGAAGTTTACGAACACAGCGGAAGGCATTCTACCTCAGGTCCTGCTTGGATGAAACGCAAGATATTGTCAATAAATAGAATTACGTCATTGGCATCTCGGAAATATTCAAAGAGGAAATGAATGCATTTTTAACCCCGCCGCTTGGCTAAGTTGTTTAAGGGAGAATTTGGGAAAGATTTGTTCGGGGATGGGAGACATAGTCTGGTCGCAAGGCCGAGAAACTCATCTTTATAAAAAAAATAAAAAAATGAATGCATTTTTAAACTCATCTTTATAAAAAAAATAAAAAAATGAATGCATTTTTATACTATTAAATCTTAAGTGATAAAGGGGATTCTGTTACAGGAATAGATTCGGGTACAACTGTTACAATTTTTACATTCACTTTGGATCATAGTACCTTGGTGCATATTTTCTAATTCTTATTGCTTCCTCTATAAAGCAATTAGAAACTTATTATGGTAATAAAACCCTAAAATTGTTGCCATAATTTTACCCTAATAGAAGTCTCTAGAATTGCAATCAAAACCTCTTTAGAATCATGCTAAATTACCTAAAATAAAAGGAAACAAAATATAATATAAGCTGCCTAATATTTTAGAAAACAAAATCTTTTCTAAATTCTGAATCGACTTGTATCAAATTGTCTTTCCATGTAAGATGTAATCCATGGGCCGCTAGGAATTTATATTGAATCCTTAACGCTCGAGTCGATAGATTGACGAAAAATTCTGACCCACTCATGCTTCTATCATTCCCCTCCTCTTCAAAAGGTTTGGCATCTCATCCTCTCGAAAATGATTCAACAACAAAATTGCTCCTACATGAAAACAAACTAAGTTAGTATCATCAAACAAATCATAATGCCAAAACTCAACTTGAACATGAAATATATAAGAAGTATCAACAACACAAGTCAGAATATGAGAAGAATCATTAAAAACTCCAACTCCTGCAAGGAACATAGCAATGTCCGACAACTTCCCCGAATCAACATGAACAACTCGTAGACCAAATTCTTCCAAAACTCTACGAAAAGTTCTATATTTGTCTGGATCAAATATCAGTGCACAGAACGCCTCATGTGGTATATACTCATTCACGAATTCCCGAATCAAAAGTCAATGTGATGATCTCGTCCATTCGCAAATATTTCCATTTCGATGCTCCTGGGTCAAATGTCAACTTTTGAAACTCATCACGTCGCATAAGCCCATACACCAGAATTCTTGTATTCAACACAAAATAAAACAAATCAAGTTCTTTTTGTCTAATCATAAATAAATCAAATGATTCAAAATCACATGCATAATCTACTAGAACACTCAAAACACTTCCCTGTAGACTCTCAATGCATTGACCGAATTGAATTGCACGATCCATAATCTGCAAAACACACCCAACCTTTCTCTTCCCATTGACATTAACACAGTCAAAATCAAATAATGTTGTCAACGGAGTAAAAAGGTCATAACCTCACAAGATAAAAACTCAATAACATACTTATCACGATAAACAAACAACACGCTACAGAATTTTCTAAATTGTTGACAAAAATTGGAATATCATCAAAATATAGAATAACAATTTTTCTCATGAAAGAACACAAAATATGATTCAACAATCCCATGGTAGTATTGTGACAACCCGGAAAATCGGATTGTCCAAAATTTAAGTTTAAAGAATTAGTTATTAATAAAATGAATTTTTATTAATACTATTATGTGTTGTGTGTTTATTAATCGTTCTATAACTTAGGATGATTATAATACGGGAGTATTTTGGCTACGAGCTAGACTGAACGAATAAGAATTTTCAAGACGAAAATAAAATTTTCCCGGGAACGAAAATATTTCTGGGGAAAAAGACGAAATAGGCACTATTCACCCGACGAAACCTAAGGGTTAGGGTTTGAATAACCTAAGCCTTTCCGAGAGTTCGGTATGTCGAAATGACATTCCGTCGAAAAATTTGACGATAATATATCGTGAAAAGTTAAATAAGCCGATAAAATTTTTTCTCGAAAAACGTGCAAAAATCGGACGAAATAAAACAACAAAAAAGTATTGTTATGTACTTTTCATCTGTTTAGCTACGTTAGGGAACAACGTGAAGGAAAACGCTTAACCTCAAAAAGTGTTATTCAGTTTTTCGGAGTTCCGAAAAATGCGTAAAAGTTAAACTGTAGAGGAAAAACGAAATATCTAAAAATATTTGGATTACAAGAATCGCAGTTTTTAAAACTGTCAGACGAAACCCGAAAGACAGAACCAGAAGTTTCGTGAATAGTAAGGAGGTGTATTGAGGAGATGAGAATCG
The DNA here is from genome assembly GCA_016801055.1 of Panax notoginseng. NCBI lineage: Eukaryota > Viridiplantae > Streptophyta > Magnoliopsida > Apiales > Araliaceae > Panax > Panax notoginseng. The sequence continues at coordinate 67,426,298 of CM029017.1, read as the reverse complement.
TAAATCTAGGGGCGAAATGACTATTTTTCCCCTAACTTTGAAAATCTATATAATGAAAGTGTTAGTTGATTTTTTCAAAATCAACCAACACTTTGGAAGAGAGAGAGAGCTTGAGAGGTTGAAGAAGATGGAGAAGGAAGAGAATGAGCATGAATGATCGGATCGAAAGTGTTCGTGAAATAGAAAAGCTAGCGAATCGTCGGTTTTGTCTAAAGGGAGAAAAATAAGGAATGAAGGTATTAAAACCTAACTTTTAAGTTAGATTTTCTTTAAGTTTTATATGTTGAAAACATAGCTTAATGAGAATAAGAAGTAAATGATGTTAGGAATGATTTCATATGGTAGAAATTATTGAGAAAAGAATAAATAAGAATTAGAAGTTTAGTAAATAAATTTCTTAAGGAAGTATAAGATTCGTAATGAATTTGAACGATCCGAATGAATCATATGAATGATTCGGTGTAAGAAGTAAAGAATGGTGTTTTATAACATCAAATTCTAATAAAAAGTGGAATCGTAATCAAAATATCGATTAAAAATGAAGAACGCGAAGAACACGAAGAACGTTGTTGATGGACAAATTTAAAACCATCGTAGTATAACTTGTTGATGGACAAGTTTAAAACCATCGCGTATAAGTTAGTTGCTTATTGCTTGGTTAGGAACGATAGAAACGTTCATGAAGAACGGATTGAACTAAGTTATAACGAAGTTGTGGCGAAATTTTCGTAAAAAACGAACGAGAAATAAAAAGTATGTAAATGAACCCGAAGGTGTAGGGTTTCATAAGAATGTAAGAGAATGTAAAAAACGTGAGTCGTGGACTCAAGAACGAACGAGTTCCGAGTTCGGATGACCGAATTACGGACGAGCGGACGAAGAATGTTAATAACGTAAAACGAACGAGTAAGGAAATTTAAGCCAATTGGATGGCATGTTAACGGATTTAGAATAAATGTCTGTTTGGTGGAAGTTGAAGTACATAAGATAAGGGAGAGAATGGCTTTGGAACGACTTCGTTCCGAGTTATAACGAAGAAGTTATGGGATTGCAAAGTACGCATCTCAAACTTGATTCAAGACTTAGAAAATTTTCTAGGATTTTGTGTTCGGCGCTGCAGCGCTAGCAAAGCCTTGGGAGGCGACGCCACAACGCGAGCTCGGGCCATCAGCTACTGTTGAGTGGCGCCGCAGTGCAAGAAAGAAAGAGGGACTTGGCGCCGCAACGCCAAACCAGGAAAGAGAGTGACATAGGCTCGCGCCGCAACGCGAAAGGAAGGTAGTAACCCGGCACCGCAGCGCCGGTGCAGGGCAAGGCCCAGTGTTGAGCTTTTTATTGCTCAATTACGGGGGGATGTGCAAGAAAGAAATATGAACGTGTAGTTCACGTAACGTAACACTTAATCAAGTGATTTAAACCTTTAGTAAAGGTTGAACGAAATGATTGAACGGGATTAAAAGACAAAGAATGTAATGAATGTAAACGCAACGTAGTTACGATGAGCGATCGGTCTTAGCATACAACGAATAGTATGGCTTCGACATTAAGAAAGGATAATGAACGTGGGGTTCAGGTAATGAAGAACGAATGAAAACCGTAACGAACGGTAATGAGATTAACGAAAGTTCGAGTGTGAGTGGGATAGAGAAGGATAGAAGGAAAGTAAGCGTAAAACACTTTAGCCGACGTGAGGGTTGAGTGTACGCGAATATTAAATGGGCAGAACTTACACCCCGTGTAGGGTTTAAGCGTAAGGTAACGAAGAATGTTGATTAACCGTGAACGGTGAAGAAACTGAATGAAAGATAATAACGTATAACGTTAAGAAGCCGAGTTAGTAAATATAACTTGGACAATGTTCTGAGTCGAATGTACCGGACGTTATAAGATGAATAAGATATGAATAGGGTAACGTAAAATGTTTAACGCTATGACCACATAGTATTGACATTGAATGATCATTCTGAGTATACAAAAGGTTGTATGACTTAGACAATTGTGATTGAATCCTGAGGTATGGCATTTAGTTGTTTAAATCCTGAGGTATTATTAATTATTATTATTACTATTATTATTAATTATTATTATTATTACTATTATTATTAATTATTATTAACACCAAAGCTACATTTGAAATGGCCGCCTAGCTAGGTAACTCTATGAAATGTTTTGATATAATTATTAATCCTTGCAAGATGTTAACAATTGACACATGATGCTCCAATGGTCATATAACTAAGGTTTCAAACATGAGGTTGCGAGTTCAAACCATTGGAGAGAGAAATTTTTCAAAAAAATTCGAAAGAAGCCACATCAAATCTGCCACATGTCAAATCAAAATATAAAATGCCGCGTCAGATCTGCCAAGTAGGTGCCACGTGTGACACGTCATCAGGTCAACGCACATGTGGCGCCTAAGGGTTCAAAGTCCAAATTTTTGAATAGAAATGGGCTCAGTTTGCGTTGACCGGAAGAAAGGATCTCAATACCCAAAAATCACTAAAGTTCAGTGGTCGACTTTGCATTTAACTTGAACACTACCATTGTCAACTAACGACAAATCATGTTAAGATTGACTAGCATGAAACCCTAACTCGACATATGGATAAGAAAACTTAGAATGAATTTCATGCAAGTTTTTACATTACTAACGAGAAAACACATTATGATCATAAACTAATTCAACATACATCAAATATCCACCATAGTTTATTATAAAGATGATTCTACCCGCAAAATAGCTAACAACAAATTCTCCAATAGAAGCATGCAAAACATGTTTAAATAACTCATGAAAATACTAGATGCATCAGTTAATCTAACAGAAATAACTATCCATCTATACAAATCACATGTTAAAACAATTTCCCATTTATCACAGTCACGCATGCTAATTTGATTAGGCATTATCATCGCATGATCTTCTTCAAGTGTAAAACACAAGTACTATGCAATCTATCAAGCATATTATCTAAGTAAAGAAAAACATATTGATACTTGTTTACCAATTCAAAATCGATGCACAAGCTTAACGTCTTATCCTCCTTAAGTACGATGACTTCATGAATAGCACACGAACTCATGTCTCCTCTCACGATACCCACTTTCATCAACTTTCCAACCCGCTTAGGTAACTCCATCGTTTCCTTGGGACTACTATCAGTTGATTGGTATGGAATGATAGCACAGGGTATATCAACAACATGTACAAGAGGCAAAACAGAACTAGACAAAGAAGAGTTAACCTTGTTAGTATTCAAAAGCACCGTCTTGTACGAATGTACAATAATTGGCTTTTCAAAATACAAATTACTTTCCAACTCACTCTCTTTTTCATAGTCACATATTTCTTCTCTCTTCTTTATGCTCACCCTCTCGTTTGTTTTTCTCTCGTTTATTTTCAAGCTCAATCTTTTCATTCTCTCTATTCTTTTCTCTCTCATTCTTTTCAAATTTTCCTTTGTCACTATTAATCTCATGAACAATTTCTTTTTGTCGTTCACTTTCTTTATCTTGCTTACAATCCTCTAGTACAATGAAATCTAACAATTCTCCTTGGACTGCATATTCTTTTTCATCTTCTTCCTTCCTCAGCCAAACTTGATTCTCATGTATTATAAGAGCGTTTTGCATCTGTTCCATCCCCTCACGGAACGACTCCATCAACTGATGAACCGAATCCTTGAGGACCTCTTTTTCTTCTTTAGGAATTACTAGTTTTCTATACTTCTTAAGAGTATCTCTTGGCTGTCTCCAATGCAACTCTTCATACCTGTAAGTCTCCCTATAATCATCCCATGTTGATCGCCTTGAAGGTTGCTCCATATGTCTTGAAGATGCATTTTCTTGTCCCCTATTCAGCTGTCTTGGAACAAACCGCTTCCTCATGACTGTTTTTAATTCTGCCCATGTCTCGATCAGACGCTCTCCACATCTTTTCCTGTTAAGCACAAATTGATCCCACCATGTAGCCGCATAACCAAAAAACTCTTGGACTGGCAATCTGACCTTATGCTCGTAATAATTACGATAGGCAAACTCTCGCTCCATATTTTTCTCCCATCTCAAATAAGCATATGGATCATTCCTGCCTTGAAAAGTATTCGACCCATAAGAACTTTCATAATCATACATGTTCGCTGCAACACAAATGTTAGCATATAAAAAATTTCCTCACACTCCCTTACGTGTTTCGCTCAAACAATGATGAATCACTCGTGTATCGCTTAAATTTGGCTTTTGCCCTCTAATAACCTTACACTCTTGCTTTTTACCTCTAATATTCTCTCTTATAGGTTCTTTTTGAATTCACCAAATAAATTCACAGTTTTACAATGCAATTCAAAAGTAACTTATCAAGAACAGAATATAGAAGGTATGACTATCGGAATACCACAAATCATAGATTGATTGCCTTGTACTCCTTTTGTATGCCTCTTGAATTTTCGTTTGTGCTTCCTCAAAATTTCCCTCGGTTGTGGATGATATTGCTTCGTCTGGATTGATAATGAACGGTAAATGACAGAATGATCGGATGGTAGAATGGTGTGCTACAAGTTTGGTTAACACAGTAGAAATAGAATCTAAAAATTTCTCTTTTATACTTTTTTTTCACTAATTTTTTTTTTACAATATATATATAATTTAACAGAAAATTAAGGATAAGTAACTCGCTAAAAAATCTTAGCTTTAACACCAAATGATAGACTCCATAACACGTTTGAGTGAGGTGGTCGTCGCCCTGATCGTTTCTAGCAAAATTATAGATTAGATTGCTTGCAACACCTTAACCACTCGCTATTATTGAAGCGGTAATCTCGATTAGGAGTGAGCATTCGGTTATTAACCGAACCGAATAAGTTTTTCGATTATAACCGAAAATCGAAATTCAACTGTTTCAAGTATCCGAATTACAAACCGAAATATACGATAACCGAAAAACCGAATTAGTTATTCGGTTATTCGGTTAATAACCGAATTTAATATTTATATTTACAAACTTCATTCCTTTCTCGAAATCCACCTGCTCCACATGATATTCTTCCCGTGTTGGTTCAGTGAAGCCATCATTATTCTTTATTCCTAACTTAGCCATTAAATGAATAACTCACTTGGAAACTCCCCGGTAGTCCTGCTGTGTAGCTCCAAAAAATTGTAGCCTGAGGTTCTACATGAAGGACAAGGCCAATTACCCTTCTCTGTAGAAATAGGGATGGGCTAAAGTTGCTTTTTCCTCAACCTTTAAAATGAATCATTGATGCTAGAAGTGCCCATCCTAATCCACCGGAGATCAGCGCGCGCTGACATGAGGCTCTATAGTCTTCCTCCATACAACCAAATCATATTCATACCTCTTTAGCTAACAGTTAAATAGTTTGAGGCCACTATCTGAACGTAGTGCAAGGAATTCATGTAACAGGCCAATGTCAGTGTTTTCTATTTCAGTCAATGTTCTAAAAGGCGCTAGGCGGGAGGCGGGAGGCCGCGGGGGCCTAGCGCCTAGGGGGCCTAAGCGGGGCTTAGGCGGGATTTTTTATTTTAAATCAATTTTAATATTTTATCTTACATTTATCCAAATAAAACAATAATGTAAAGCAAAACAATCTATAATAAAGATAATAAAAACATTTGCTTAAAGTTCAAACACATATCCATATTGTCAATGTCAAAGTTCAAACGCAAACATGCAATTGTTGAAAGTTCAAATATATCTTTAACGTATTAGTTTTATTCATAAACAAGATTGCTATTAAATAATAAAATTTAAAATTCAAGAATTCAATTCAATATTAAAACTTAAGAAATTAAACATAAATTTAAGAATTATATTGAATTAAATTAAATATTACAAATGTATCATCATTTATATAATTTGAAGTTAGTATAAGCTCAAAAAATTATAACTATAATAAAATTATTCATTTTGACTTGATATTGTTCACTAATTGTTGTGATTTGATATGCTACAACATGCTTTATGAATATGAAAAATCATTAGAAAAATAAATATATCAAGATCTGGTTTGAGTAGTTATTAAAATTAAAAAAAAAACTCTCCGCCTAGACCCCACCTAACTCGCCTAGGCCCCGCCTAATTTTCTAAAGGGATTTTTTGTCACCCTGGGCCTGAGTGAGACGCCAGGGGGACCTAGATCCTAGGCGGGGCGCCAAGGGGGGCCTAGCGCCTAGGCGGACCTAGGCGAGAATTTTTAGAACACTATTTTCAGTTATTCGGTTAACCGAATAACAAAAAATTAAAAATCAAACCCGAACCCGAAAATAAAATCGGATATAACCGAATTATAAAAAATAATTGAATAACCGAAAAATTTCCGTTAAAAAATTTCGGTTCGGTTATTCAGTTTTATCCATTTTTGCTAAGTCCTAATCTCGATACAATCAACGATTAATACAGTAGAAGACGCCACACACAACTAAGTATTTTTGTATGATAAGTCAAATTGAATCTCAAAGAATAAACTAAGAAATTATTTAGGAATATTGAATAATGTTGAATTACAATAGATGTAACCCTTATTTATACTAGTTACAAAAACCCTAATTCTAATAGGAATTGCAAGCCAATTTGGAATAGAAATCCATATTTCTATAAAGCAATTAGAAACTTATTATGATAATAAAAACCCTAAAATTGTTGCCATAATTTTACCCTAATAGAAGTCTCTAGAATTGCAATGAAAATCCCTTTAGAATCATGCTAAATTACCTAAAATAAAAGGAAACAAAATATAATATAATCTGCCTAATATTTTAGGAAACAAAATCTTTTCTGAATTGACTTGTATCAAATTGTCTTTCCATGTAAGATGTAATCAATGGGCTGCTAGGAATTCATATTGAATCCTTAACGCTCAAGTCGATAGATTGACCAAAAATTCTGACCCCCTCAACCTTGTATCACTAAATAAATGAACATTTTTAAAATAACAACCCAATCACAACCCAAGTCAAACTATTGATATTAACATCAGCATTAAATTCCTTCCACACCCACAATTTAATTTCCCAAACTGAACTAATTTCCGAGTGTAAATAACAGAAGATAATGGCTTCAATGATCAAATATTATAAAAGTAGACACAATTTCTAAAATTAGCATCACAATATAAAACTTTATCATAAGTCAAGTGTAAAGCATTCACTTGTTCCAGATCCTAGTTTATCTTGGTTTAAGAGCACTTTCTATTAATAATTCCAGTTAGCTAATAGTTAGTTATTAACTGACTGTTATAGTAAGGCAAGGGTAGTTTAGTCGTGGCCTATAATAGTTGAGGTCTTGTTAGTCTTTTCCTATTATAAATCTGTTATGCAATCTGTTGCTAGGTGCGTGCATGCTGGGTATAAGGGTGCAAGCATCGATGTATTGGATCTGCTGATTTTGAATGAATATTCCTTTTCTCTATCCTCTTCTAATTTTTCCTCCCTTTTCTCTCTGAAATCTCTCTCTGTATGAAATTCTGTTCATAATATCTTACAGAACTCATTGAATTACAGTGGTAACACTGTGACTATCAGTTGTTCTTTACAACTTAATTCATTAAGTTGCACCTTCTGTTTTGGTTGAGCTTAATCATCAGCTTGTTCCTTACAACTTGGTATCAGAGCTAGACAATCCTACCATGGCTACTGACAACCAACGCTTAAGTCATTTGGAAGAGCAGATAGGTAGCCTCAAGAATGATTTCGGTGCTCAAATGAACGAACTCAAGCAGGATATTGATGTGAAGATGGATCAAAAATTGCAGCAAATGATGAAAGGTTTTGAAGCCATGTTAACACTGAGGATGTCGGTTGAACAGAATCGAACAGGTAACCACAATGATTCCCTTGGTTCAATATTAGGCTCTATGAATAGTGGTGGTAGTAATGGACATGATGGGAGTAGCAATAACAGTGGTAATAGCAATAATATCTTTAAATCTATCAGATTTGAGTTCCCTAAATTTGATGGAACTAATCCTAGATCTTGGACTAGAAGGTGTAATAAATTGTTTGCACATCAGGTTGTGGATGAGGAACATAAATTGTATCTGGCTACCTTAAATCTGGAGGGAGAGGCTGAGGAGTGGTATGCAGGATTTGTTCCGGAAGGGGTGGCTTTAAGTTGGACTGGCTTTGTGGACGAGATTCTAGCTAGATTTGATCCTGAGGCACAATCTAATCCAATTGGTGAACTCAAAAACTTACATCAGATTGGAACTGTAGATGAGTACAGAAGGAAATTTGAGGAGATGAAAGGCTGGGCTCTACTAAAGAATCCTACCCTCAATGAATCCTTTTTCATGGACTGTTATATTGGAGGACTCAAGGAGGAGATCAGATTGGGTATACAGGAGTTGAAGGTCACTAGTTTAAAAGAGCTAATCAGGGTTTCTAGGGTAGAGGAAGCTAAGTTGGAGGCTTGGGTGAAAAGGAGTAGGTTGAGTACTAAATATAGTACAGTGGGAATTACACAGAAAAACACAGTACAAATTTCAGCTAAGCCTCCACTAATGACTGGTACCACAAACCCAGTTATTCCCCTTAAGCAGTTGGAGTATGGCAGGTGACTACCTATCAAAGGGTTGACTAATGAGCAAATTGCTGAGAAAAGAAGGAAGAGACTGTTTTTCCTGTGATGAACCATATACTTCTGGTCACAAATGCAAGGCACCACACTTATTCATGTTATTACCTTCTGAGGTGGGAATTGAGGAGTGTGAGGAGGAAGTAAGTGGTGACTTAGAAACTAAGGACACCATGGATGAGGGGGGTACCCAAGAAGCTCATATAACCTTACATGCCTTGTCTGGACACAGTAAGAATAATACAATCAGAGTTTTGGGAATGGCTAATGGGAAGTTTCTCAAGATACTAATTGACAGTGGAAGCACTCACAATTTCATGGATCCAGAATTTGCCAAAAGACTGAGAGCCACAGTGCAGTCTACCAAACCAATAACGGTGTCTGTAGCTGATGGATACAAGGTTAATAGTAATCAGGAATGTGTGGGCCTTCATTGGACAGCACAAGAAGAGGAGTTTAGCAATGACTTTAAGATCCTACCCTTGGGTGGGATTGATGTTGTTCTTGGAGTGCAATGGTTAAGGGATTTTAATCCTACCACATTTGATTTCAAAGAGTTAACACTATCCTTCATCAAGAATGGCAAGTCAGTGGTGTTGCAAGGTGAATCTGATTCTGTGATTCCCACTGTTCAAGTCATGTCCTCTGGAGAATTCAACAACATCCTTAACACCACCACACATGGATATTTTGGGTATTTGTTTGTAATGGCTTATGATAACCAGGTCAAGGATGACACTACTAGTAGCAAGTATAACTCTGGAGGAAAAGAAAATTATGGAATTCCAAAAGATCATGAGTTAGATGCCTTACTTGAAGAATTTACTGAGGTCTTCCAGGAACCTAAACAATTACCTCCTAATAGGAATCATAATCATCATATCAACTTGAAGGAAGGAAGGAAGTCAACCTGTAAATCTGAGGCCTTACAGGTACCCTCATGTGCAAAAAGAAGAAATTGAGAAAATTGTAAATGAGATGCTGCAGACTGGTGTCATACAACCAAGCAACAACCCTTATGCTTTTCCAGTTCTCCTAGTCAAAAAACATGATGGTACATGGAGGATGTGTGTAGATTATAGATCCTTAAATGAGCAAACTGTCAAGGATAAATTTTCCATCCCTGCCATTGATGAACTATTAGATGAACTGCATGGAGAAAAGTGGTTTTCAAAGTTGGATTTGAGGTCTGGTTATCACCAAATCAGAGTGCATGAATCTGATATACAAAAGACTGCATTTAGGACTCACTCATGCCACTTTGAAGATGCCATTTGGCCTCACAAACGCACCAACAACTTTCCAGTCTCTTATGACTTAAGTATTTAAGCCCTTCCTCAAAAAGTTCATTTTGGCTTTCTTTGATGAAATATTGGTGTACAGCTGGGAAGACCACATCAGCCACCTTAAAATGACATTACAATTGCTGAAGACTAACCGGTTGTATGCTAAAAGAAGTGCACTTTTGGGATGGAACATGTCAAGTATCTTGGGCACATCATATCTCATGAATGGGTCTCAACTGATCCAGACAAGATAGAGTGTATGGTCAAATGGCCCCAACCACAAAATCTTAAAAGTTGAAGGGGAGTTTTGGGCTTAACAGGTTACTATAGAAAATTCGTAAGAAATTATGGAACCATAAGTAGGCCTCTAACTGAGCTGTTAAAGAAAAACAAATTCAATTGGACTCTAATGGCCACAGAAGCTTTCTTGGCTCTTAAAGATGCAATGACCAAGTCTCCAGTTCTAGCAATGCCAGACTTTTCAAGACCCTTTGTGATAGAAGCTGATGCCTCATACTCTGAACTAGGAGCAGTCCTCATGCAGCAGGGCAGGCCAATAGCTTTCATGAGTAAAACCATAGCCCCCAAGCATTTGGGATGGTCTACTTATGAGAAGGAGCTTATGCCTCTAGTGCATGCTGTAAGCAAATGGAGACATTACATACTGGGGAATAAGGTCCACATAAAGACTGATCATCAAAGCTTAAAATATTTATTAGACCAAAGAGTCTCTACTGTGAACCAACAAAAATGGATCACCAAGCTGCTAGGATTGGATTATGAGATTATCTATAAAAAGGGGAAAGAAAATGTAGTAGACTGTTTATCCAGACCAGTAGGTGAGGATTCTAACCATTCTTATTGCTCAGCCATCTCTGCATCTATTCCTCAGTGGATCTTAGAACTAGCCTCGACTTGGAAGGCTGATGATGGCCTCAGGAATTTGATAACTCAACTAATCATGGATCCTCCTCAAGCTCTACCAGGTTATTCCTACAATAATGGTAGACTAAAGTTTTGGGATAAACTAGTGGTGTGACCTAATTCGGTACTCAGAAATAAACTACTAGCAGAATTCCATGCTTCACCTTTAGGGGGTCATTCAGGCATAAGAGGGACATATGAAAGAATTAGCAAATATTTCTTTTGGCCAAGTTTAAGAACTGATGTAACTCAGTGGGTAAGAGGTTGTGATGAATGTCAAAAACAGAAGCATGAGACAGTGGCCAATCCTGGTCTTCTTCAACCATTAGCTGTGCCTGAAATTCCTTGGACAGACATTTCTATGGACTTCATAGAGGGGTTGCCTAGTTCTAAAGGTTACACTGCTATTTGGGTAGTGGTGGATAGGCTCACCAAGTATGCTCACTTCATCACAATCAAGCATCCTTTTACAGCTCAAGACCTGGCTCATACCTATGTTGCTCAGATTTATAGGCTGCATGGCTTTCCCTATACAATTGTCTCCGATAGAGACAAAGTTTTTATTAGCCTGTAATGGCAATCCTTGTTCAAGCTGGTGGGAACTAAACTACACTTGAGTTCAGCCTATCACCCCCAATCGGATGGTCAAACTGAACGGTTGAACCAGGTATTAGAATGTTATTTGAGGTGTATGGTGACACAAAAACCAATGGAGTGGACTAACAGGATTCCTATGGCAGAATGGTGGTATAACACCCACCATCACAGTGGGTTAAAAACTTCACCATTTGAAGCCCTCTATGGTTATAAACCACCGTATTTTAATTTTCACCAACAAGGAAGAGTACATGATCCAACCACTAGAAGTTTTTGCAAGGACAGGACTAATTCTCTGAGGTTGCTCAAACTGAATTTGATTGAGGCTCAAGCTAGGATTAAACATTATGCTGACAAAACAAGATCTGAGAGGTCTTTTATGGTGGGAGATTTGGTTTACTTGAGGATTAAACCATATCAGCAAACCAGTTTAACACACACCAGATTTGGGAAATTAAATCCTAAGTACTTTGGGCCTTTCTTGGTATTGGAGAAAATTGGCAATGTGGCTTATAAATTACAGCTTCCAGGGAATGCTAAGATACACCCAATGTTTCATGTTTCTTTACTAAAAAAATGTATTGGAATAAATTCTTCCAGCTCACCTACATTACCTTCAGTCAATGATCAAGGGCAATTTTTGGTGGAACCTGTGGCTATATTGGATAGGAAGATGGTTAAAAAAAATAATGCTGCAGCTGTAGAAGTGTTAGTGCAATGGTCTAACACACTTCCTTCTTATGCAACTTGGGAGGATTGGGACAATTTCCTCAGCAGGTTTCCCCACTTCCATCCTTGAGGACAAGGATGCTGTCCAGAGGGAGGGATTGTAAAGCATTCACTTGTTCCAGATCCTAGTTTATCTTGGTTTAAGAGCACTTTCTATTAATAATTCCAGTTAGCTAATAGTTAGTTTAGTCGTGGCCTATAATAGTTGAGGTCTTGTTAGTCTTTTCCTATTATAAATCTGTTATGCAATCTGTTGCTAGGTGCGTGCATGTTGGGTATAAGGGTGCAAGCATCGATGTATTGAATCTGCTGATTTTGAATGAATATTCCTTTTCTCTATCCTCTTCTAGTTTTTCCTCCCCTTTCTCTCTGAAATCTCTCTGTATGAAATTCTGTTCATAATATCTTACAGAACTCATTGAATTACAGTGGTAACACTGTGACTATCAGTTGTTCTTTACAACTTAATTCATTAAGTTGCACCTTCTGTTTTGGTTGAGCTTAATCATCAGCTTGTTCCTTACATCAAGCCAAACTGTTGATTAAATATCATGGGTTCATGGCTCTTGTGGGATCCTTTACCCGGCGAAACACCCATAAAAAAGGGGAAATTTGTTGCAAACCCACAATTTGTATTTTAAAACTACACTAATTTTAACATTGTACACACAGAATTATACATACATACATATAGAGAGAGAGAGGGATGTACCGGCGAGAGAAATTGGTGGTAACACCCACATAAGTTTTGATGGGTTTGTTGGTGGAAAGAATGAGATACACGGACCATGACAATTTCGATCTCGATCTATCTGATAATGCTGATGATGATAATGTTGAGGATGGCTCAGATTTTGGGGGTTTAAGGTTATTGTAATTAGGAGGTTTGACGGACCGGAATGTTTGAGAAATTAGCCTGACCATCATCTCATGATTTTCTTCTTTTATGTATTGATTTAAGAATTTGAATGCTGAAGGTATGGTAAATTGAACAGAAAAAAGAACAGAGAAACGGGTGTGAATTGGGATATTGCTCGACAAAAAGCCGTGCTTAAATATGTATGGCCGTTGATGCCAAAGAGCTGAAACCGAAAGTGTCGCCGAGTGTAAACGCCACACTATGAGTTAAAATGTGGGATGGCTAATGAATTACCACCACTATAATTGGTAAATTTTATTGGTTACGTCATTAAATTTTTTATTTTTTAAAGTAATTAGGGTAAAGTTCAGATCACCACCTGGGGTTTGAGCGTTTTCCCATTTAACTACATGTAGTCAGTAAATCTACATTTAAACTCCCGACTTTTTGAGTCGAAGTAAAAACATCACCTTTTCCATCCAATTTAACCTTGCGTGTATGTCAGATGCCAAAAACGCGTGAGAAAGGACTGTAACGGTCCAAAAAATTTGATAAATGTCTGAAATACCCAAACTTCTTCCTCTTGGCTTTTAAAATAAATAAATCACAACTTTAACGTCCTCTGCGACTTCAACTGGTTCTTGAATTTGTTGATGAAATCATCACCTTTTGCATCAACACACTCATCATCCTCGGTTACGTGCCTCTTCATCTTCTTCTTGTTCTTCTTCACTAGTTTCTTCATTAGCTTCATTTAGGCTTTGTGGCTTTTCATCTTCTTCACTAATTTCTTCATTAGCTTCATGGGTCTGTGTATTTGTGATTTTTTTCTTCATGGGTTTGCTCAAAATCGAATTGGGTCTGTGATTCGGAGGTTTTTTCTTCATGAATTTGTTCAACAACGAAATGCGTCTGAGATTTTGTGGGGTTTTCTTCATGAAAATGGCCAAAAATGAATTGGGTCTCCGTAGTGGGTTTTGAATTGGGTCTCCAGCAATCTCACTTATTTTTTCAATTGTACATTATTAGCATCTTTTCCTTCTCTCTCTAGGGTTTTGATTCATCTCTCTCCCCTATACGAACAGAATGAGTAGCTTCTTGTTCTCTAAGCTCTGTAACTTAGAAGTGTTCTAGACTTGTAGTAACTGACCCATATAACTTTGCATTACCATTTTCTGAAGGAGTTCTGCTAAAATCAATTAGCTTTTATTGACTAAAAACCTCCTTTTGTTATTAAAGATTATTTGATTTTCATTTTTTTCATGGTGTTTGACTGTTATCACTCTTCGTGCATTTTTGAATTTTTAATGTTCAGCACATTTTTCTAATTGATGCCAATTATTCAATTTAAATTGGGGGAAAAGGCATCAAGTTAAGGGTTATACATATGTGGCAACTATGGACGGGGCTATTACTTCCCACTGGATTTATCTTTTTGGTTATTGTCTTTTTCAGAAAAAAGAATCTTCGCAGTTAGCTGATAATTAAATTATTTTTTTTGGTTTTTACTTGAATGATTTGTTGCCCTCCTGAAAAGTTTCATGTTTCATTTCATCTGGGTATTTCAAATTGTTGCTATGAAACTTTATTGTTTGCATCTTTAGCCCCTTGTTCTTGAATTTTTCAGAGTTAAAATGATGCAGTGTTGCAGGTGAAATTGTTTCTAATTTCTTAAAAGATACTAAAAGCATTGTTACCAAGTATTTATGAGGCTATGCTTTATCGTTTCATTCATATATGCTTTTATAACAGTCAAAACTTCCTCACTGCAGCTTGAGAAGGCTTTACTTAAAATTCGTGTAGAGTATGCACAAATGAAGCTGTCATCTGATACTAAATTGGTCAATGCAAATGCTTTACTTTTTGGAATTGAGGATAAATCTTTGGATTTATTTGAAGTTGTCAACTTTCTGCAAAGCTATCACTTTTTGGGTTAATGATTCTAATATTTTGCATTTATTTGAAGTTGGAAATAATTTTAGAGGGCTAATTAAATATTTGCAGGCAGGAAGCACATGAAGCAACTTTTTCTAAACATAAAGAAGATTTGCGAGAGTGGGAGAGGAAGCTACAGGAAGGGCAAGAAAGGTTGTGTGAGGGTCGGAGAATTAATAACCAGAGAGAGGAAAATCCAAATGAAATTGAGAGGGCTTTTAAGCTGAAATAGAAGGAAGTTAAAGAATCAAAAAAGAAGATTGAGCTGACCAATTTAGCTTTGAAGAAGACAGACGATGATATAAACAGTAGACTAGCAAACTTAACTGTTTTCCTGGGATCTTCAATTCCCTTTGTTGATTTTGTCTGAGTTTAGTCTCTGACTTGGAGACAGAGAAAAAGAGAGAATGATAAGTGGGGTATTTCGGACATTATGGTGGGAGTGATTCAGTTGATGCTGAGGAGTTGGACAGAGAAATTGAAGAAATTGGGACTGGGGATGATGAGAAGGAAGATGGAAGCTTTTAATATATATATGGAGGGTAATTAAGTCTTTAGCCAACTCAAGTAACGGAGTTAAGACAGAAAACATTTATTCACTTCAACTTAAAAAGTCGAGAGTTTAAATGTAGCTTTACTGACTACAGGTGGCTAAGTGAGAAAGCGTCCAAACCCCAAGTGGTGATCTGAACTTTACCCAAGTAATTATTATTTTGAAGTAGAGTTATTCTGTTATCTCTATCTAACAGTTGTTTCTGCATGGACGTGAAAAAGAAAAAAGAAAATGACATGGTCTATTAAACGTTAACTCTCATTAGACTCTCATTTGACCAAATGAAGTTTAGAGAGCGAGAGAAAGAGTGAGAAGGCGATTTCAACTTCCAAGGTTTTTCTTTTACAAATCTCTGGCTTACATCTTCAATTTTCTTCTACAAATCTCTGATCCATTATTCTTCAAATCCCACTTCTCAATCTCTCAATCCAAACCCCTGACTAACCACTTAACCCTCCTATTCACTTTCCCCAATGGCAAAAACAAGGAATGCCTCATCTTCTTTGCCACAATGCTCACCCAAATTCAAACTCAATCTTTTCATTTTCATTTTCATTTTTTTTTCTCTCTTTTCACGTTCACGTTCACATTCACGTTCACGTTCACGTAGGATAAAAGTTGAAAAGATTTAACATCCGTGAGGCACAAATAACAGAATGACCAAATTTTAAAATAATAATTAGTTTACTGGGGTAACTTAAAAGGTTAAAAGTTCAATTGTGTAATCAGTAAAACTTGTCAACTACAATAACTTATTCATAAGTTTTTTCGTTAAAATTTGATATACGCGAACAATCTCATGAAAATATGAATATATTTATGTATATATCCAACATCGACCCCAAAGACACGTACAAGTATCTCTTATTATAAAGCGTCCAACTTTTATAACTGTTTTTTGGTGTAATTAGTGAAAATAGTATACCCTCAAGTCAATTACATTGGATGTGATAAACATTTACTCTGTAATCATTTTCATTTATTAATAAAAGAGTTAACTTTAATTAAATGCATTTATTTGTCCATATTTAATTGGTAGAATTAATTAATGTGATAAACCCATAGTTTTGAAGTAATGCATTTAGAATTATGATGATGATCATACAAATGAAATCTAAAATCTAGATAGCTCAAAACTAAAATGTTTCTTGTAAGACCCCGAATTTTATGAAATGAAAGTATTTAACTTTCTTATAATTATTATTATATTTAGTAAATGGTTAAATTGATAAAAATTTAAAGTTAAGGGTGATATGTAAAATTTTTTACAGAGTAAGCAGGTTGTCATAAAATATTCGTTTAGTTGGAGAATATCCGTACGACGACACAATCATTGGTGAACCCCACAACGGAATAACTGTCGGATTTAGAAAGTAACAAAAATAACCTTTTTATAAAAATAACGACAAAAGTTTTATCGTTAAACTGTTAAAATACCAGTGATAAAAGTACAGTAATACGCGTGATTGTATAGTAGCACACTGTATTGTACAGTATCTATAAGACCCTAACTTTTATAAATAAAGATAAATTTTCTATAAATATCATTTTTAAATATTTATGGAGTAAATTTGTTATAATGTTATAGTTGTGGGTAATATTTATAAATTTTACAAAGTACGCAAATTGTTATATAATATTCGATTGGTCGGGGAATATTCATTTTAACAGGGAATATTCGTACAATGGCACAATCATTGGTGGACCCCACAACAGAATTATTGTCGGATTGAGAAAACGACAAAAAATACTTTATGAAAATAACGACGGAAGTTTTACCGTTAACTGTTGAAACACCCGGCGTTAAAAGTACAGTAATACGCGTGGATGCATAGTAGCACACGGTATTGATTATTGATGCTTTCGTGAGAGGTCATTCAGTTTTGTTTAATTGTTTCTACAGTATATGATGCTTATTTTATGAACCCCCTTTACCCATTTTTCAAAATAATCGGTAGGAAGTTATAAAGTATATATATATTATATGTATGTGTCGTGTGGGTGTGTGCAAGTGTGATTATAATATATATATATATATATATATATATATATATATATATATATATATATATATATTATATAAATGATATAATGGCCATCTTACTTGTTTTGTTTGAAAGTTGCTTACAGACTAAATCTAATGTTATATGAAAACAAAATTGGTGAGATTCTCTTTTCCTCAAAGTCGTATATGGCAGGCAAATATATATATATATATATATATATATATATATATATATATATATATTATTTAAAAATTTTGTTTTATTAGAATATTTTATTAAATCAATCTGGACCGTTCGTTTAAAAATAAATCGATCTGGACCGTTCATGAGTTAGTTACTATGCAGTCCATTTTTCTATAAATAGAAGCTCATTCCTTCATTATTTCTTACGAATTCACTGAAACTCTAGAGAGAGAAACCTATAGAGAGAAAGAAGAAAAGTGTTCTGCTATTTCCCTACTCTTATATCCAGTTTCTTTTACGGTAAGAGATATTATTCTTTTGTATTCATAAAGAAAACTTCTGATATTCCATTCCTTATTATTCTGTTGGAATAACCCGTATACGCGACTACCCTATACTTGGTGACATTCTTCTATTATTCTGTCTTTATTATTCTGTTGGAATATCCTGTCTGTGTATTTTACACCGGACTTAGTTCGTCTTTATTATTATTCTGTTGGAACATCCTGTCTGTGCGTTTACGCCGGACCTGGTTCCATTATTTATTATTATGTCGGAATATCCTGTCGGTGCGGATTATGCCTGACCTGGTTCCATTCTTTATTATACTCAGTTGGTTAAAGTTTTAACATCTATACTCCATGAAATTAGTGGAATATCCTTGATATTTGCGCTTCATCCAGTATCTTTTCATGAAAATATTCTTCTAAGCATTCTTGAATTTTACTCTACAAAGCAGTATCATGTTGACAATTTGGACGTTATTAATTCTTGGATTAATTAATTCTTGAACTTGTTTTATTGAATTGTCATCATCCTCATGTTTATAATATATTGAAAGTCATCTATGGCATGTAGTGCATAGATGGACTTGGTATGATTATGACCAGGGATTATTCGGTATAATCATGACCGTAATATTACAAATGATGTGGTAAAAGTCCTTATTGGCCCGTAGTGCATTGATGGACAGTTGTTGGCATGATCATGACCATTAATGAATACACAAATATTCTTGGCCCGTAGTGCATGGATAATTATGGTCGTGATACTAAAGAATATCCTTGGCCGTAGTGCATGGGTGGTTCAATGATGTGGATTATTTATTAAGCTGAGTTTTAGCGATATCAGTGATAAAAAACCTTTTAAATCATAAAAGATAGTAGATTTTATTCTCTACTTGACTCTTTTAATGGATTGCTTGTTCCGCTGCAGTTAAACTTGATGTTGGTTATATTTTAACACTGTTAAAGGCTAATGATAATTTATTCTGGATTATCTTCGTCATAATATTTTTTACTGGGCTAGTTGAGCTCACCATTTCTTTCACTGTTCTCTTCAGGAAATGAGAACGTAGCTGGGACTAGTCGGGGAACAGAGTGATGGTCCTAGATGGTGCATTAGTAGTCCTCACTATTCTGTGAAATAGTGTGATAATAATTGTAATGAGGACTCCTTTTGAGTTTTTATACTCTCTAGTAGACAATATTTGTATTCAAACTCACAGGTTATGTTTGGTCATATTGTACACTACAGTTGTATTATTAAGTTGTATTTGTATTCAGTACCTTGTACCTGACGACTCAAGATGGGTGATGTATACCTATTTTAGGGGCGTCACAGTATCTTTGATTATTGATACTTACGTGAGAAGTACTCAGTTTTACTCAATTATTGCAATAATAGTTGTTACATAGTATCTCATATTATTGATTCAATTATTGTCACAGTATTATCTGCATAATATTTTATATTATTAAATCAATAATTGAAACGAAAAAGTTATTCATATTTTTATTTGTATTATTGACAATGTCTAGAAAGTTCTGTCGAGAAAAGGGGTTTGGTCACCTAATTGCGCGCCAATAAGGAGAAGTTCTTATCGGAAAGTTTCCTCTTTCCTGAGAATGATCTGGTTGTTAATGTTGTGAGTTATAATATTAATGATGAAAAAATATTATTAAAAATGTGTTTAGTAAAGCCAAATAAATTGAAATAAATAGAGGAGTATTTTATGAAGTATTTGTTATAAATTTTGATTATTATATGGACCCCCACTTACCCATTTTTCAAAATTATCGGTAAAAAGTTATCTCCGTTTTTTGTCTTATATATATATATATATATATTATATATATATATATATATATATATAAGTTTTATTTTTTTATGTAAAATAGACTTTATTATATTTTATTATTTGCATAGTACTACATAGTGCAACATAGTAAGATAAAAAAAAATTCAGCCGACGCCCGTGAATTCATTTGAAAGTTACTGTTCAGTTTGCGATTATTTTTCTAAATAGTATCCTGCCATTCTCCTATAAATAGGATGCTCAGTTTAGAAATAAAAATCACACCAGAATCAGATAATTCTTCTTCTATAATATTGAGCATATTTCTTTAGAGTTTAAGGAAGTTTTGAGTGTAGAAAACAGTGCAAGTTTTCTTCAAGAATATCTCCGCTATACCAGTCGAAATTGTTCTCTTTTTAAAGTAAAGGATATTATTTATTTCATATTCGCTTACGATATTATTTTTCGTATTCGTAAGGAATTTTATTCTCATTCAATATTCGTAAGGAATATTATTTTCATTCAATATTCATAAGGAATATTATCTTCGTTCAATATTTGTAAGGAATATTATTTTCGTTCAACAATTGTAAGGGATATTATTTTTGTTCAGTATTCGTAAGAAATAATATTATTTCGTTTCACATTCCTAATTATACACTTATGTTGATAAGTATTGATTCTATACTCCTTGCAATTAGTAGAATATCTTTGAAATTTGCTCTTCATCGAGTATATTTTTACAGAAATATTTTTCTAAACATTCTTGTTGAATTTTAAGCTTTTCATACCGAACTACTATTCATAGGTACTATTCATACATATGGCACTATTCATACGTACGACACTATTCCTACGTACGGTACTATTCATACGTACGGTGTAACAATCCAGAATTTTATTTATAATTTTAAATATTTATTGAATTAAATAAATATTTTAAATTAATGTGTTTGTTGTTTAGTAGATATTTGTTGGATTATTTATTAGTAAGTAAATAATTCATGAGTTATAGAAATTAACTTAATTAAGATAAAAGAGTGATGAATTAAATTTATGAGATAATACTCTAATTTAACTTAATAACTAAATTAGAGAGATGTTAAGGATTATATAGTTTCCTAGAATGTTGTTTTAATTAAATTTAGTAATCAAAGTGATATGTTAATTTATTAAGTAAAATTATAATAAAAATTATAATTTTGTGGTAATTAGTTTTGTTTATTTAATTAAGATTGGATATGGAAATCCAAATAAATAGTGTGGGACAATAAACTATAGTATAAATGATTTATTGAAGTAAATTAAAAGAGTTTTAAATAGATTTACCAAACAAAGCCTTAGAGCTTTTTAAATTCTTATTTTAATCTCGTTTTGCCAAACAAGGCTTAAGGAATGATTAAGTTATTATTTTAATTAATTTTGCCAAACAAAGCCTTATAACTTTTGAATTAAAAAAAATTAATAATAAAATATAATATAATAAATATTACATAATTAGTATATTTATTATTATGACAGTTTTATACGTTTTATTTTTTACTCTTGCGTCTGTTTTTGTTGGTTTTACGTGAAAAGGGTTTGGCCAAAGAGAGAAGGGAGAGTTTACAGAGAAAATACAGAGGGAGAGAGAGCTTTAGAGAGGAATTGGGAGGCAATTGGAAGAGAAATCCTTGAAAACAAGAAGGAAGTAGCAATTCTCTAACATCTCCTAACAAAGATAAACAAGAATTAAGAGGTAAATAACCTAGTTTATTCTTAGTTTGGGTGTTCTTGAGTTATCCTTTAAAATTGGAAATTTAGTTGGATGAATTTCTAAATAGATGTTATATATATATTGTTAGATGTTTATAATCTATTAGTTGTTATCTAGAATGATTTTCAGAAATCAAATTCATATGAAACATGTTTTAAAATAAGGAATTGAGTTTTGGTTGAATATGTACATTTTTAACATATGTTGGAGTCAAAATTGTTAGTTAGTTCATGAATAGATTCTGAAATTGGTGCTAGATATTTTTAGTATATTGAAAAATGAAAACAACCCAAGTTGAACGAGTTAAAATGGATGTAAAACGAATTCGTAGTGAATGAATTCGCTAAATGTGTTTATAACATGAAAGTATAGCATGAATAGGGAATTGAACCCTTAAATTGATTTGTTAAAAATTTTGAAATGTTAAAATTATTCTATAGATGAGTAGTTCAGTGTTTCACAAGTTTATAGAATCGAAAACCAACTAATTCTGACTTAAAATGAAGAAGTTATGAAGGTTTGAAGTAAAAATATTGCAAAATCTGTAATTTGGGCGAAGCTGAGCGCGGGCGCGCTGCCTAGGACCGTGGGCACGTGACTGGGCGCTTCTAGGTGGTGCGGGCGCGCTGGGGTTGGGAAGGAATTGGGCGCGGCCGCGCCCAAAGTATGTCAGGTGTGATTGTTTTGACCTGTTTTAGTAAAATAGGCATAACTTTTTTACACAAACTCCGATTGAGGCGATTCAAGATGATACGGAATGAGAACAAATAGACCTACAACTTTTATTCTTTAAGTTTTTCAATTTGAGTTTTGTAACTATAGTCAAAATGGTCATCTTTAGGACTGTTGTGTTTTCGGGGGCAATCGGAGGGCGTCGTGGATGCACATATGCTAGTATAGTGCTTCTGACGATAAAAGATGTTATTCTAAGTTATAAAACATGAATGTTAATAAATATAATGATGCTTAACATTAATAAATGATGTATTAGATAAGTTGTATAAGCATACTAAGCATACATAAGAGAGACAAATCGGGCGTGTGACGAATGAACGTCGAAACGCCGTGACAAGTGTTAATGAACATTATAAGATATGGAATGAGTTTTATATAAAATCCATAAGTATTCCTATCAAGACTTAAACACTTGAATGAATTTCGAATATTATATAAGTTGAAAAGTTAACACAATCTAATTGAACATTGTGTGCTAATTAACAGGAAGGATTATGAGATGTGGAGTAGAGTTTATATTACAATTACTATGTGTTGTTATGTGACTAATAGTTGATGTGTATGATTATATAATTGTGTAGAGCACGTGAAGTGCAAATAACTGTAAGCTGTTAAATTGTTATTGGTAAACAACAATCAAGGCAAGTCTTTCAGTTCATATTTGCTATGTGAACTTGATGATTAAATGTTTTAAATCTTTATTACAAATAGCATGATGTGTTGTATATATGTTGAAAGTATGAAACGTTAAAGTCAATTTATGACTACGTTGATTGAGTATTGAATGCTGATTGAGTAAGGAACTCAATCTCTTTACTTATTATATGAAATGCAGCATGTATGTTGTGTTAGTCCAATGTGTATGAGATATATGTTGAGTATGTTATTATGTGCTATATGATACATGAAAACTGTTAGATTTTGCTGGGATGTCGAGCTCAACCTTGCAAATAACTATTTTTGCAGGTTAAAGATTTAAGGTAAGGATATGTGCTACGTAAATTATAGAGATCCATATTCACGAAGACTACTTATATTTTATGAGAAATGTATTTAATATTTTGAATGTAACATGTTGTTGAATTGTAAGTAGAGCTATCCAGTGTATATGGATATTTATTTATGATGTAAGACTTTGTATAGAGATGTAATGTAAATGTTGCGATTTAGGGCAATAAAGAAGAAAATGTATAAAAGTTTTAAATATTTCGCATTTTTAGTGATTTTAATATCGAATAATAATGATGTAAAGATAGATTAAAGTTGTATTGTTAACGATCGAGAATGAGAATATTATTGTATGAATTTTGGGGTCATTATAGCAGCGTTACAGCAGAAGATATAAACATAAATTGTTTATACAATAAATTTTACACACAATTCCCCAAGGTCGAGAACCTTTACATATACCTGAATCAATATCCTATCTAACATTTAATATTATTATCATACTATACTATTACAATTTAGCTGCACATCTAATCTCAAGTTGAACTTGACTTTGTCCTTTCCTGTATCCGACGTATTCGTCTTAATCTGCAATGTTAATCATGATATAGCAAGGGTGCACAACAAGTTTGCCCAGCAAGTTTAAGTTCAATAAATTAAGATATATCATGAATATATAGACAGAGGCATCAATTTGATGCTAGCCCCTAGATCACACAGGGCCTTGCCAATGAATTGGTCCCCGATAGTGCATGGAATCGTGAAACTTCCAGGATCTTTTAGCTTCGACGGAAGCTTGTTTTGCAATATGGCACTGCATTCCTCTGTTAGAGCCACTGTTTCATAGTCCCCCATTTTCCTCTTCTTCGACAATATGTCTTTCATTAATTTGACATAGCTCGGCATTTGCTCCAACGCCTCTGCAAACGGGATGTTTATGTGAAGCTTCTTGAACACCTCTATGAACTTAGAGAACTGCTTATTAAGCTTTTATTTCTGCAGGCGCTGGGGGAATGGCAACTGTGGGATAGGAGGACTGGCTTTGATCACTTTAGGGGTTGGTGTAGTGGGATTATCTTGCACATTTTTCTCACCCCCAGACTTATCATCTTTCTGCTCCACAATAGGTTCCTCTACAGTCACATCTTCTTGCAGTATAGAGCTTTCCCCACCATCTTCATTTATAGTTCTCCCACTCCGGAGTGTAACTGCTTTGCATTATTCCTTGCCATCCCATTTCGGGTTGACATCAGTGTCACTCGGCAATGTGCCTTGTGGACGACTGTTCAAAGTAGAGGCCAGCTGTCCCATTTGGACTTCAAGATTTCGGATGGAAGCTTCTTGATTATTGCTCCTTATTTCGTTTTGGGCAATATATCTTGACAGGAGATCTTCCAAACTTGGTTTCTTTCCTGTTGAGGCTGTGGGTGGTGGTACTGATTATGAGAACTTTGTGGAAACTGGTTTTGAGCTTGGAACCCCGGAGGGTTTGAAAAATTAGGCCTGGTGGTCGAAGGTTGTGCTTGATTACTATTGTTGTTGCCCCAGGAGAAATTTGGATGATTCCTCAAGCCCGGATGGTAATGAGTGGGGAAATTAGCATTTTGCTGCCCAAAGTTGGAAACAAATTGAACTGACTCAAGACTTATGGCACAAAGATCAGTTGGGTGGCTCCCTTGACACAATTCACACGACACTTCAACACTTTGAACATTCTGCATAGCTTGCACTCCCATAGTGTCGAGTCTTTTTATGAGCACTGCAACCTGAGCCGCTAATTGTGTGACTGAGTCAACCTCATATACCTCTACTGGTCTTCTAGGGGCCTGCCTATCATTTGGCAATTGATAATTATTGGCCGCAATTGTTTCCACCAATTCATAAGCTGCTATGTGATGCTTAGGCATGAAGTCCCCTCCAGAAGTGGCATCTATACTCGAACGAGTAGATCCGGATAACCCATTATATAATGTCTGGATGGGAAGCCATTCTAGCAGTCCATGGTGGAGGCATTTTCTCAGAAGATCCTTGAATCGCTCCCAAGAGTCGTACAAAGACTCAGATTCAAACTAGATAAAGGAGGTAATTTCGTGCCTGAGCCTGGCGGTTTTGGCGGGCGAAAAGTGAAAGTAGTATGCACACAAGCCAATCATGTTTGATGATAAAGCAAATACTTTGTAACTATCTTATTCATTAATTAATAAAAAATACTAATTTATTAAAGGCTTTTAATTATCTATATGATGCTATTTTATAATATGTGATAAACCCATAGTTTTAAGCAATACTTTTAGAATAATGATGATGATCATTCTAATGAGATCTAAATTCTTAGAAAGCTTAAAACTAAAATAATTCCCAATCGTTGGATTACTAAATTGGAGATTAGTGAATCCAGATAGATTGGTACATACGTAATCATTAGATGAGGATGATTGATCTCATGATCATTTGTGTGAAAACACTAAAGCAAGTATGTAGGTGCTTATTAGAGAATAAGTTCACTGAACGTGGCTCGCTAAGGAATACCTAATGGAGTTTTACTTGTCTGTCAATAGAAATTCCTGTAGTGATAGTAGTACAAGTGATCCTTGGACTTGAGATCATCATAGTATCTTGTGTATGATGAGTTATACTTTGACTTATTCCTTAAGACCCTTAGGGTATATCAAAGGGTATGCTTGGGTATAATAAGTTGTACATGGAGATAATGTATGATCAATAAAGAATATACCACTTCGAGTAAAAGAAGAGAAATGTCCAATGTGATTCGATAAATGACAATCCAGTAGTCCTTGGCCAAGGCAGAATGAAATTAGAAATGAGTTTCTAATTTACATTATATGGAGTTGTGCATTTAAGAGTCGAAATACATATAATTAAATAAATTAAGACTTGACAGTAATTCCATGTCTTATATTTAATTGGGACATTGTATGGTGGAAGGATTGAATTGTACGGTAACTATTTACTCAAAGGTTCTTTTATGATTAATGTTGAAATCTATATTATCTGAAAAGTCGTTGATCGCTAGGGAGGCTTATCCCTATTGTAGAATAAATATTATTTATTTAAATAAATTAATAGTTTAATTTATTTATTTAAATGAGATTAGAATTGTTCTAATTGATTTATTCACAACCGGTTTAAATATGGAGAACCTAAAGGGTCACACCATAAAAGGAAGAATAATTATTTAAGAAGTTAATGGCATAATCGTAATAATAATTTAAGTATATTTGGTGATAGAGTAAATTAAATAGCTTAATATTTATTATTTAATATTTTAGAAATATTAAATATAAATTAATAAGAGGAGTCTTATTATTATTATTACTATTATTATTATTTAATTCTAAAGGAGTTTGGGAATTACTTAATAAAAGTACTCTTATATATCCTAATAAGATTAGGAGGCTAATTAATTAAAAAATTTTAATTAATTATTTCTAATAAGATTGGGAGCCTAATTAATTAAAGGAGTTTAATTAATTTAAATAAAACATAATTCCTTAATTGTTAAGGAGGGTTACCTACATCTATAAATAAGATGAGTCTTATTATGTGTGGGTGTGGTTGTTGACTTTTTTCACAACATACATGATTTCAATTGTTGGAGAGTACGCTCCTTTTCTATGAGAGATAGAAAAAACTAGGATTTTACCAAACACCCATCTTCTTGAATCTTTCTTCTTCCTTAGTGGATCACCTCTAGAGGCCAAACACTTGGGTGGCTAACATTGATCAAAGGAAGGAACCAAACCTGGTGGATTCAAGTTGAACGCGAAAAAGATTGGAGGTGAACTTGTACCTGAGGAAGCTCGAATATTCAAGGGTATGATTTTTGTTCTTCATTTTTTTCGTTTAATTAATAATTGTGCATAAAGGATGATCCGGGTATATGGTTTGTAAAATTTTAAAACTCTATTTTACCACGTTTCCGCTTATTTTATTCAATTTGATTGCGTTAATGAATATTACAAACCTAACAGTGGTATCAGAGCCAAACCTTTATGCAAATTATTAATTATTTGATTTGATATGTATATTGATATGTGTTTAGAACAATTTAATTGTGTATAATTTGTTGCATAAAATTTATTAAAAAAAACAAAACAAAACAAAAAACGGAAATCATATTCACAAAAGCCTGTAATTCGCGAATCCTTTTTTTCCTATTTCGCTGAATCAATGTTATTCAAGGTTGCAGGAGTTCATGATTACTAATATATATATATATATATATATATATATATATATATATATATATATATATATATATTATATATATTCATGTTAAGTGACTTAACAAATTAGGATTCAGGAGTTTTTTTCTCAAGTGAATCATGATTCATCCAGGATTCATCTTTAACTATATATATATATTATATATATATATATATATATATATATATATATATATATATATATATTATTCTTAATTATTTTATAATCTTAAAATAAAAAGTTTATTTTAATTTTAAAATTGAATTTCATACTAACTAATTAGAGTTGGAATTGGATTTCATGATAACTAATTGGAGTTGAAATTGGATTCCATATTTCCTTAAATAAAGGAATTTATTTAGATATATATGAAATAAGATTTCACATTATTCAAAATAAAAGAGTTTATTTGTGAATAGGAAAGCGAATCCATATTTTCTTAAATAAAAGAGTTTATTTAGATATGAAATAAGATTTCATATTATTCAAAATAAATGAGTTTATTTGTGAATAGGAAAGATAATCCGTGTTTCCTTTAATAAAGTAATTTTTTTTACTTGAAATTGGATTCCATAATTAATTAAAATAAATAAGTTTATTTAAATTAAAGATTTTGATTAAAATAAAATAGTTTATTTTATTCAAAATATGATAAATTAAAATAAAAGAGGTTTATTTTGATTTAAATTTGGATTAAAATAAAGGAGTTTATTTTGATTCAAAATTAGATTTTATGCTAACTAAATTTGTCCATTAAATGATATCATATATATATATTGAATGTTTATTATTCATGATATGAATGTTATTTATTGATGCATATGGTGATGTGTATGATAATAAATGTGATTGATTATGGACTATTGACCAATGTGATTGGATTTTAGTTGGATGCATGAATGTATGTATTTTATTAAATGAGGTCTGCGTACCTCGTCTTCTCTAATTTTTCTTAATGTAAATTCTATCTCCCTCCTATGTACTTCCCCTTGACTGCTGATCAAGGTTTCTATTTATTTTAAATAGTTTTGTAATAGGAATAGTTAGAATTATTTTGAAGAATTGGAGATCAAGGAACAAGGAGCGCTTGAAGACCCGTTTGTAATGGAGCCCGGGTTTAAATGTAATAATTATATTTAAATATTAATTCTTACACCCCTAGAATTTGACCTTTTGATTCACTTGGTGGCTCTAGTGAACCAAACTAGAATAAAAGTTCATAATCAATCCGGGTAGAATATAGTATTCTATATGTGCATGCTGATACTATATATACTATATATTATGCAAAAAAGCTTCGCATGTTCATTAATATGATGCGTATTTTATATATATATATATATATATATATATATATATATATATATATATATATATATATATATATATATGCATGCTCGCTAAACAAGATGAGCCAAATTAATAACAAATTCCTCAAAGATTTTATATTAAGTCATAAGCGTTCAAAGATATTTGGAATATCGAACGTCGCCTTCTAGCATGATAAAAAATAATAGAGTATCAATTAATTATTATAAGTTTGTTGTGTCACCACAATGCTTATCTTAATTCTTTGAGATGTTAATTTTATCACATTTGATGTTTATAAGGAAAATTGAACAATGTTATTTTGTTGTGTCATCACAAGGACAATATTTTTCTTTTTTGAATATATGGAGTATTAGGTTGGACTTAACTTAGATAATTTTGATTCGGATGTGCCACCACTTGATCTAAATAATCTAAGAGGTAAAATACAAGGAGTTACATAGTTGATGTAATTGACAAGAGTTGTCTACCTATTTATTTATATATAGTTTGTTGTGTCACCACAAGGCTATATACATTTGAAATGTGATCCTTATTCTCACTAGCATATCTTCAATTAGAAATTGCCGAACTATATATATATTGAGGGTAATATAGTTTGAAAAAAATAGTGGGAGATACCAATTTAAAATAAGACCTAAATTATTTTGGTAATTAATAAAAGAATGTATGCTAAAATATTGTTAAGAACAAATTCATTTACAGAATTTTACAATGTCTAAATTACTATCACTGCGTAGCATATTAGATGCTAAATTAATCGGACCGAATTAAACGGATTGGTTAAGAAAATTGAGAATAGTTTTCACGGCTGAAAAGCTATCTTATGTCCTTAATACGTCTATCCCTGCAATAGTTGTAAACAATGCCTCTGAGGAAGAGATTGTTACTTTTAGAAAGTGGAAATATGATGTACAGTTGGCTCAATGTGAGAGCCCCGAATTCGGGTCCCGAATCACCGCAGATTCGGTTCAATCATTCTATACAACTATTACTATTTATGGAAGATATAAACATAAATTATTTATACATTAAACTTATACACTTTTTCCCAAGGTCGAGTAACCTTAACTTATACACAATACATAACTTATTTAACTTACAATAACATTAAGATATCATACAATACTATTACAAATCTAATCGCACACATTAACTTCAAGCTGGAACTGTCTTTAACCTTTCCTTGTATCCGACGTATTCGTCTCAATCTGCAATATTTTATCATGATATAGCAAGGGTGATCATGAAGGTTGCTGATGAGTGAGTTTTATACACATGAATTGAGTGCGTTTGAGCTTAATTTTTTAGTTAATTTTAAGTGTTTGTGTCTATCCATGTATGTTTTATGTTGTTTTGTAGGAATTGGGACAAAATTTACTTGGATCGACGTTTGGGGTGGCTAGATTCGCATTTTCGGCTTGGCATTTACACAGTAATCACTTCAGAGCAAATTTGAGTATTTCTCTGGACCTTATTTCGAAAACCTCAAAGAATGAAAGTTGTAGATCTACGTCTCCTCTTTCCAGAATATCTTGAATCATCAAAATCGGAGTTCGGACGAAGAAGTTATGGCCATTTTTCCAAAGGACGTCGGAGCAGAAAATTTCTAAAAAAGTGGCTAGCGTCGGGGCACCCATTTCAGGCCTATGCCCAGCGCCGGGGCGCTAGGGGGTAGTGTTTCAGCATCGTGCCCAGCGCTGGGGAAGAGTTTGGTTGAGCTTAGACGCGTTTTGGGACGAATTTTGACACTTTTCTGACTCCAAATTGGATTGGATTTGTTCCTAAGCTAAAAATTGGACTTGTAACCTATAAATACATGATGTAAGACATAAAATAAAGGGGAGATTACATAGATTAGATTAGAAATACACCCCAAGCTGAAAACGCGAATCTAACCACCCCAAACGTCGATCCAAGTAACTTTTGTCCCAATTCCTACAAAACAACATAAAACATGCATGAATAGACACAAACACTTACACAGTAATCACTTCAGAGCAAATTTGAGTATTTCTCTGGACCTTATTTCGAAAACCTCAAAGAATAAAAGTTGTAGATCTACGTCTCCTCTTTCCGGAACATCTTGAATCATCGAAATCAGAGTTCAGACGAAAAAGTTATGACCATTTTTCCAAAGGACGTCGAAGCAGAAAATTTCTAAAAAAGTGGCCAGCGCCGGGGCGCCCATTTCAGGCCTATGCCCAGCGCCGGGGCGCTTGGGGGTAGTGTTTCAACATCGTGACCAGCGCTGGGGAAGAGTTTGGTTGAGCTTAGACGCATTTTGGGGCAAATTTTGACACTTTTCTGACTCCAAATTGGATTGGATTTGTTCCTAAGCTAAAAATTGGACTTGTAACCTATAAATACATGATGTAAGACATAAAATAAAGGGGAGATTACATAGATTAGATTAGAAATACACTCCATTAGATTAGACATTAATCCTAGTTCTTATTAATTTTGGAGATTGAAGCAACTTGGAGATCATTGAAGATCAAGACCAGGAGCAAGAGGGGAGCATCAGATTTGCTGACAACAGATTCTATTCTTTTCTCTTATCATACTTTTATCTTTTAATATCTATTCAGTTGTGGATTCTTAGTTTTAATTCATTAATTATGAACTAACTCTTTTATTATGATTTCAATTGAACCTTTTATGTCTATAAATTAGTTATTTGATTTATTTTAATTATTTATGTCAAAGTGAATTGTTTATCTTGTCTTGAGCTTATTGATTAATTATCTGATCAGTAATTACCTTGTTACTCTAGAAGGAATTGGAAGAGGAATTCTAGGATTAGAACTGGGCATGATAACATGCAATTTAGTTATTTGCATGGTGAATAATTAGGTTTGTGAATTGAATGAAAATATCTGTTCACCGCATGTAACACATAAGGAATTAGAATTGAAGGAGTTTAATTCAATTGTTTTGCATAGGAATATAGCAAGATTAATCTGAATTAAATAAAAGTCAATTGATCACTTGGAAAAGGGCTTTTGGCATTTGAGAATTCTTGTTAACAATTCAGTAGGCATAATAATTGGGATAATTGATTTATAGTTCATAATTAGGGATATTAAAGTCTTAATCTTTATTTATCTGAATTCAGTCATAAAGCAATTCAGTTTAATTAGTTAATTTAGTTTTCTTAATTAGAAAAATCACGATTTGAGATTGTTTTAATAAAATTAGTTTGGTTAAGAATTAGTATTTAGTGATTTTTATTAAATAATTCCTCGTGGGAATGATACTCTACTTTCACTTTATTACTTGTTGACCGTGTATACTTGCACGTATTCATTGATTGCGAAATCGACCAACAAGTTTTTGGCGCCGTTGCCGGGGAATTAGTTTAATAATTTTTCCAATATTAATTTTTATCAAATTAATTTTAATTTAAACTTTTTTTTTCTCTAATTCTCTTTCAATTTTTTTTCTTTCTTTCTTTTTAGGTACCATGATGACTTTGCGTATCAATGTCCATACACGAATATGACTCAACCAAGGGGAACAAGGATTGATGGACTTAATACATTTTTTGTAGAGTCGGTACAAATTGAGGCAAATTCGAAGACGTTGGAGGTTATCGCAGCCCAACGAAGTCGAAGGATGGCAAACATGACTCGACCAATAGAAACATGGAGTCCACGATCCACGCAGCAAGTAGCTATGGTTTGTGAGTTATGTGTTGGGAGTCATGCTACAGATCAATGTGCCATAAATGCTGAATCAACTCAGTTCATAAGGAGCTATAGTCGGTCTACCCAACAATATCCGAACCAAAACGCGTATAATTCGGGTTGGAGAAATCATCTGGGATTTTCTTGGAGTATCAATCAAGCTCAAGCGCCTAGACAGCAAAACACGGCCGGATTTCAAAATCAGACTCAACAACAGCCAGAAAGGAAAACAAGTTTGGAAGAAGCTTTGAAAAAATTCATTTTAGCTACTGACAAAAGGATCGGTGAACAAGAAAAGTTATTGAGTCAGGTAGATATGAATGTGAAAAGCCAAGGTGCTTCGATAAAGAATCTAGAAAATCAAATGGGGCAGATAACACATGCGTTGAATATCCGTCCACATGGAACATTCCCTAGTGATACAGAGATAAATTCAGGCAGAGATGAGCATTGCAAGGCTGTGACTTTACGTAGTGGAAAGGATTTGCAAGAGACAACTAAAGATGTTGAAAGAGAGGAAACAACTGGGAACCAAGAAAAGGAGATCGACGAAGATTTAACTGTAAGATTCAACGAAGATGAGCCGATTTCATTAGTATCCCATGTGCCTCCTCCACCAAAGTTCAAGAATCCGGGCAGTTTTGTAAAACCATGCCCAATTGACAGTCATATCGTCGGTAAAGCTCTTTGTGACATAAGAGCTAGTACAGTTGTGGAGTCATGGTGGGATGAAAAGGAGAAGTTAGAGGAAGATCTCATTGTGTTTATTAAGCTTCAATGCCCTAATTTGATCATCGACATAATGGAGAAAACACCTAATTTTTGGACGTTCTTAATGGGAAACATATCTACAAAGAGCATGCTAGGTGACTTTCATTCAAGGGTCATTACTAATGGGAACCTCCCAAAAGAGACATTGCTTCTGATGGATGGAGGGTTCCTCAATTTTCATAGGGAAATTAGATAGAGAATTGAAGAAGTCAGGCTGAGACTATAAAACAAGCGCTTATTGGGAGGCAACCCAAGCTTAAGTTTTATTTTTTAGTTTTTATTAGGTTTTATATTAGTAGTTTTAAATTTGCATTTATTTAGGATTTAATAAAATTTCTTCTATCGTGGTTTACAGGTTATTCAAGTCAAATTCAAGTGTGGTGCCCAAGTTGTTCCATGTGCCTAGCCTATTCTCTAAACTTAGGAGACAAGGAGGAAGATTGATATATTTTCAAGGAAGTCCTCTCTTTTAATTTTTCCTATCTTAGCCATTGAGGACAATGTTTGTTTTAAGTTTGGGGGTATTTATCATGTTTAGTATTTACTTGGACAATGTTTTAATGGAATTTGATTTTGGCCAATGATAAGAAGGTGGTTGATATTGTTAACTATTGGAGAATTGATGAGCATTCTTAGTCTATATTTTAACTCATTAGTTGGTTTTCACATTACTTGCAAAATTTTTGAAAAATTTTACACATCCATTTGTTTAGCTAGTTGGGATTGACATTTTTTTTGGCTAAATGACTTATGAAAGGTATCATTGCAACTTGAGAAATCTTATTAGAGCATCATTCGAAGTGAAAATTAGGCACTCACATAAGTTTGGGGGAAATCTTGGGGTATTTTTGCAAAAAAAATATTGGAACCTTCCCGAGTTGAATAATTGAAGCATGTGGTGGGACGAGATGGAGCGTAAAACGCACTCGTTCAATGAAAAGTGGAAAGTAAGATGGAGCGTAAAACGCACTCACTAAATAGAGAAAAGAAAATATGTATGTTTGAAATACTTTGGAAGGGTTCATATGAGCTTAAAAGTTGAATATCCGGTTGATCCTCAAAAAAAAAAAGTGCTTTGTCTATTTTAGCGGTGATTGGTGTGATAAAGAAGTTTTGAGAGTTGTTTTAAAAATATTTTATGAGTGTTGGTTGATCTTAGCTAAATCATGACTAGTTTGAACATATGGATGCACACACGCACTTAAAGGATCGTGAGTAGATGTGAAGCTAATGAAAGTTGTTGAAATTTTAGACATGACATTGTTTTGAAATTTTCAGCGGGTTATCATTTGTTGTAACCTTTAAGGCCATTGTGCGAATTCATATTGATTCATTATGTGGGTGGATCATTGCTAGAGGATGAGTTTTTCTAAATTGTGTTTTTGCTTAAGGACAAGCAAATGTTTAAGTTTGGGGGTATTTGATGAGTGAGTTTTATGCACATGAATTGAGTGCGTTTGAGCTTAATCTTTTGGTTGATTTTAAGTGTTTGTATCTATTCATGCATGTTTTATGTTGTTTTGTAGGAATTGGGACAAAAGTTACTTGGATCGACGTTTGGGGTGGCTAGATTCGCGTTTTCGGCTTGGTATTTACACAGCAGTCACTTCAAAGCCAATTTGAGTCTTTTTCTAGACCTTATTTCGAAAAACTCAAAGACTGAAAGTTGTAAATCTATGTCTCCTCTTTCCGGAACATCTTGAATCATCAAAATTGGAGTTCAGACGAAGAAGTTATGGCCATTTTCCCAAAGGACGTCGGAGAAGAAAATTTCCAAAAAAGTGGCCAGCGTCGGGGCGCCCATTTCAGGCCTATGCCCAGCGCCGGGGCACTAGGGGGCAGTGTTCTAGCGTTGTGCCCAGCGCTGGGGGTGCTGGTGAAGAGTTTGGTCGATCTTGGACGCGTTTTGGGGCGAATTTTGACACTTTTCTAACTCCAAATTGGATTGGGTTTGTTCCTAAGCTAAAAATTGGACTTATAACCTATAAATATATTATGTAAGGTATAAAATAAAGGGGAGATTACATAGATTAGATTAGAGATACACTCCATTAGATTAGACATTTACCCTAGTTCTTATTAGTTTTGGAGATTGAAGCAACTTGAAGATCATTGAAGATCAAGAGTAGGATCAAGAGGGGAGCATCAGATTTGCTGACAACAGATTCTATTCTTTTCTCTTATCATACTGTTATCTTTTAATGTCTATTCAGTTATGAATTCTTGGTTTTAATTCATTAATTATGAACTAACTCTTTTATTATGATTTCAATTGAACCTTTTATGTCTATAAATTAGTTATTTGATTTATTCCAATTATTTATGTCAAAGTGAATTGTTTATCTTGTCTTGAGCATATTGATTAATTATCTAATCAGTAATTACCTTGTTACTCTAGAAGGAATTGGAAGAGAAATTCTAGGGTTAGAACTGGGCATGATAACATGTGACTTAGTTATTTGCATGGTGAATAATTAGGTTTGTGAATTGAATGAAGATATCTGTTCACCGCATGTAACACATAAGAAATTGGAATTGAAGGAGTTTAATTCAATTGTTTCGCATAGGAATATAGCAAGATTAATCTGGATTAAATAAAAGTCAATTGATCACTTGGAAAAGGGCTTTTGGCATTTGAGAATTCTTGTTAACAATTCAGTAGGTATAATAATTGGGATAATTGAATTATAGTTCATAATTGGGGATATTGTAGTCTTAATATTTATTTATCTGAATTCAGTCATAAAGCAATTCATTTTAATTAGTTAATTTAGTTTTCTTAATTTGAAAAATCACGATTTGAGATTGTTTAAATAAAATTAGTTTGGTTAAGAATTAGTATTTGGTGATTTTTATTAAATAATTTCTCGTGGGAACGATACTCTACTTTGACTTTATTACTTATTGACCGTGTATACTTGCACGTATTCATTGATTGCGAAATCGACCCACAGTTGCCCAGTAAGTTTAAATTTATAATTTAATGATATATCATGTGTAAGACCCCGAATTTTATGAAATGAAAGTATTCAATTTTCTTATAATTATTATTTTATTTCGTAAATGGTTAAATTGATAAAAGGTTAAAGTAAAGGGTAATATGTGAATTTTTTGCAAAGTATGCAAGTTGTTATAAAATATTCGTTTGGTCGAGGAATATTCTTTTTAACAGGGAATATCCGTATGACGGCACAATCATTAGTAGACCCCACAACGGAAGTATTGTCGTAGTAAGATAATGACAGAATTATCATTTTTGAAAAATAACGGCGAAAGTGTTACCGTTAAAACTGTTGAACTACCCGGTAGTAAAAGTACAGTAATACGCAAGATTGCATAGTAGCACACGTTATTGATTATTGATGTTTACGTAAGAAGTCATTAGTTATACTCAATTATTGCTACAGTAATTACTACATCATATCTCTCATATTATTGATTCAATTATTGTCACAGTATTATCGGTATAATATGTCATATTATTTAATCAATAATTGAGACGACAAAGTTATTCATATAATTATTTACAATATTGACAATGTCTAGAAGTTCTGTCAAAGAGAGGTTTGGTCACCTAATTGCGCGTCAATAAGGAGAAATCCTTATCGAAAAGCCCCCTCTTTCCTGGGAACGACATGTTTGTTAAATATTATGAATTATAGTATTAATGATGAATAAGTTCGTGTTGATTAAAGATGAAATGGATAGTTCCATTGTGTTAGAATTATTAGTGTTAGTAAAAATCGACATTTATTTTGATAATAATTGACGTCTGGAAGTTACACTGACTAGTCGGGTAATTAATCGGATAAATGAGCAATTAATTGCTATTAATTCACAAGATTATAACTATTTGTTCACATGTGTGTACTATTGATTCACATTCTTGTACTATTAGGGGAGTTGGTACAAGATTGATAATACTTGCATGACTAAGTTAAAAATGGAGGTATAGATGGATGTACTATACTGTAATTTGTATTTTCACATGACTGAACTATTGATTCACATTATTTACTATTAGGGGAGGTGGTGCAAGTTTGATAATACTTGCAGGACTAAATTAAAAATGAAAAAAAGAGGAAGGTATTATACTGTAATATTTTGAGCCCCAAAACGTGCAATTATCGAAACTATATTTTCCTATAAATAGAAGCTCATTCTTCTTTCATTTCTTACCAATTCACTAAAGCTATAGAGCAATTATTATAGAGAGAAATTATTGAGAGAAAGAAGAAGAAAAGTCTGCTACTTTACAATTCTAGTATCCAGTTTCTTCTGAGGTAAGGGGTATTATTCTTTTGTATTCATGAAGAGGGTTATTTTCTTTCAAAACTCGTAAGGGTTGTTATTCCATTCTTTATTATTATGTTGGAATAACCTGTCTATGCGAAGTACCGCATACATGGTGAAATTTTTCTGTTATTCCATTCTTTATTATTCTGTTGGAATAACCTGTTTGTGCGGTCTATCGCATGCCTGGTGAATTCTGTTATTATTCTGTTAGAATATCTTGTCTGTGCGGATTATGCATGACTTGGTTCCGTTCTTTATTATTCTGTTAGAATATTCTGTCTGTGCGGATTACGCATGACCTGGTTTCATTCTTTATTATTCTATTGGAATAACCTGTCTATGTGGATTACCGCATGCATGGTGAATGATCCTTTGTATTCATTCTTTGTTAAATTGTGGAAATGATCTGTCTACGTAGATTACCGCATGGCGGGTGAAAATCCATTTACAATTTCGTATATTCTATTATACTTATATGAGATATCATTTCTTTTGTACTCGTCATGAAATATCATTTTCTTTGGTATTTTTTCTTTTACGAGTTACTATTTACGGGTTACTATTCACTATAATATTATTCACTTGGGTATTCGGAGCACTTTTAGTGCCGAAGTACTATTCACGAGTTAGTATTCACGGGTTACTATTCACCCGATTACTATTCACTCTAGTATCATTCACTCGAGTATTCGGGACACTTTTCGTGTCGAGGTACTATTCCCAAAGTACTATTCACGGGGTACTATTCACCCAAAAAATATATTTTTTTTCTGTCTAAATTATTTTTGGTACATGAATATTATTCTTGAATTTACCCCACAAAGCAGTATCATGTTGACAATTTGGACGTTATTGATTTCTGGATAAATTAAATTATAAATATTTAAAATTTATCCTTGAACTTGTTTTATTGAATTATTATGTCATTGTCATTATCCTCATGTTTATATTGTGATGAAAGTCATCTTTGACTTACGTGCATAGATGGACTTGGTATAATTATGACCAGGGATTATTCGGTATAATCATGACCGTAATGTAACGAATGATGTGGTAAAAGTCCTCATTGGCCTGTAGTTCATTGATGGACAGTTGTTGGTATGATTATGACTAGGTATTATTCGGTATAATCATGACCATTGATGATTACATGAATATGCTTGGCCGTGGTGCAGGGATGATTCGATGATGTGGTTTATTTATTAAGCTGAGTCTCAGCGATAAAGTTGATGAAAAACTTTTTAAATCATAGAAGATAGTAGATTTTATGCTCTACTTGACTCTTCTAATGGATTGCTTATTTCCGCTGATGTTGTTGATCTAAAACTTGTTGTCTATTGTATTCTATCAGTTATTATACTGTTGAAGGCTAAGGATAATTTATTCTGCATTATCTTAGTCATAATATTTCTTATTGGGCTAGTTGAGCTCACCCTTTTTTTCATTGTTCTCTTCAGGAAATGAGAATATAGATGAGACTAGTCAGGGAATGGAGTGATGATCCAGTATAAGTGGCTTTAGTAGTCCTCACTATTCTATGGAATAGTATGATAATAATTGTAATGAGGACTCAATTGAGAGTGAATATTGTCTAAAAGGCAATATTCTTGTTTAAACTCTCAGCTATGTTTTGTCGTATATTACCCAACAGTTGTATAATTAAGTTGTATTTGGATTTATGTATCATGTAAGTGGCGACCCAAGATGGGTGATGTATACCTGTTTTGGGGGTGTCAAAGTTGGTATCAAAGCTTAGGGATATGATCCCTGGCTAAGATGTGAGACTAGAACTAAGAGGGGAGAGATGGGAAATTTCTTTGCTAGTATGACCTACCTAAGTTTATTTGGTATTTAATTGGTCTGTCAGAGTATAGGGATAATATGTGATATGTTAATTAACAATTGTTTTGTGGCAGTATTTGAGGATGACATTTGAAAATATTGAGATAAGCAATGAAGCACATGAGACCGTTGAGTCACCAACGATCAATACCCAGGATAATGTGCAACAGGAAGATAATAATCCTCAGGTAAACAATAACACCGATCAGATGATGAACGATGAGATGATCAGAGGCTTTATGCAATTCATGTAACATCAGGCGAGAGAGACTCCTGTTCAAAATGCAGGTGAAAACACTGGCAACTCTCGGATGGTCACCGCTAAGCAGTTCAAGGAGCTGGGACCGCCGGAGTTTTTGGGAATGCCAGAACCACTTAAGGCGGAGACGTGGTTAAAACAGATCACCAAGATATTTGATGTCTTGGGATGCTCCGAGGAGCAAAAGGATCCATTTGCCACCTTTATGTTGCGTGAAGAGGCAAATTACTGGTGAGAATCTATAAAATGTACCCAGCCTGACGCACTCAAGATGTCTTGGGAGAAGTTCCAAGAGATGTTCAATGATAAGTACTTTCCCGAAAGTATTCGTCACATGAAGGAGGTGAAGTTTATCAAGTTAGAGAAAAATAATATGACCGTGTCGCAATACGAGGCTAAATTTGCGGAGTTATCCCGGTTTGCATCCCATTTGGTCGATAATGAGGAGCAAATGACGCGAATGTTTCTAAGAGGTTTGAAACCCGAAATACGTCAATACCTCATTTATCACAAATTGTGTTTGTATTCAGATGTAGTGAATAGGGCTCAGTTATTAGAGCGCGATAATGAGCCAGCCCAACCAAAGGATAACGAGCAACAACATGATAATTATCGTACTGGTGGCAACGACCATCGGAATAATGATAACCATCGTGGGGAAAATTATCATGCCAAGAATGGTAACCACTTCGGTGGTAATCATGGCCAAGATAATAGGAGTGGAAATTTCAAGAAGAGAAGGTCCAACAACGATGGAAAGACAGCAGCACCAACACCCGTTTTCAAGGAAGGAGAACGACCACCAATTTTATGCTTCAAATGCGGAGGGGAGGGACATATTAGTCCAAACTGCGTAATACAGTCCAAAGCATGTTGCAATTTGTGGAAAAGAAGGTCACCTAGCCCGATTTTGTCGTGCACCAAAGTCAAGTCTAGCTGGGACGGTGGCACCAAAGGCGGATACGGACAAAACAAAGTCGGTGGTTTCAGGAAGAGCATTTTTTGTGGCTTCTCAAAAAGTGAGTAACCCAAACGAAGTTAGTACGAGTTAGTTAATTATAAACTTTTGCGAAGTCTATACCTTATTAGATACCGGTTCTACCCATTCTTTTATCTCTCTTGCTTGCGCTCAACATTTAAATTTGAGTTCGGAGAAATTAGACTTTAACTTATCGGTTGAAACTCCGTTAGGAGAAACCTTCGTTACCTCTACTGTTTATAAATATTATTTGATTCAAATCGATACCCTCACGTTACCTGTCGATCTTATCTCTTTGAAAACACTTGCCTTTGATGTGATTTTAGGAATCGATTGGTTAACTACTCATCATGCTTTTCGTAAGGTTGTTAGGTTTTATATTCCTAACCAACCTGTTATGCGAATTCAAGCAACCAAACTACTAAAGTCAATCACTGTCATATCAAGCCATAAGTAAAGAGTCCCGAGCCTTTATCTGGTGACTTCTTTGTGTGGAATGCACCGAAGCCAGACTATCTGTAGGGGACGTTGTGAATGACGATGGCAAGTTGATAGGTATCAATGTGACGTACTGTCCAAGTCTTGGATGAGAGTCACAATCTTGAATGATATTTCTATTGTTAATAAATTTTCTGACGTATTCTTGAAGACTTCCTAGCCTACCCCTAGAGCGTGAAATCGAATTTTGTATTGACCCCAATACAAAACCCATTTCTAAAACCCTTAAATATTTCTTCAACCAAAATGAACATATCATGCGCTAAGGATGTTGGCTCGAGCTATTGAAGATTACGACTATACCATTCAATATCATCGTGGAAGAGCGAACGTAGTAGCTGACGCGTTGAGTAGAAGATCGTATGCGTTTACGAGTACGACGTTGTTAACACAAAAACCCATTTTGCATAACTTACAAATGATGAAGATAGAGTTAAAGACTTTAGTGACCCACGTGAAGATAACAAATATACGATTAGAATCGACTTTAATCGATAAAGTTAAAACCGCTCAAGCTACATACTCAGAGCTGATGAATGTGAAGAAGAAGGTTTAAGAGGGCGTTATTCTAGAAGCAAGAATCGACGAAGAGAGAAAATCTCAACTCTTGATTTAATTAGCCCATTTGAAATCCTCAATCGAGTAGGAACTGTGGCCTATAGACTCGTTTTACCACCAAGTATGTCGCGTGTTCATAACGTTTTTCACGTATCGATGTTACGTAATTATGTGGACGACCCGAACCACATTATGGAATTAGAACTAGACTAGATAGCAGAAGATTTAACGTATGATGAGATACGTGTTAAAATCTTGGATAAGAAGGATCATATTAGACACTCAAAGGTTATACCTCAAGAGTTAGAATATGAAATGAAGTCAATGTATCCTCACCTCTTCGGCATACCAAGTACGTACGTAAATTTTGAAGGGCGAAATTTCATAAGGAGGGGAGATTGTAAGACCCCAAATTTTATGAAATGAAAGTATTCAATTTTCTTATAATTATTATTTTATTTCGTAAATGGTTAAATTGATAAAAGGTTAAAGTTAAGGGTGATATGTGAAGTTTTTGCAAAGTATGCAAGTTGTTATAAAATATTCGTTTGGTCGAGGAATATTCTTTTTAACAGGAAATATCCGTACGACGGCACAATCATTAGTGCACCCCACAACGGAAGTATTGTCGTATTAAGAAAACGACAAAATTATCATTTTTTAAAAATAACGGCGAAAGTGTTACCGTTAAAACTGTTGAACTACCCGGTAGTAAAAGTACAGTAATACGCGTGGTTGTGTAGTAGCACACGGTATTGATTATTGATGCTTACGTAAGAAGTCACTTAGTTATATTCAATTATTGCTACAGTAATTGCTGCGTCATATCTCTCATATTATTGATTCAATTATTGTCACAATATCATATGTATAATATGTTATATTATTTAATCAATAATTGAGACGACAAAATTATTCATATTATTATTTGTAATATTGACAATGTCTAGAAGTTCTGTGAAGGAGAGGTTTGGTCACCTAATTACGCGCCAATAAAGAGAAATCCCTATCGAAAAGCCCCCTCTTTCCTTGGAATGACCTGGTTGTTAAATATTGTGAATTATAATATTAATGATGAATAAGTTCGCGTTGATTAAAGATGAAATGGATAGTTCCATTGTGTTAGAATTATTAGTGTTAGTAAAAATCGATATTTATTTCGATAATAATTGATGTCTAGAAGTTACACTGACCAATCGGGTAATTAATCGGATAAATGAGCAATTAATTGCTATTAATTCACATGATTATAACTATTTGTTCACATGTGTGTACTATTAATTAACATTCTTGTACTATTAGGGGAGTTGGTGCAAGATTGATAATACTTGCATGACTAAATTAAAAATAGAGGTATTGATGAAGGTACTATACTGTAACTATTTTTTCCACATGTATAGAACTATTGATTCATATGAATGTACTATTGATTCACATGATGTACTATTAGGGGAGGTGGTGCAAGTTTGATAATACTTGCAGGACTAAATTAAAAATGAAGAAAAAGAGGAAGGTATTATACTATAATATTTCGAGCCCCAAAACGTTCAATTATCGAAACTATATTTTCCTATAAATAGAAGCTCATTCTTCTTTTATTTCTCACCAATTCACTAAAGCTATAGATCAATTATTATAGAGAGAAATTATAGAGAGAAAGAAGAAGAGAAGTTTGCTACCTCACTATTCCAGTATCTAGTTTCTTCTGAGGTAAGGGGTATTATTCTTTCGTATTCATAAAGAGGGTTATTTTCTTTCAATACTCATAAGGGTTGTTATTCCATTCTTTATTATTATGTTAGAATAACCTGTCTATGCGAAGTACCGCATACATGGTAAAATTCTTCTGTTATTCCATTCTTTATTATTCTGTTGAAATAACCTGTCTGTGCGATCTATCGCATGCCTGGTGAATTCTGTTGTTATTCTATTCTTTATTATTCTATTGTAATATCCTGTCTGTGCGGATTACGCATGACCTAGTTCAGTTCTTTATTATTCTGTTGGAATATTCTGTCTGTGCGGATTACGCATGCCCTGATTCCATTCTTTATTATTCTGTTGGAATAACCTGTCTATGTGGATTACCACATGCATGGTGAATGATCCTTCGTATTCATTCTTTATTAAATTGTGGAAATGATCTGTCTATGTGGATTACCGCATAGCAGGTGAAAATTCATTTGCAGTTTCGTATATTCTATTATACTTGTATAAGATATCATTTCTTTTGTACTCGTCATGAAATATCATTTTCTTTGATATTTTTTCTTTTACGAGTTACTATCCATGGGTTACTATTCACCCAATTACTATTCACTCTAGTATTATTTCCTCGGGTATTTGAGACACTTTTCGTGCCAGAGTACTATTCACGAGTTACAATTCACGAGTTACTATTCACCCGATTACTATTCACTCTAGTATCATTCACTCGGGTATTCGGGACACTTTTCGTGTTGGGGTACTATTCCTAAAGTACTATTCACGGGATACTATTCACCCAAAAAATATATTTCTTTTCTGTCCAAATTATTTTTGGTACATGAATATTATTCTTGAATTTCACCCCACAAAGCAGTATCATGTTGGCAGTTTGGACGTTATTGATTACTGGATAAATTAAATTATAAATATTTAAAATTTATTCTTGAACTTGTTTTATTGAATTATTATGTCATTGTCATCATCCTCATGTTTATATTGTGATGAAAGTCATCTTTGGCTTACGTGCATAGATGGACTTGGTATGATTATGACTAGGGATTATTCGGTATAATTATGACCGTAATGTAACGAATGATGTGGCAAAAATCCTCATTGGACTGTAGTTCATTGATGGATAAGTACTTTCCTGAAACTGTTTAATGACAAGTACTTTCCTAAAAGTATTTGTCATATGAAGGAGGTGAAGTTTATCAGACTGGAATAAAACAACATGACGGTGTCCCAGTACGAGGCGAAGTTTGCAGAGTTATCTAGGTTTGCATCTTATTTGGTCAAGAATGGGGAACGAATGACGAGGATGTTTCTGAGAGGTCTAAAACCCGAGATTCGGCAATATCTTATCTCTCATAATTTTTTTTATATTTAGATGTTGTAAACATGGCTCAATTATTAGAGCGAGATAATTAGTATGTTCAACCAAGGGACCACAACCAGGGTTATACCGGTGGCGACAGTCATCAGAGCAATGAAAACCAGCAGGGAGGAAAACATTCGGACAAAAGCGGTAACCACTCTGGTGGTAATCGTGGCCGTGAAAATAGAAGAAGCGAGTC
The DNA here is from genome assembly GCA_016801055.1 of Panax notoginseng. NCBI lineage: Eukaryota > Viridiplantae > Streptophyta > Magnoliopsida > Apiales > Araliaceae > Panax > Panax notoginseng. The sequence continues at coordinate 67,381,394 of CM029017.1, read as the reverse complement.
TGGGGGAGATTTTAAGAAGAGAAGGTACAACGATGATAACATGAAGACGCCAACACAAACATCAACTGTTTTTAAGGGAGGAGAACGAGCACCAGTCGTTTGTTACAAATGCGGGAAAGAGGGACACATCAGGCCAAACTGCCCACAACAATCCAAGGTATGCTATAACTGTGGAAAGGAAGGTCATATAGCTAGAGGTTGTCTAGTTGCGAAACCAAGTTCAACGGGGATGGTGACTCCAAAGGCTATCCCAGACAAGTCAAAGTCGGTGGTTCCTGGAAGGGCGTTTGTCGTGACTGCCCAAAATGTGAGGAACCCAAACGAGGTGATCATGGGTAAGATAATCATAAACTCTTGCGAAGTTTATACCTTATTAGATACCGGTTCTATCCATTCTTTTATCTCTCCTGCTTGTGCTCAACGTTTAAACTTGACTCCGGAGAAATTAGACCTTGATTTATCTGTTGAGACTCCGTTAGGAGAAACTTTCATTACATATACTGTTTATAAATCTTGCTTGATTCAAGTTGGTACCATCACATTACCTGCCGATCTTATTTCGTTGAAAACTCTTTCATTTGATGTGATTTTAGGGATTGATTGGTTAACCACACATCATGCTAAAATTGATTGTTTTCGTAAGGTTGTTAGTTTTCATATTCCTAACCAACCTATTATGCGAATTCAAACAACTAAACCATTAAAGTCAATCACTGTCATATCAAACCATAAAGCTATTCGTTTATTGAAAAACGGATGTCAAGCTTTCTTAGCCCATGTCACGGACTTGAACAAAAACACATCGTATTTGAATAATATTTCTGTTGTTAGTGAATTTCCTGACGTATTTCCTGAAGAACTTCCCGGTCTACCCCCAGAACGTGAAGTTGAATTCTTTATTGACCTTGAACCTGGTACAAAGCCCATTTCTAAAACCCCATATCGAATGGCTCCTATTGAACTTCAGGAGTTAAATGTCCAACTACAGAAGTTGTTGGACATCGGTTTTATTCGTCCTAGTACATCTCCTTGGGGTGCTCCTGTGTTATTCGTAAAGAAGAAAGACGAGAGTATGCGACTTTGTATTGACTACCGAGAGTTGAACCATGTCACCATCAAGAATAGGTATCCGCTACCTCGCATAGATGAGTTGTTCGACCAGTTGCAAGAAGCACAATTCTTTTCAAAGATCGATCTTCGTTCTGGATATCATCAGCTGAAGATTAAAACTGAGGATATTCCAAAGACTGCTTTCAGAACTAGGTACGTGCATTATGAATTCTTAGTCATGTCTTTTGGATTGACTAATGCTCCTGCTGCTTTCATGGATATGATGAACCGTGTGTTCAAATAATATTTGGATTAGTTTGTTGTTGTCTTTATTGATGACATCCTCATCTATTCCAAAAACTGTGAAGATCATGAGCACCATTTGAAGCTAGTACTGCAAAGGCTTCGTGATAACAAGCTATATGACAAGTTAAAGAATTGCGAGTTCTGGATTGAGAAAGTAGCATTCCTTGGGCACGTGGTGTCAAAACATGGAGTATCTGTAGACCCAGTGAAGATTGAAGCAATACAAGTTGGGAGCAACCGAAGTTGGTGACCGAAGTACGTAGTTTTCTGGGCTTAGCCGGTTATTATCGGAGATTCGTGGAATGATTTTCTCGAATCGCTACTCCGTTAACTCAGCTGACTCGTAAATATATAAAATTCTGTTGGAGTGAGGATTGTGAGAAGAGTTTTCAAGAACTCAAGAGAAGACTCATTTTGGTACCTGTTCTGACAATACCATCTGGTTCGGATGGATTTGTTATCAAAAGCGATGCTTTAGGCAAAGGGTTAGGATGTGTTCTCATGCAACATGGGAAAGTCATAGCCTATGCCTCGCGACAACTCAAAGAATATGAGAGGAATTATCCTACTCATGATTTGGAGTTGGCAGCAGTCATTTTTGCGTTGAAGATCTGGAGACACTACCTGTATGGGAGAAAGTGGAGATCTATACAGATCATAAAAGCCTCAAATATTTCTTCACCCAAAAGGAACTCAACATGCGGCAACGATGTTGGCTCGAACTGTTGAAAGATTATGATCATACCATCCAATATCATCCTGGAAAAACAAACGTGATAGCTGACGCATTGAGTAGAAGATCATATGCGGGTACGAGTACAATGTTGTTAACACAAAGGTCCATTTTGTATGACTTGCAAAGGATGGAGATAGAGGTAAAGGCTCCAAGTACCCACGTGATGATATCAAACATACGAGTAGAACCGACTTTAATCGATAAAGTTAAAGCTGCTCAAGCTACAGACATGGAGCTGATGCGTATGAAGAAGAAAGTGCAAGAATGTGCTATTCCAGAAGCAAGAATCGATGAAGATGGAATACTTCGAGTCAACTCCAGACTTTGTGTTCCTAACGATTCTAACTTGAAGCATAGAATCATGATGGAGGCACACAACACACCGTTTGTAATCCATCTTGGGAGTACCAAAATGTATCATGATCTTCGATATACATTTTGGTGGAACAATATGAAGAGAGAGATCGCGGAGTTTATCTCGAGGTGTTTAACTTGTCAACGTGTATAGGCGGAGCATCAAGTGCCAAAGGGTCCATTGCAACCACTTGAGATTCCGAAATAGAAGTAGGAACACATTACTATAGATTTCATTACGAGTCTTCCCAAGGTTTCTCAAGGCATAGATGCGATTGGGGTTATTGTTGATAGATTAACCAAGTCTGCCCATTTCTTGCCTATACGGGAGATTTATTCCCTTGAACGTCTTGCTAGTAAGTACGTGAATGCGATTGTGAATTGCATGGCATGCTAGTATCCATAGTTTCGGATCGTGACCCAAGATTCACTTCATGATTTTGGGTTAGCTTACAGAAAGCTATGGGCACGAATTTACGATTCAGTTCGGCATACCATCCTCAAACGGACTGGCAATCAGAGAGGACTATTCAAACTATTGAAGATCTATTAAGACTCTGTGTCTTAGATTTCAAAGGGAGTTGGGATAAGTATCTACCATTTATGGAATTCTCCTACAACAACAGTTATCAAGCAAGTATAGGCATGGCTCCATTTGAAGCATTGTATGGACGAAAGTGTCGTTCTCCAGTATGCTGGGATGAGGTGGGAGAAGCAACATTATTGGGACCAGAATTGGTATGCATAACTACAGAAATGATCCAAACGATTCGACAACGTATACAAACGGCACAGGATCGACAAAAGAGTTATGCGGATCTTCACCGAAAGGACGTAGAATTTAATATTGGGGATCATGTATTGTTACGTATTGCTCCATGGAAGGGAGTTACAAGATTTGGGAAGAGAGGAAAGCTCAATCTAAGATTTGTTGGGCCATTTGAGATTCTTGACCGAATAGGAAATGTGGCCTATAGACTCGCATTACCTCCAAGCATGCCACGTGTTCATAATATTTTTCACATATCTATGCTTCGTAAATATGTGAAAGACCCGAACCACATTATTGAGTTAGAACTGGACGAGATAGCCAAAGATTTAACGTACGAGGAGGTACCTGTTAAGATCTTGGATAGGAAAGAGCATGTCCTACGCACCAAGGTTATACCACAAGTTAAGGTTTTATGGAGAAACCATGCTATTGAAGAAATAACTTGGGAGTTGGAATCAGAAATGAAAGCGAGGTATCCTCACTTTTTGCGAAATACCAGGTACATTCGTCAATTTCGAGAACGAAATTTCATAAGGAGGGGAGGTTGTAAGACCCCAACTTATTATAAATAAAATAAAATTTTCTCTATTTATTATTTTGAAAAATAAAGTGTTAATTTGACATAATACTTTGGTTATGTGTGAAATGTCCAAATCTTACAAAATAAGCAAGTAGTTATAAAATATTCATTTTGTCGGAGAATATTCGTTTGGTCGTGGAATATTCATACTGTCGGGGAATATTCGTACGACGATGCAGCCATTTGTGGGCCCCATAACGGATAACGGTTTGATGAAGAAAATGACAAATTTGAGTTTTTATAAATAACGACGTAATTGTTACCATTAACACTGTTGGAATACCTGGTGGTTAAAATACAATAAAACGCGTGGTTGCACAGTAGCACACGGTATTGCACAGTATTTTTAAAATTATTGATTTTTACGTAAGAAGGTACTACTCAATAATTGTTACAGTAATTACTATTCAATATTTTATTTTATTGATTCAATAATTGCTGCGTTGATATTTTATATTATTGTTGTTCAATAATTGTCACTGAACAGTATCTCCATTATCAGATCAATAATTTATATTATTTGAATAATACAATTAGATAGTATTATTGGCAATGTCTAAGGAAGTTATGTTTAGAAAAGAGGTTTGGTCACCTAATTGCGCGCTAATAAAGAGAAATCCTTATCGAAAAGCCCCCTCTTTCCTGGGAACGACCAGGTTGTCATAATTGTGATTCTATAATATTATTTGTGAATAATTAGTCATTGATTTATATGATAAGGAAATATTTATTTTATGTGGATATAAATGATGGATATATTTATTGTGGTTATAAATGAAGGAATAAATGCTAAGGTGTTATCAGTATTTTGTTGGAATGGAGGTTTTGAAAATCGTCCGTATGTGGATTTCGGTCATTTTTCGTTTGGAATTTGAAAAAAATTAAACTTACAAAGTTGTAGATAATTAAATTTTCTATGGAAAGGACATGAGATTTGAATTTTCTGATAAAAGGGCTATTTATTATGAATTGTTGAAGTTTCAAAAAGTAAAATATTTTTATTAAAAATATGGTGGGCCCCACTTTTGGTTGGTGAGTAATAAAATGTACTGGAATTTATTTTCAAAAGTGGTGGGCTTAAATAGTAGCAGGTAAAGCCATTAGGTAGCATGTTAGTCTGCTATGGCGTTCTAAGCATTTTTCTATAAATAGGGTGCTTAGTTAGAATTGAAAATTACACCAGAAATAAGTTTTCTCTCTTTCTCTCTCTATATTACCGAGCATATTTTGTGAGTATTTAGATACTTTGTGAGTTGCTATTCATCAGTGCAAGTTTCCTTCAGCCTTATACTGATATTCCAATCAGAAGTACTGATATTTTGAGGTAAGGGATGTTATTTTCTTTCTAATGATGTTATTATTTCAATATCATTATACCGAAATATTGGTATAGATTTTATTGTGGAATTTTTACCTTTTTGTGTCAGGGTTACTATTCACGTATACGACACTATTCACGTATACAACACTATTCATGAATACGGCACTATTCATCGAAAAATAAATTTTTCTCTTTTTTGTCCAAGATGTCTATTATGGTTACTATCTTTGATTGTATCCATGTTTTGATCTTTATTTTTGAATTCTGCTTCACAATTGATTATTATAAGGTATTTTTGAACTTGGATAAACTAAAGTATGAATACTTAATCTTTGATCTTTTATCTCATTGGATTCGTTTTCTTTAAGATATTTTTCATCATCCTCAGTCCTAAATGATGATATTACTGAATATCTTTGGCTTGTAGTGCAAAGATGAATGATTACCTAATGAATATCTTTGGCCCGTAGTGCAAAGATGAACAGGTGTTGAGATGAACATGGCCAACTGGTGATACAAATGAATATCTTTGGCCTGTAGTACAAAGATGAATATTTGATTCAAGATGTATATTAATTGATGTTACAGGGATAACGTATTGATGATGGACTTTTAAATCTTAGAAGATAGTAGAATTATTTCTCTACTTGACTCTTCTAATGGATTGCTGTTTCCGCTGCAGTTGTTGATCTAAGACTTGTTGTCTATTATATTTTATCAGATTTTTCCCTGTTAAAGACTAATGTTAATTTGTTGTATATTATCTTAGTCATAATATTCTTTACTAGGCTAGTTGAGCTCACCCTTTTTCCTTTTTGTTCCATTGTTATTCTCAGGAGGAGAGAATTTAGTAGGAACTAGCCGGGGTATGGAGTGATGATTCAAGATAGTTGTTTTAGTAGTCCTCACTATTTTGTAAAATAGTGTATCAATAATTGTAATAAGGATTCCTTTTGAGTTTGTATACTGTTTATTAGACAATATTTATATTCAAACTCACAGTATATGTGTTGTCGTATTTTGCACGACAATTGTAATACTGAAGTTGTATTTATTTCTGTACCATGTATTTGGCGACTCAGAATTTTGGTGGTGTCACAGTTGGTATCAAAGATTAGAGATATGATCCCTGGCTGAGATGTGACATGTCAATTAACCCTTATTTTGTGGCAGTATTTGAGAATGGCAGCTGAAAATATTAACAATGGAGTGAATGAGACCGTGGAGACACTTTTAATCACCAACTAGGGGAACGTGCAACAGGAAGGCAATATTCCTCCTGTAAACACTACCGAACAAATGATGAATGATGGGAGTTTAGAAGCTTTTTGTAGCTCATGCAAAATCAGATGAGGGAGACTCGTGCACAAAATACAGGTGGAAATGATAGCAATGCGCGGCTTGTTACACTCAACCAGTTCAAAGAGTTGAGACCACCAGAATTTGCGGGAAAGCTGGATCCGATCAAGGCGAAAACGTGGGTCAAACAAATTACCAAGATATTCGATGTCTTGGGATGCACGGAGGAACAGAAGGTTCCATTCGCTACTTTTATGCTCCGCGGTGAGGCAGATCACTGGTGGGAATCTGTGAAGTGTACCCAGCCGGCTGCACTCAACTTGTCTTGGAAAACGTTTCAGAAACTGTTTAATGACAAGTACTTTTCTGAAAGTATTCGTCATATGAAGGAGGTGGAGTTTATTAGACTGGAACAAAATAACATGACGGTGTCCCAGTACGAGACGAAGTTTGCAGAGTTATCCAAGTTTGCACCTCATTTGGTCGAGAATGAGGAACGAATGACGAGGATATTTATGAGAGGTCCAAAACTCGAGATTCGGCAATATCTTATCTCTCATAAATTTTCTTTATATTCAGATGTTGTAAACATGGCTCAATTATTAGAGCGAGATAATGAGTATGTTCAACCAAGGGACCACAACCAGGGTCATACTGATGGCGGTAGTCATCGGAGCAATGAAAACTAGCAGGGAGGAAAACATTCGGACAAAAGTGGTAACCACTCTGGTGGTAATCGTGGCCGTGAAAATAGAAGAAGCGAGTCGGGAGGAGATTTCAAGAAGAGAAGGTACAACAATGATAACATGAAGACGTCAGCACAAACATCAACTATTTTTAGGGCAGGAGAAAGAGCACCGGTTGTTTGTTACAAATGCGGGAAAGAGGGACACATCAGGCCAAACTGCCCACAACAATCTAAGTTGTGTTATAACTGTGGAAAGGAAGGTCATATAGCTAGAGATTATCTAGTTCCGAAACCAAGTTCAACGGGGATGATGACTCCAAAGGCTATCCCAGACAAGTCAAAGTCGGTGGTTCCTGGAAGGGCGTTTGTCGTGACTGCCCAAAATGTGATGAACCCAAACGAGGTGATCACGGGTAAGCTAATCATAAACTCTTGCGAAGTTTATACCTTATTAGATACCGGTTCTACCCATTCTTTTATCTCTCCTACTTGTGCTCAACGTTTAAACTTGACTCCGGAGAAATTAGACCTTGATTTATCTGTTGAGACTCCGTTAGGAGAAACTTTCATTACATATACTGTTTATAAATCTTGCTTGATTCAAGTTGGCACCATCACATTACCTGCCGATCTTATTTTGTTGAAAATTCTTGCATTTGATGTGATTTTAGGGATTGATTGGTTAACCACGCATCATGTTAAAATTGATTATTTTCGTAAGGTTGTTAGTTTTCATATTCCTAACCAACCTATTATGCGAATTCAAACAACCAAACCATTAAAGTCAATCACTATCATATCAAGCCATAAAGCTATTCGTTTATTAAAAAATGGATGTCAAGCTTTCTTAGCCCATGTCACGGACTTGAACAAAAGCACGTCAGATTTGAATAATATTTTTGTTGTTAGTGAATTTCCTGACGTATTTCCTGAAGAACTTCCCGGTCTACCCCTAGAACGTGAAGTTAAATTCTTTATTGACCTTGAACTGGTACAAAGCCCATTTCTAAAACCCCATATCGAATGACTCCTATTGAACTTCAGGAGTTAAAGGTCCAACTACAAGAGTTATTGGACATCGGTTTCATTCGTCCTAGTACATCTCCTTGGGGTACTCCTGTGTTATTCGTAAAGAAGAAAGACGGGAGTATGCGACTTTGTATTGACTACCGAGAGTTGAACCATGTCACCATCAAGAATAGGTATCCGCTACCTCGCATAGATGACTTGTTCGACCAGTTGCAAGGAACATAATTCTTTTCAAAGATCGATCTTCGTTTTGGATATCATCAGCTGAAGATTAAAATTGAGGATATTCCAAAGACTGCCTTCAAAACTAGGTACGGGCATTATGAATTCTTAGTCATGTCTTTTGGATTGACTAATGCTCCTGCTGCTTTCATGGATATGATGAACCGTGTGTTCAAAGAATATTTAGATCAGTTTGTTGTTGTCTTTATTGATGACATCCTTATCTATTCCAAAAGCCGTGAAGATCATGAGCACCATTTGAAGCTGGTACTACAAAGGCTTCGTGATAATAAGCTATATGCCAAGCTAAAGAAATGCGAGTTCTGGCTTGAGGAAGTAGCATTCCTTGGGCACGTGGTATCAAAATATGGAGTATTTGTCAACCCGGTGAAGATTGAAGCAATACAAGTTGGGAGCAACTGAAGTCGATGACCAAAGTACGTAGTTTTCTGGGCTTAGTTGGTTATTATCGGAGATTCGTGGAAGGATTTTCTCGAATCGCTACTCCGTTAACTCAGCTGACTCATAAAGATATAAAATTCGGTTGGAGTGAGGATTGTGAGGAGAGTTTTCAAGAACTCAAGAGAAGACTCATTTTGGCACCTGTTCTGACAATACCATCTGGTTTGGATGGATTTGTTATCTACAGCGATACTTCAAGCAAAGGGTTAGGATGTGTTCTCATGCAACATGGAAAAGTCATAGCCTATGCCTCGCGGCAACTCAAAGAATATGAGAGGAATTATCCTACTCATGATTTGGAGTTGGCAGCAGTCGTTTTCGCGTTGAAGATCTGGAGACACTACCTGTATGGGGAGAAAGTGGAGATCTATATAGATCATAAAAGCCTCAAATATTTCTTCACCCAAAAGGAACTCAACATCCGGCAACGACGTTGGCTCGGGCTGTTGAAAGATTACGATCATACCATCCAATATCATCATAAAAAAGCAAATGTGGTAGCTGACGCATTAAGTAGAAGATCATATGCGGGTACGAGTACAATGTTGTTAACACAAAGGTCCATTTTGTATGACTTGCAAAAGATGGAGATAGAGGTAAAGGCTCCAAGTACCCACGTGATGATATCAAATATACGAGTAGAACCGACTTTAATCGATAAAGTTAAAGCTGCTCAAGCTACGGACATGGATCTGATGCGTATGAAGAAGAAAGTGCAAGAAGGTACTATTCCAGAAGCAAGAATTGATGAAGAAGGAATACTTCAAGTCAACTCCAGACTTTGTGTTCCTAACGATTCTAACTTGAAGCATAGATTCATGATGGAGGCACACAACACACCGTTTGCAATCCATCCCGGGAGTACCAAAATGTATCATGATCTTCGACATACATTTTGGTGGAATAATATGAAGAGAGAGATCGCGGAGTTTATCTCGAGGTGTTTTACTTGTCAACGTGTAAAGGTGGAGCATCAAGTGCCAAACGGTCCATTGCAACCACTTGAGATTCTAAAATGGAAGTGGGAACACATTACTATGGATTTCATTACGGGTCTTCCCAAGGTTTCTCAAGGCATAAATGCGATTTGGGTTATTGTTGATAGATTAACCAAGGCTGCCCATTTCTTGCCTATACGGGAGACTTATTCCCTTAAACGTCTTGCTAGTATGTACGTGAATGAGATTGTGAGATTGCATGGCATGCTAGTATCCACAGTTTCAGATCGTGACCCAAGATTCACTTTACAATTTTGGGTTAGCTTGTAGAAAGCTATGGGCACGGATTTACGATTCTGTTCGGCATACCATCCTCAAACGGACGGACGATCAGAGAGGACTATTCAAACTCTTGAAGATCTATTAAGACTCCGTGTCCTAGATTTCAAAGGGAGTTGAGATAAGTACCTACCATTTGTGAAATTCTTCTACAACAACAGTTATCAAGCAAGTATATGCATGGCTCCATTTGAAGCATTGTATGGACGAAAGTGTCGTTCTCTAGTATGCTGGGATGAGGTGGGAGAAGCAACATTATTAGGACCAGAATTGGTATGCATAACTACAGAAATGATCCAAATTCGACAACGTATACAAACGGCACAGGATCGACAAAAGAGTTATGCGGATCTTCATCGAAAGGACGTAGAATTTAATATTGGGGATCATGTATTGTTACGTATTGCTCCATGGAAGGGAGTTACAAGATTTGGGAAGAGAGGAAAGCTCAATCTAAGATTTGTTGGGCCATTTGAGATTCTTGACCGAATAGGAAATGTGGCCTATAGACTCGCATTACCTCCAAACATGTCACGTGTTCATAATATTTTTCACATATCTATACTTCGTAAATATGTGAAAGACCCGAACCACATTATTGAGTTAGAACCGGACGAGATAGCCGAAGATTTAATGTACGAGGAGGTACCTGTTAAGATCTTGGATAGGAAAGAGCATGTCCTACGCACCAAGGTTATACCACAAGTTAAGGTTTTGTGAAGAAACCATGATATTAAAGAAATGACCTGGTAGTTGGAATCAAAAATGAAAGCGAGGTATCCTCACCTTTTCGAAACACCAGGTACGTACGTCAATTTCGAGGACGAAATTTCATAAGGAGGGGAGGTTGTAAGACCCCAACTTATTATAAATAAAATCGAATTTCCTCTATTTATTATTTTGAATAATAAAGTGTTAATTTTATATAATACTTTGGTTATGGGTGAAATGTGCAAATTTTACAAAATAAGCAAGTGGTTATAAAATATTCATTTTGTCGGGGAATATTCGTTTGGTTGTAGAATATTCTTGCCGTCGGGAAATATTCGTACGACGGCGCAGCCATTTGGGGGTCCCATAACGAATAACGGTCGAATGAAGAAAATGACAAATTTGAGTTTTTATAAATAACGACGTAATTATTACCGTTAACACTGTTGGAATACCTGATGGTTAAAATAAAGTAAAACGCGTGGTTGCACAGTAGCACACGGTATTGCACAGTATTTTTGAAATTATTGATTCTTACGTAAGAAGGCACTACTCAATAATTGTTACAGTAATTACTGTTCAATATTTTATTTTATTGATTCAATAATTGCTGTGTTGATATTTTATATTATTATTGTTCAATAATTGTCACTGCACAATATCTCTATTATCAGATCAATAATTCATATTATTTGAATAATATTATTAGATAACATTATTGGCAATGTCTAAGGAAGTTCTGTCTAGAAAAGGGGTTTGGTCACCTAATTGCGCCCCAATAAGGAGAAATCCTTATCGGAAAGCCCCCTCTTTCCTGGGAACGACCTGGTTGTCATAATTGTGATTCTGTAATATTATTTGTGAATAATTAGTCATTGATTTATATGATAAGAAAATATTTATTTTATGTGGATATAAATAATGGATATATTTATTGTGATTATAAATGAAGGAATAAATACTGAGGTATTTTATCAGTATTTTGTCGGAATGGAGGTTTTAAAAATCGTCCGTATGTGGATTTCGGTCATTTTTCGTTTGGAATTTAGAAAAACTTAAACTTACAAAGTTGTAGAGAATTAAATTTCTTATGGAAAGCACATGAGATTCGAATTTTCTGATAAAATGACTATTTATTATGAATTGTTGAAGTTTCAGAAAATAAAATATTTTTATGAAAAATATGGTGGGCCCCACTTTTGGTTGGTGAGTAATAAAATGTGCTGGAATTTATTTTCAAAAGTGGTGGACTTGAATAGTAGCAGGTAAAGCCATCAGGTAGCAGGTTAGTCTGCTATGACGTTCTAAGTATTTTCTTATAAATAGGGTGCTTAGTTAGAATTAAAAATCACACCAGAAATAAGTTTTCTCTCTTTCTCTCTCTATATTATCGAGCGTATTTTGTGAGTATTTAGATACTTTGTGAGTTTCTATTCATCAGTGCAAGTTTCCTTCAGCCTTATACCGATATTTCGATCAGAAGTATTGATATTTTGAGGTAAGGGATGTTATTTTCTTCCTAATGATGTTATTATTTCAATATCATTATACCGAAATATTGGTATGGATTTTATTATAAAATTTCTACCTTTTTGTGTCAGGGTTACTATTTACGTATACGACACTATTCACGTATACGACACTATTCACGAATACGACACTACTCACCGAAAAATAAATTTTTCTCCTTTTTGTCCAAGATGTATATTATGGTTACTATCTTTGATTGCATCCATGTTTTGATCTTTATTTTTGAATTCTGCTTCACAATTGATTATTATAAGGTATTTTTGAACTTGGATAAACTAAAGTACGAATCCTTAATCTTTGATCTTTTATCTCATTGGATTCGTTTTCTTTAAGATATTTTTCATCATCCTCAGTCCTAAATGATGATATTACTGAATATCTTTGGCTTGTAGTGCAAAGATGAATGATTACCTAATGAATATCTTTGGCCCGTAGTGCAAAGATGAACAGGTGTTGAGATGAACATGACCAACTGGTGATACAAATGAATATCTTTGGCCTGTAGTGCAAAGATGAATATTTGATTCAAGATGTATATTGATTGATGTTACAGGGATAAAGTATTGATGATGAACTTTTAAATCTTAGAAGATAGTAGAATTATTTTTCTACTTGACTCTTCTAATGGATTGCTGTTTCCGCTGCAATTGTTGATCTAAAACTTGTTGTCTATTATATTTTATCAAATATTTTCCTGTTGAAGACTAATGATAATTTGTTGTATATTATCTTAGTCATAATATTCTTTACTGGGCTAGTTGAGCTCACCCTTTTTCTTTTTGTTCCATTGTTCTTCTCAGGAGGAGAGAATTTAGCAGGAACTAGCCGGGGTATGGAGTGATGATTCAAGATATTTGTTTTAGTAGTCCTCACTATTTTGTAAAATAGTGTATCAATAATTATAATAAGGACTCCTTTTGAGTTTGTATACTGTCTATTAGATAATATTTGTATTCAAACTCACAATATATGTGTTGTCGTATTTTGCACGACAATTATAATACTGAAGTTGTATTTATTTCTGTACCATGTATTTGGCGACTCAGAATGGGTGATGTATATCTACTTTGGGGGCGTCACACATACTGTATTAATAGTCCGTTTGATGATGCCATCATTATATGACTTTGTCATAACACATCATACAATAGTGGAACAATGATTTTTAGATCGAATTCACACTAAGTATTCCTGTATTTATAACTATATCAACTTTTATCATCTCTGCACCATGTTACATAGTACATGAGTGATAAATAAAAGATATTTTGATATTTCAAATCATTTGCGTCTAGTTAAAATAAGTAGCATAGACTATACTTTAAACCGTTTCAAAAATGATTACGAGTCTACGTATTTTATTTTAAAAGCACATAGTGCGTATTTAGCTTGATGTCAAAATTTTGAAGTCTAGGATAGCTAGAAGTTTTGGAAAACTTATGTCTCCACTAATAATCAGTTGCTTAGTAATCTTTCTATTCCTATTATCCTCAATACTCCATTTAGACATAACTATACCTAGTTCGTCAAATCACATTTATGAGTTCATGAACTTGCCACAATCATATGAGTTTAAGAACTTGTCCTAGTTAGACCTTTGGCGTCCATTCGCTGAGGGGTTCATAAACATTTCATATAACTATGAATCAAGAATGTCACATAAGTATAAGTTTTAAGAACTCGCACTTAACCTTATATTCTCTACCTATAACCTATCTATCTGATATACACATGAGAAAGGAATCACTCTCTTAACATGCATATAACAAATAGCGCAACACAAATATTTCAATGATTATCATTGCCAGCACTAAGTGGTTTTTTACACCAAGTACAATTCCCCGCCCATACAAGGAATCATACAACTCAACTGTTGACATGAGCTCTCAATTGAAATCCCCACCTAATCTTAACTCCTTTCTCAATACGAATTTCATTTAATCCGTATTCATAATCCTTTCCTGAATTCGTATCCATTCATAGACACACAACAATCTTGCTGTTAACTGTTCAATCTTTCACTCGATCCTTCTCCATACTATAACCTTATCCGATCACGGGGTGATCTCATCATATATATTACGATTCATTTCTATACTAGGATCGTTTTGGTTTTCGATCTTCTATCACTGTACTTTTAGTCTTTTAAACTCTATCTATTCATCACTATTGTTCAACTTTATTATCAGAGTTAGGGAACTCTGTATCTTATAACTCGCTGAGATTCATCTTTGAATCTTACCGACCAACTAACTCTATGTGAGTTAGATCATATCCTAATCACTGCGGTTATTAGTCTCAGGTATTCCAACCTAAGGTTCATAACCTACAGCTTTGATACCAACTGTGAGAGCCCCGAATCCGGGTCCCCAATCACCGCGGATTCGGTTCAATAATTCTATACAACTATTACTATTTGCGAAAGATATAAACATAAATTGTTTATACATTAAACTTACACACTTTTTTCCAAGGTCGAGTAACCTTAACTTATACACAATACATAACTTATTTAACTTACAGTAACATTAAGATATCATACAATACTATTACAAATCTAATCGCACACATTAACTTCAAGCTAGAACTGTCTTTAACCTTTCCTTGTATCCGACTTATTCGTCTCAATCTGCAATATTTTATCATGATATAGCAAGGGTGAGCATGAAGGTTTCCTAGCAAGTTTAAATTTATAATTTAACGATATATCATGATTGAAAGAATCTGAATAATAAGCTGGCTATAATTCAACAATATAATTGCGAACTAGCAGGAACAACCTTGTGACTGAACAAGTATTAAACATGAACAAATATATCTGGACCGAATGGTAATGAAGGTGATCAGCCTTTCATACCTGACTTATACATGCAATATGTACAGAGTACAATTCTACAATGGCAATCAGCAATGATTATCCATAAGCATATCTGAATGAAACAACTATAAGTAGAGTTAAGTAAAACTTGCCTGAACCGTTGATTACTGCTACGTAATTTATAACGCTTTATCCGAAGACCTAGTATTAGTAATATAGATCTCCAATATTAGAATAATATCATCACAATATAATACTATTATATATATAGATATACATAGAATAACCTAAACACATAACACTTAACCCTATTAGTCTATAACATATATAAGACTCGGTATCAAGTCAAACTATTGTAGTCTAAGTTGAACCTGACACAATTCTAACATCCCAACGGTCTAGTCGGACAATTATCGAGTTTAAGTTCAATTAAACTCTGCCTAAACACTTAACAATTATCTCAGATAATTTTAATACCAGTCAGAAATAATTTTCATAAGCTCGTAATAATTTTCAGATAATTATTATCATTTATCATTAATCATAAAATATTTATTTATTAAAATTAATATATAAATACCACAATATTCTATTATTATTAATATCTATTTATTATCAAATATTAATGAAATACATGTCTTAATATTATAATATACTTATAATATATCAAAGTATTTTTAATACTTTAAAATCACCTTTATATAATTTTTAAACAATTAAATTTATTATTTGATAATTGCTATTAATATTAAAATATTAATATTTTCATGAAAAAATATAAAAAGTTATATTTTATAACTTAAAATATTTTTATAACACTTAAATCATTTTTATATGATTTTTAAATAATTAATTCTATTTTTTCATAATTTATTTAATACATTTAGTAAATAAATTAATTATCATTAATATTAATTAATTAATAAAATTTCTCATAAAATATTAAAAGCCACTAAAAATAACTTCAAATATTTTCTTCTACCATAATATTATTTTCATGTATTAAAATCATTTTAAAATAATTTATTTCATATTATAATTAAATAACTTAAATACCATTTATATTCCAAAAATATTAAATATTTATGAAATATAATCAAAATAATTTAAAACTATTTTTCAGACTTTAAAATAATTTTTCAGAATTTATTTTGTATTTTTAATAATTAAAAACTACTCCCTCCGTTCCAGGATAAAAATCCTTGTGGACTTTTCACGCATATTAAGAAGAGGAATAAAATGACAAAATTGCCCACAATAATATGTCATTAAATATGGAGAGAGAATTAGAATAAGAAAAGTATGAGATATTTAATGCTACAGGCATAATAGGAAAAAATGTGTAAAAATTTGGTTATTAAAGGAAAGTGGACATTTAACATGGGACTACCGAAAATAGTAATAAGAACTTTTATCCTGGGACGGAGGGAGTATTTAATTTGATTTATTAAATAAAATTAGCGACAGACCCGTCGCTATAGGTGTTCTTGGCCTGTTCTTGAGCCTGCCCAGAAATGCATAGTCAGTTACCGGGTGCCTAGTTTGACCGCTATTAATTCCATGGATCTTGATGTTTCTGGGTACGGTTTTGGGTTAATGTTATAGTATTGATGCAATACTAAAACCTTAAATAAACATCATGGCCATCCTACACCAAAACAGTGAGATACAGGCTATACAAAACTTGTCAGAAGCTGTTCTTCATTTTCTGGGTTTCCCAGAAATGAAGAACAGTTGAAGAACCTACTTTTCAGCCTTTGAATCTTAGCATTCTAGGCTCGGTTGGTGTGATCTAGTGGTTCAAACATGAAGTCAAGATGCCAAGGTACAATACCATATCAACAGATCGATCTAACAACAACACATTGAAGACATCAAGGCCGGTCAAAGTAGTAGTCAGGAACTGTTCTTGAACATTTCTGGGTTTTCCAGAAATGTTCTTGAGCAATTTGGTCAACGGTAGTTTGACCATGAGTTTCTGTGATTCCGTTACGGATCTTGGTGATATAAAGGCAGGAGTGTGTAGTCCTTACGTCATACTACAACATGAAAACAACAAATCGGTCAAAATAGTAAACACCTGCAAGATCAGAGGCCTTGAAAGTGCTTGTCAGAAAATCTGGGAATTTCTGGGCTGCCCAGAAAGTAGTTTCGTGCTTGGTCAACGCCTTTTGACCGCATATATCTTTTACTCTACACTTGATCTGGACTTGATTCAAGCTCCAGATCAAAGTCCTTACTACATACTACAAGTACTAACACTTAAAACATAAAACAATAAACAGGAAATGATCTATGAGCCCTGACATTCGGCTGTCAGGCCATGTTCTAGGGTTCATAGTCAGTTTCAAAAAAACATGATTTCGTGCAACTAAATGTTATTGATCTAGGATTTAACACCCCAGATCACTAAAAGACACCTTAATACATAACTTTAACCCACCAATTACAACAACTACTATCAGATTACATGATTTCAAAAATTTAGGGTATATACCTTTTTCTAACTTTAATCTTGAATCTGACTTTGATGATCTGATCTTGTCAAGTTAGGGACTGATATTGGCTTATCTTATATCATTCTCTCACTCTAAATTTCAAAGTTGGAAGAGAGAGAAGGTCTTGGTTATTTGGAAAAGTAAAGTGAGTTATTTTCTCTCACTCAATCCTTAATATTTCTTTGATGCAATGAACTTGGATAGACTAAATGGCTGATTTGCTAGAGATATCAGTCACATGGGGTGGGTAGAGTTGGTGGACAACTCACCTTTGGCAAGATTGACAAGCTAAATCCAAATAATGCAACAAGGGTAAACTAGTCATTAATTTTGCTTTTTATTTTAATGGCATATTTGTCAATTGTCCAAACCCTTAAGGTTTAGGGTTTAAACCCTTAGGTTTTAAAAATAAATTCTAGAATTTTCAAATCAGGTTTTCAAAATCGAAAATTAATATTTCTAAATTATAATTAGAATTTTCTAATTATATTAATATTTCTTAATCATAATTTAAATCTTGCTAATTAAAATTAGTATTTCCTAATTAAAATTGCTAATTTAGTAATTAGAGTCAAAATCATGCATTAGGGTTTACAACCAAAAAATTAGGATTTCTAATAGAAAAATAATATTCTAATTTAGAAATTAGATTAGGGTTTTCGAATTACTTATAACTTGAAAATTAGGATTAACATTTCCTAATTAACATTAAAATTATTAAATTACCAATTAGTTTTTCCTAATTATAAATTAGGGTTTCTAATCCAGAAATTAGGGTTTTCTAAATCAATTAGGGTTTCCAGTAAATCTTTAGGGTTTCCCCTAATTAGGTTATATTTAATAACGTTAAACCTTATACTAACATCCGCATTCCCAAATTAGGTTTTCAACTTCCGAATTAGGGTTTCAGATTCCCGAAACTGAAATTAGGGTTTCTAGAACCGATTTTAGGATTTCTTATATTTCGATATGGTTTGCTAACCGAACGTTGACGTTCTTAATATATACCTAGGGTTTGTTACAGATATCGTTTATCTGGTCAACCCTTGAACTTTAACCACATACTGTACACATATACAACCATATACACAGAACATATTCACTTATTCCCTTAATCTTGAATAATTCAGTTAAATCCTTCACAAAATTTTGAAATCCTCAAAATTCCTTCTCAAAAATATCAAACGCATACACTTATTTTCTGTCTAGGTTCTAATATTGAACCTTAAATCAATAAATTAAAATTTTAAAAATTTTCTAAATTCTCGTGTTGTCACACTCAATGCATTATGCTCACATCCATGAGTAACAAGCTTCAACGTCAACATGAAACTATGGATGCTTCTACTATATTCATGCACATCAAGTAGTTGATGGTGAGGAAAGTAAGACTAATAGATATCAGATATCTAAGGAGCTCTTCCGATCTTGAATGACCGATGATACTACAGTACAGATAAAAGTCTTTAACATTATCAATTTGATTGATCAATTAGGACAACGGGTTTTGTCATGGATGGAGAGTTGAGTCAAGATTTGATCTTGCAGTTACTCCCGGACTCCTTCTCACAATTGTTGTGAATTTTTCATATGGACAAGCTACATATCAGCCTCGCTGATTTGCTTAACATGTTAAAAAATGTTGAGAGTCACTTTCTAACCAAGAAAGACAATGTCTTACTGGTAGGGGCCAAATGATCTTTTGATAAGAAGAACGATTCAAAGAAGGTAAAAAGAAAGGCAAAAAAAAAAACAAAAGATAATAAGAACAAAACTGATACGGATAGCAAAGGAGTTTGTTTCCATTGCAATAAGCCTGGACACTGGAAAGGAAACTACAAGAAGCATCTTGTAGAGGCTAACCAGAAGAAGCTTAGTGAAGTTTCGGTTACAAATATAGTTTTTGTTCATGATTGAAATAAATTTTTCTTTAAGTCAAGGTTCTACTTAGGTATTGGATACCGGCTTTGGTTATCATAAATATAGATTTATGAAGGGACCAAGTAGAAGTAGAAAGCTAAACAAAGGATAAGTAATCCTATGTCTAGTAAATGAAGCAAAGGTTGCTGCATTAGCAATAGGAACTTATAGTTTTGCAATGCCTACGGGCAAATCTATTAAGTCAATAAGTTGTTATTGTATTCTAATACTCGTTAGAAACATTATTTTCATTTTGTTGTTGGACAATGAAATCTTTGGTATTATATTTAAGAATAATTGTTGTTCTATTTATAATAATAATGTTTTGTATAGAACTGGAATATTACTTAATGGATTTTGTATACTTGACTTATGTGAAAATAATTTTGCATATTGAACAAATTAGTTTAAGAAAAGGATATGATCATTCAAAGAGTTGAATATGTGTATCTGTTGAAATACAAGTGTGACTTATTTGAAAGGTTTAAAGAATTCAGAAGTGAAACAAATTGGCAAAGTAATAGGATTCTTTGATCGGAACAAGGAAGAAATACTTGTGCAATAAGTTTCTAGATCATCTCAAATGGTTTTCTCACAATAGATGCCTCCTGATACGCAATAATTGATTGATGTATCTGAAAGAAAAAATCGTACCTTGTTGGACATGGTGCGGTCCATAATGATTTTACTGACATTCTAGTATTCCTCTGGGGTAATGCCCTAGAAATGGCTGCATATCTACAAAAAGGTAACCTCAAAATCCGGCCCCAAGACTCCATAAAAGTTATGGACTTGGAGAATTCCTAATCTTAAGTATGTTAAGATAAGGGGTTGTCCAACTTATGTGAAAAGGTTTCAAAGGATAAGCTTGAGACAAGATTTATAAATGTCGATTTTTGGTACATCCTAAAGTAATTTTAGGGTATATGTTCTATAATCCTACTAAGCAAAAGGTGTTAGTTGCAAAACACGATACCTTCTAAGATAAAGGTATTTATCATTGAAGGGGCTAGTGGGAGGATAATAGATCTTGAAGAGTTCAAAAACCACAAAACACTATAAGTCAAATAAGATGAACCTGTAGATAGACTATTGTACCACAACCAAATCATAAATCTGGAATAATATCGAAGATACCTGAGAGGTATGGATTCATCATGGATGATGATGATGCGGTATGTATCATAAAAGATGATGAGTTACATACGATGAGGTAAAAGTTGTAGACACTCAGAGAAATGAATTGAAGCAAGCTTCTTAAAATGGAACATTCGTTTTGATGAAACAAATCAAAAGAGTTTGATTTTATCACAAATAAGAATGAACCTAGTGTGTACAAAAGGGTCAGTGGGAGCACCGAGACATTCCTAATATTATATGTTGATATACTATGGATAAGGAATGGCATACTAATGCTACAATCAGTAAAGATAAAGTTGTTTAAACATTCCTCCATGAATGATTTGGGAAGAGTATCTTAATTGGGGATAAAATCTATATAGATAGATTCAAGAGGATGCTCGACTTATCCCAAGAAACGTATATTCATTTGATGCTAAAGTCATTTAGCATGGCAAACTCCAAGAGTTGTCTCATGTTGATGAGCCATGGAGTGTATCTCTCTTAATAGTCTCCATAGACTCATGAAAAGAGAGATCGCATGAGTGACAATCATGTGTACAATGAAATATACGAGACCTAATATTGATCGGTCATATTCTGGAGAAGATCATTGTAAGACAGTGAAAAAAATCTTAAAGTACTTAACTGACACTAAGGATGTGATCATATTTATGGTGGGTCTAAATTAAAACTAGAGGGCTTAACAGACTCAAGTTTTTCAGATAGACCGAGACGACAGAAAATCCACTTTAAGGTAAAGCGTTAGCTTGAACAGTGGTGCAGTGAATTGGAAAGGTATCAAACAGCAAAGAGTTGCTGGTTTAGTGATAAAGACAAAGTATATATCAATAAATGAAGCTGCAAGTTGTTTGTTTGGATGAAAAGTTCATTTCAGAACTAGGAATAGTTCCTAAGTCTCATCTTAGATCTAAACATGTGTTGTGGCACTTTTATTTGATTATAAGAATCATTAAAAGATGGAAAATCACTATAGAGATAGTGGACTCTCAAGAACAACATTACATATCCATTAACTAAAGCTTATCCAATAGCATGATAATCGTCACTTAGAAAAGATGGGTATAAGATACTATGGCGATTGGATTTAGTGCAAGTGGGAGATTGAAAGTAGTATGCACACAAGCCAATCATGTTTGATGATAAATCATATACTTTGTAACAATCTTATTCATTTATTAATAAAAAGTATTAATTTATTAAAGGCTTTTAATTATCTACGTGATGCTATTTTATAATATGTGATAAACCCATAGTTTTAAACAATGCTTTTAGAATAATGATGATGATCATTTTAATGAGATCTAAATTCTTAGAAAGCTTAAAACTAAAATAGTTCCCAATAGTTGGATTACTAAATTGGGGATTAGTGAATCCGGATAGATTGGTACATACGTTGCTTGCTCATTGGATGAGAATGATTGATCTCATGATCATTTGTGTGGAGACACTAAAGAAAGTATGTAGGTGCTTATTAGAGAATAAGTTCACTGAACGTGGCTCGCTAAAAAATACCTAATGGAGTTTTACTTGCCTGTCACTAGGAATTCCTGTAGTGATAGTAGTACAAGTGATCCTTGGACTTGAGATCATCATAGTATCTTGTGTATGATGAGTTATACTTTGACTTATTTCTTAAGACCCTTAGGGTATATCAAAGGATATGCTTGGGTATAATAATGTAAGGCCCCAACTTTTTATAAGTAAAGATTTAATTTTCTCTAATTATTATTTTGAAATAGTAAGGGGTTGATTTGATTAATGTGGTTTGTTATGGGTAAAATGCGCAAATATTTTAAATAAGCAAGTGGTTATAAAGTAGTAATTGTTGTCGGGGAATATTCGTACGACGGCGCAGCCTTTTGTGGGCCTCATAACGGAAAACGATTGGATGAAAAAATGATAAGTTCAGTTTTTATAAATAACGGCGTAGTTATTACCGTTAACACTGTTAGAATACCCGGTGGTTAAAAAACAGTAATACGCAGTGTTGTACAGTAGCACACGGTATTACACCAATTATTGATTCTTACGTAAGAAAGCACTACTCAATAATTATTACAGTAATTACTGTTCAATATTTTATTTTATTGATTTGATAATTGCTACGTTGATATTTTATATTATTGTTGTTTCAATAATTGTCACTACACAGTATTTTCCATTATCAGATCAATAATTCATATTATTTTAATAATATTACTAGATAACATTATTGGCAATGTCTAGAGAGTTCTGTCTAAGGAGAGGTTTGGTCACCTAATTGCGCGTCAGTAAGGAGAAATCCTTATTGGAAAGCCCCCTCTTTCCTGGGAACAACCTAGTTGTCAGTATTGTGATTCTGTAATATTATTTGTGAATAATTAATTATTGATTTATATGATAAGAAAAATATTTATTTATGTGGATATAAATGGAGGAATTTTTAGAAAAGTGACAATTGTTGAAAATTGATATTTTATCTTTTCTGATAAAATAATTTATTATTATATTATAATAATATAATAATGGTGATATTTTTATAATAAATGTATGATATATGAATAAATGAGGAGGAAGAGTTTTTTTGTTACAATAAATATTAAAAACATGTTAAACATGCAAAATCGTCCGTATGTGGATTTCGATCAATTTCTGCTTGGAATTTGGAAAAACTTAAACTTATAAAGTTGTAGAGAATTGAAATTCCTATGGAATGGACATAAAATTTAAATTTTTCTGATTAAAGGGCAATTTATTATGAATTATTGAAGTTCTAGAATAATTGATTTTTGAGTTTTAGTTATTTTTTTAAGAAAAACGTTTTTATCATTATTGGTGGGCCCCACTGGTGGCTGAAATCAAATTTTCAAGAAGTGGGCGTGAATTTTTTTTATAAATATATTATTTTATTAAATTTTCTACTTTGGTGTTCTAAGTATTTTCCTATAAATAGGATGCTTAGGTTAGAATTAAAAATCACACCAGAAACTGAATTTTTCACTCTCTATACTATCGAGCGTATTTTTGTGAGTATTTTGATACTTTGAGTGTTGCTATACGGTGCAAGTTTTCTTCAGCCTTATATCCGATATTTCAGTCAGAAGTACTATTCTTTTGAGGTAAGGGATGCTATTTTTTTTTATAAATAATATTATTTCTTATAATATCATTATGCCGAAATATTGATATGAATATTATTGTGGAATGTAAGACCCCAACATTTATGAATAAAGAATAATTTTCTCAAAATATATTTTTGAATATTATGGTGTGGATTTGATATAATATTATAGTTGTGGGTAATATTTATAAATTTTGCAAAGTAAGCAAATAGTTATATAATATTCGATTGGTCGGAAAATATTCGTTTTAACAGAGAATATTCGTACGACGACACAATCATTGGCGGACCCCACAACGGAAGTATTGTCGTAGTTAGAAAACGACAGAATTATCTTTTTATAAAAATAAAGGCGAAAGTGTTACCGTTAAACTGTTGAACTACCCGGTAGTAAAAGTACAGTAATACGTGTAGTTGCATAGTAGCACATGGTATTGATTATTGATACTTACGTGAGAAGTCACTCAGTTATACTCAATTATTGCTACAGTAATTGCTGCATCATGTCTCTCATATTATTGATTTAATTATTGTCACAGTATCATCTGCATAATATTTATTATTATTAAATCAATAATTGAGATGACAAAGTTATTCATATTATTATTTGCAATTTTGACAATGTCTAGAAGTTCTGTCAAGGAGAGGTTTAGTCACCTAATTGCTCGCCAATAAGGAGAAATCCTTATCGGAAAGCCCCTTCTTTCCTGGGAATGACCTGGTTGTTAAATATTGTGAGTTATAATATTAATGATGAATAAGTTCGTGTTGATTAAAGATGAAATTGATAGTTCTATTGTGTTGGAATTATTAGTGTTAGTAGAAATCGACATTTATTTCGATAATAATTGATGTCTGGAGGTTATATTGACCAATCGAGTAATTAATCGGAGAAATGAGCAATTAATTGCTATTATTTCACATGCTTATAACTATTTATTCACATATGTGTACTATTGATTCACATTCATGTACTATTAGGGGAGGTAGTGCAAGATTGATAATACTTGCATGACTAAATTAAAAATAGAGGTATAGATGAATGTACTATACTGTAATTTATTTTTTCACATGATTATACTATTAAGTCACATGAGTGAACTATTGATTCACATTATTTACTATTAGGGGATGTTGTGCAAGTTTGATAATACTTGCAGGACTAAATTAAAAATTAAGAAAAAGAGAAAGGTATTATACTGTAATATTTCGAACCCCAAAACGTGCAATTATCGAAACTATATTTTCCTATAAATAGAAGCTCATTCTTCTTTCATTCTCACCAATTCACTAAGTCTCACAAGAGCAATTATTATAGAGAGAAATTATAAAGAGAGAGAAGAAGAGAAGTCTGCTACCTCACTATTCTAGTATCCAGTTTCTTCTAAGGTAAGGGATATTATTTCTTTCGTATTCATGAAGAGAGTTATTTTCTTTCAATACTCGTAAGGGTTGTTATTCCATTCTTTATTATTCTGTTGGAATAACATGTCTGTGCGGTCTATCGCATGCCTGGTGAATTCTGTTGTTATTCTATTCTTTATTATTCCGTTGGAATATCCTGTCTGTGCAGATTACGCATGACCTAGTTCCATTCTTTATTATTCTATTGGAATATCCTATCTGTGCGGGTTACGCATGGCCTGGTTCCATTCTTTATTATTCTGTTAGAATAACTTGTCTGTACGGATTACGCACGTCTGGTGAATTCTTCTATTATTCCATTCTTTATTATTCTGTTGGAATAACCTGTCTATGTGGATTACCGCATGCATGGTGAATGATCCTTCATATTCATTCCTTGTTAAATCATGGAAATGATCTGTCTACGTGGATTACCGCATAGCGGGCAAAAATCCATTTGCGGTTTCATATATTCTATTATACTCAGTTGGTTAAAGTTTTGACTTCTATACTCCATGAAATTAGTAGAATATCCTTGATATTTGCGCTTCATCTAGTATCTTTTCATGGAAATATTCTTCTGAGCATTCTTGAATTTTACTCCACAAAACAGTATCATGTTGACAATTTGGACGTTATTGATTTCTGGATAAATTAAATTATAAATCTTTAAAAATTTATCCTTGAACTTGTTTTATTGAATTCTTATATCATTGTCATCATCCTCATGTTTATAATATGTTAAAAGTCATCTGTGGCCTGTAGTGCATAGATGGACTTGGTATGATTATGATCAGAGATTATTCGGTATAATCATGACCGTAATGTTACAAATGATATGGTAAAAGTTCTCATTGGCCGTAGTGCATTGATGGACAGTTATTGGTATGATCATGACCATTAATGAATACACGAATATCCTTAGCCCGTAGTGCATGGATAAGTTGTGGTCGTGATACTAATGAATATCCTTGGCCGTAGTGCAGGGATGATGTGGTTTATTTATTAAGCTGAGTCTCAGCGATAAAAGTGATGAAAAACCTTTTAAATCGTAGAAGATAGTAGATTTTATTCTCTACTTGACTCTTCTAATGGATTGCTTGTTCCGCTGTAGTTAAACTTGATGGTTGTTATATTTTATCATTTTAATACTGTTGAAGGCTAACGATAAATTATTCTGCATTATCTTAGTCATAATATTTCTTACTGGGCTAGTTGAGCTCACCCTTTCTTTCACTATTCTCTTCAGGAAATGAGAATATAGCTGGGACGAGTCGGGGAGCGGATTGACAGTCCAGATGGTTGTTTTAGTAGTCTTCACTATTCTATAAGATAGTGTGACAATAAATGTAATGAGGACTCCATTGAGTGTGGATATTGTCTAGATGACAATATTTTTATTAAAACTCTTAGATTATGTTTTGTCGTATTTTACACGACTGCTGTATAATTACGTTGTATTTGAATTTTGTACCATGTTTTTGGCGACTCAAGATGGGTGATGTATACCTATTTTGGGGGCATCACAGTTGGTATCAAAGCTTAGGGATATGATCCCTGGCTAAGATGTGAGAATAGAATTAGGAGGGGAGAGACGGGGAATTCCTTCGCTAGTATGACCTATCTAAGTTTATTTGGTATTTAATTGGTCAATCAGAGTATAGGGATAATATGTTGCATGTCAATTAACCTTTGTTTTGTGGCAGTATTTGAAAATGACATTCGAGAATGTTGAGAATAGCAATGGAGCACAGGAGACCGTTGAGTCTTCACAGATCAATAATCAGGATAATGTGCATCAGGAAGGCGACAATCCTTATGCAAATAACAACACTGACCAAATGATGAACGATGAAATGTTCAGAGGATTTATACAATTCATGCAACATCAGGCGAGAGCGGCTCCTATCCAAAATATAGGTGGAAACACTGGAAACTCTCGGACGGTCACCGCTAAACAGTTTAAGGAGCTGAGACCACCGGAGTTTATTGGAGAGCCAAAACCACTTAAGGCGGAAGCGTGGATAAAGCAGATCACCAAGATATTTGATGTCTTGGGATGCTCCGAGGAGCAAAAGGTTCCCTTTGCCACCTTTATGTTGGGAGGAGAGGCAAATTATTGGTGGGAATCGGTAAAGCATACTCAACCTGCCGCACTAAAGATGTCTTGGGAGAAGTTCCAAGAACTATTCAACGACAAGTACTTTCCTGAAAGTATTAGTCACATGAAAGAGGTAGAGTTTATCAAGTTGGAGCAGAACAATATGACCGTGTCACAGTACGAAGCTAAGTTTGCCAAGTTGTCCCGGTTTGCGTCTCACTTGGTTGATAATGAGGAGAGAATAACGCGGATGTTTCTAAGAGGTTTGAAACCCGAGATACATCAATATCTAATTTCTCATAAACTGTGTTTGTATTCAGATGTTGTAAATATGGTTTAGTTATTGGAGCACGATAATGAGTCAACCCAACCAAGAGAAAGCAGCCGACAAAATGATAATACCAGTGGTGGCAGTCATAGAAGCACAACAAACGTAGAGGGAATCAACATGCCAGAAATGGTAACCACTTCGGTGGTAATCATGGCCAAGACAATAAGAATGGACATTTCAAGAAGAGGAGATTCAACAATGATGGAAAGACGTCAACACCAACACACGTTGTTAAGGAAGGAGAATGACTACCTATCATATGCTTCAAATGCGGAGGGGAGGGACACATCAGTCCAAACTGTGCGCAGCAGTCCAAAACGTGTTACAATTCTGGAAGAGAAGGCCACCTTGCCCGATTTTGTCATGCACCGAAGTCAAGTCCAACGGGGATAGAGGCATCAAAGGCCGTCCTAGACAAGACAAAACCGGTAGTTCAAGGGAGAGCGTTTGTCGTAACCTCCCAAAAAGGAAGGAATCTGAACGAGGTGATCACGGGTAAGCTAATCATAAACTCTAGCGAAGTCTATACCTTATTTGATACCGGTTCTACTCATTCTTTTATTTCTCCTACTTGCGCTTAACGTTTAAATTTGACTCCGGAGAAATTAGACTTTGACTTATCGGTTGAAACTCCGTTGGGAGAAATCTTCATTACATCCACTGTTTATAAGTCTTGTTTGATTCCAATCGGTAACCGCACGTTACCTGTCGATCTTATCTCCTTAAAAATACTTGCGTTTGACGTAATTTTAGGGATTGATTGGTGTCGACGTCGGGATTTTTAGATGTCCCTTTCCGTTACTTGTTCTTTGGTGTTCTCATTTTAGGTGAGATTTGTTTGAAAAAATAAGTGAAAAAGGTCCGACATGTATAATGTCGACGATGGACTGTTAAGAGTCGCCAGTTGGTTTTTTAAATGGTTGTACCAACACAACTGAGAAAAGGTTTGCACATTGACCCAGTGATGTGACACTATTAAACGGGTTGGTGAAACCGAGATTTATTAAGGTCCGGGGACTTGATTATACGGAGGGAAGGTGTTAGGCACCCCCCGACATCCGTGTTATCACAGTGACCACCTCTTTTCAAGAAACTATTATCTGAATGTGTGTGTGTGTGGGTCAATGTGCTGTTATTTAGAAGTAGTGCGAGGCCTCGTTCGCACCTATATACACAGGGTTTGAATTTATATAAAAAATTCAGTTTTAGCAAGATATGGCAGTGATGTTTTATAAAAGAGATTTTTCAAAACTTGATGCTCAATAGTAATTGAGACCTTTTACACTTTCATTTTATTAAGTGTTCGGCTTGATTGATTTTATTTTACAGATGCGAGGCATCTGTATAAAAATATAAAATACAAAATAATGCCGACTTCCTCGTGGGTATGAAAACCATATGAGAAAATTCAGACACCGCAAAATAATTTACAAGCTGCTTACAGCTAAAAATGTCCATCACGGGAATCGAATCTAGATCCCATAGGTTGAATCTGTGATCACATGATTCCTAGGCACACATGATACCGCAATTTGTATGAAAGCAATAAGCAGTTATATATATATAAAAGCTGTAAATATATATATACAGACATGATCACTAACCACGAAGCACCTCCATGGGGGATCAAAAATATAAATAAAGCTGTAAAAACTATCAACTGCCACGGAGGAAACTCCAGGCGGGACGGAAACATAAATAAAGCTGTAAAGACGGTCAACTGCCACGAGGGAAACTCTAGGCGGGACAAAACGTAAAGAAAGCTATAAAAGCAATCAACCACCATGGAGGAAACTCCAGGTGGGACGAAATATATATATATATATAAGCAAATAAACGCTCCAGACCGAAGTCTAGGCTCAATCGAGACATAACTCGATAATGTTAGTCCATATATATATAAATATATATGTATATACGACATAAAATAAAATCACGGACCGAAGTTCGGGCAAACACACGCAACACAACTCTCAACTTGAAGAAGGGTGTGTGCAAAGATGAAGAGAAAGACTTTAAAGTGTGTGAGAAGGCTTACAGTGGGCTGCCAAAGAATACTTCTATATCTTTAAAGTGGGTAAACACTGGCTTTTGTAGGTACAAAAGTAGCTATATATGAGCTCACAGGTGTTTAAAATAAGAAAGCACTCAGTATGGGGTGAGTACGGAGCAAATTGGGCATGGCTTTCTCACCGTTTTTTCTTACAAAATGGCCACCCCAAGCCCTCTATTTATGGAGGGTGGAGCCGCAGGTGGGCCGCAGGTGTACCAGAGGCTACCCGGGTTGCCCCAGGTTTCTCGAGTTCTGTCGTCTCGAAGTACGTGCACTCGGGCTCTGCAATGTCTGCTCAAACTTTTAGAATTATAATTCGGGCATCCGACTGAGGTATATAGGACCTATTTTGGACCACCGTTGTCGAGAGTTACGCAATGTCATGGGATTAGAGTTTGTACGAAGTCATGAAGATGGGACGGTGCCCTCCGGTCTTCAGCTTCAAATTCTATCCGTTATCCTGCGCAATAGTCACTCGAGATTGATTTTCCTTGGCTCTTATGGGACGTCGCTGTGCAGAAATGTGATGTTGAGATGACGTGATGTGGCATCGCGTTGGCGAGATGACGATGTTGCCCCTCACCGAGGTTATCGCCGGTTCGGGCTGATAAAGCAGACGTTGCTCAGGGCTTCGCTGAGATTGGACTGCTCCAATTGTTGAAGGTCCTCAATATTATCTCTGAGGTGTTCCTGTTTTCCCGGTGCTATCTCTGGGCTGGTATTGAGTATCTCATTGTGAGCGCCGAGATTGAAGCTGATTGTATTTGAACCAAGCATTTCTGGGGTTATCTCCGAAACTGCATTCCTTGGGGTTATCACCAAGGTTGGTGGCTATTCCCTTGGTTGGGACTGAGACTAGATACCTCGGGGTTATCTCCAAGATTGATCTGTCTTCTTCGGTGTGTGTTCCGGTATTAGATCTGCACGCCTCAGGGTTATCTTCGAGGTTGGAATTGTTACTCCCGGTGTGTGTTCCGGGGTTGATGCCAAACTTTCGGTAGTATCCGAAATGGATATGAACTATCTTCCAGGGTTTCCTCTTGAAAGACGAATCTGTCCTCCTGCAATGTTAGTGACATGTGTATAGAAAATTTTGAGTGTCTACAGATGCCCCTCTTTATCATACTCATGCAATGCGATGCATGAGTAGGATAAAGAATCTTAGACACTTGAAATGCCACAAGACAAACATGATACTATATGTAGCAACATGATGCAAATGTATGATGCATGTGATCGGGATTGTTGCCCAACATGTTGGGGATGATTGCTGGCTCCTTGTGGCTTCCACTAAGGATTGGCAATGATGACCAGATTGGATGTGTGATCCAAATTCTTGAGGATGTTGACGTTGGGGCTGTCACGAAAGTCCTTAATCCTTGATACAGACTTGATTCCGAAGAGGTGCCTCTTATATGTAGGAGATCCGTGGGGATAAAGCTTTGTCTGTTTGAGGATATGTATAGCATATTCCATCATCAATCCTCCTTGATGACATTCTCCTGGCTTGTATCGTCAGGACATGTCAGGGTTCTGTTGGATTTACTGCTAACAGCAAATGATGTCAGGGTTGCCTGACCTTCGTTGACGTGTACTTCACCGATATATGAATCAACGGATGAAAACCCTGTGGGGAACATTGTCAAGGCTACTTAACCTTCGCTGACGTGTAAATCAACGGCAGAACGCGCTGTAACCCCTACCGGGGATCCACTGGGGAATATAAGTATCAAAGTATGTAATCATCAAATAGTTCTTGATGCTTCGATGGGTTTACTTGCCATCGGTTGAAATAACGTCAAATCTGCTTGACCTTCATTGACATGTACATCAATGGATGACAATGCGTGGTGACCCCCTCCGGGGTCTCACGTTGTAACCCCCATTGGGGACTGACGTTGTAACCCCTGTCAAGGACTGACGTTGTAATCCCCGTCGGGGACTGACGTTGTAACCCCCATCGGAGACTCACGTTGTAACCCCCATCGGGGACTCACGTTTTAACCCCCGTCGGGGACTCACGTTCTAA
The DNA here is from genome assembly GCA_016801055.1 of Panax notoginseng. Taxonomy (NCBI): domain Eukaryota; kingdom Viridiplantae; phylum Streptophyta; class Magnoliopsida; order Apiales; family Araliaceae; genus Panax; species Panax notoginseng. The sequence continues at coordinate 67,349,660 of CM029017.1, read as the reverse complement.
CCCCCGTCGGGGACTGATGTTGTAACCCCCGTCGGGGACTCACGTTGTAACCCCCATCGGGGACTCACATTGTTCTTTAGGGTAAAGACCCAGAGTTGGCAGCATTGGACCTGTGTATGGTATTGCCGAATGTGATTAGTAGCAACTGAGATCATTGGCATAATATACCTCGTGTTTGGGCGACTACCAATGAGTGATGTACAGACTCAAAGTTCCATCTGAGAAGACCAGGATTGCAGGTTGTTTTACTCAATCGTGTAGCATTTTTTATTCCCGATTTGACTGTTTACAAAAACTCCTTTGCAACTCAAACTGGACCGAGCCGGAAGGGTGGGGCCCACATAGGGCCGTAGGTACACCTGCTTCAGTCGCAGATGAGCCTGCGGTCAACCGTGGATGTTATAATCCAGCAGGTTGGTCTCACAAGTCATTTTCAACTTGTC
>CM029017.1:66646787-66749117 GCA_016801055.1 Panax notoginseng | reverse complement strand
AGTTTAAGGTCTTATGACCCTCAGAATTCTTTTGATTCTTGTTATTCATTCTTGATTCAAAAGTTGAGCTTTTATATTCGAAGTTATTATTTTTCTCGCATGTTATTATATTGTTGTTTTCATTATTATACTTGTGGGCAATCGTGCTCACTCTTGCGTAATAATAACATTGCAGTTAAGAACGAAAGAGCAGACGAACCTTCCACTAGTAAAAACAAAGGCAAGGTTAACAAGTGATGAAGACTTGTTATTTTACATGATGATGTATTTTGTTTAAGACTTAAGTTAATGATGTTTGTTTAAGACTTATTTGTTTAGGATTCCGCATAGATGTTTAAGGTTAGAGTAACTTGGAATTTATTTATTATGTAGTTGATGTAACCCCATAAGGGGAGATTTATTATTATTTCTATCTATTGCATGGTTTGCATTTATTTATGGGTAGATAGATGGATGATGCTATATCGTGAACACCAAATCCTGTGGAAATGGAAGTACCGGATTTGGGGGTGTCACAGGTTGGTATCAAAGCTGTAAGTTATGAACCTTAGGTGGGGGAACATCCTTAGGTAGTAGCCTTGTAGGAGATCGAGAACATAGTGGTGGTAAACTCTTATCGAGTTCTAAGAAATGAATTTCTTAATTCATTGAAGATAATAAAAGACTTTATATGTTTATGTGTTAAATTATGTGCTCACTAGTACGACTTAGTAACTAAAACTTAAAACTATGTTGTCAGGATGTTAGATGTTGGAGGAGCTAGTCGAGCTGGGGAGGAGGAACCCCGAGTGCCTATTGAGGAGGAGCCCCGAGACATTCATATTGTCAGGGAGCAGTTGATTCAGAGGGAGTCATCTCCATTGATCACTGTTGTTGGTCAGGAGCATGAACCTGAGACTGATCCAGAGGAGGATCCTGAGGAGGAAGAGGAAGAAGAGGAGTTCCCACCGAACTCCATTGATGCTGAGATGTACGACGCGTTATATGATCGTAACATAGAGTTGCATGATACTATTCAGGATTTGACTGAGCGGGCGGTTAGTAAGCAGATTACTATTGAGCAGAGGGATAGGGAGATTGTGACTCTTCACACACGTTTGGGAAATGTAGAATGGGATTTGTTCCACGAGAAGGTCAAAATGAGGAGAAGTCTGAAGAAATAGAGAAGTTAAAGAAGGAACTGAAGGAAAGCTCAGAGAGGCTTGCTATAGCAGAGGAGGGCTGGGTACGAGAGTCATGTCGAGCTGATCTTGCAGAAGATGATCGCCATGCGAAGAAGGCTAAGCTTGGAGAGACATACTCTACACTTAATAACGCAATGGATGAAGCCCAGGATTGAGTTTTGAGGTACCCAATCCAATTTGAAGGTCTACCATCGTACATACTGGATCGCAGGACGATGTCTCGCATCATAGAAGAGGAGCGTAGCAAGGCTATTCGGAGCCTTAACAGACAGTGATAGTATTAGTTAATTATGTGAAACTATTTGGTAGTTAATGATGTAAATTCCAATGTGATTATAAACAAAGGAATATTTTGATGTTTTAAATCCTGTAGATTCTTTATCTCGGGATAGTTGATGTAAATAGCAGTGATGATGCTATCGTTTGATGTTAAAACTTTTGATTTGAATAAATATATCAAGTTGTTTGAGATAATATGTTAAGTGATTATGTTAAATTGTTGAGTTAAGCCTTAACTATTTAGAGAATTTAATAAAGACCTAATAAGCGTATATTCTTAACAGAAATATACCGCCGAAGAAGACAAAACCGTCAACCAGCTCAGGAAGAGTCAACGAATAACAACAATAGCACCAATGCTAATCCCGTCCAACAATTAGTGAACCTTCTAGCTGGAGCAATGAATAATCAACCTCAAGCTCCACCGAACACTTCGTTCAAAGATTTCAAAGCGGTGGGACAGCCAGAGTTTAAAGGTTCCATGAACCCGATCGAAGCTCAGACTTGGGTTATGGAGATAAAGAAGGTTTTTGATGTCGCAAGAGTCAGAGAGGACCAGAAGACCGCGTTTGCAACGTTTATGCTAAAATCTGAAGCCAGTTTTTGGTGGCAAGCAAACAAAATTCGTGGAGGAGAAGGTATGATTACCTGGGAGAGATTCAAGGAGATATTTTTTGAGATGTATTTCCCGACTACCTCGTAGAACCAATTGGAGGTTCAGTTTCTGGAATTGAAGCAAGAGAATATGTCTGTATCAGATTATGAGGGTATATTTAACGAATTGGCAAGGTTTGCCACGTATCAAGTGCACACGGATGAGAGAAAAGCAAGAAGATTCGAACAAGGACGGAAGTCGTGGTTGTATAGTAAGGTGTCGATGTTTCAGTTGAAGACATTCGCTGGGGTACTAGAGAAAGCCATACTCGCTGAGGGTGGAAGCGATGCAGTAACAAAGTATAATCAGGATCAAAAGAAGAAGAAGAATGAAAGTGAAGGAAATAACAAGGCTGGTGGGAATAGCACTGGGGGTAGCCATAATCAGAAGAGGAAGTGGTCTGATGGCTCGTCGGCTAGAAGTCAGCAAGGAGGGCAGAAGAAGAAGTTCGAAGCATGCTCAACCTGCGGAAAAGCACATATGGGAGTTTGCATGAAAGGGAAGCGTGTGTGCTACAATTGTGGTCAGGAAGGCCACATAGCACCAAACTGTCCAAACCCAAAGAAGGGTGCATGTTTCACTTGTGGCTCAAAGGATCATCTGGCAAGGGACTATCCCAAGAAGGGATCTGGAGGAACGAGTTCAGGAGGAAATAGAGGAAATACCGGTGGAAGCACTCTAACTATCGCAGCACCAACCGCAACCAATTGACCAACTGCCAGGACATTTAACATGACAGTGCAGGACACAGTGCAGTCTCGCGATGTGGTGTCAGGTATTATTCTGATCAATGGAGTTAATGCTTACGTATTATTTGATTCGGGTGCTACTTGTTCATTTATATCCGATGACTTTGCTAAAATTTAGAATTGCCTAAGGACGAGTTAGAATACCCCATGAACATAAAAATTGCGAATAGAGAAATTATCGTTGTTAAGTACGTGCATAAGAACTGTAGCGTGGATATTAAGGGTAATATCATGAACGTAGATCTTATCCCTATTCAACTTGAGGAATTTGACGTTATCTTGGGAATGAACTGGTTATCCAATTATGGAGCTGTAATTGACTGCCAAAAGAAGCGTATTAACCTTATGACTCCGTCAAAGGTTGTATTTTATAGTAGCAAGTTGCCTAGACAAGCGAGTTGTCTGACGATGATGCAGGCTAGGAGGTTGTTAAGACAAGGCTGTGTAGGATATCTAGCTTACATAGTCGATAGTTGTAAAGAGAATCCAAAAATAGATGAGATACCAGTAGTGAGAGATTTCACAGACGTATTTCCAGACGATTTGTCGGGACTTCGTCCAGATAGAGCAGTTGAATTCGTGATCGATTTGGCTCCAGGAACGGCTCCAATATCGAAGGCACCGTACCGAATGGCACCGGTAGAGATGAAAGAATTGATGGTCCAACTACAAAAATTACTGGACAAAAAGTATATCCAACCAAGCGTATCACCGTGGGGAGCGCCAGTTTTATTTGTAAAGAAAAAGGATGGGACAATGCGGCTTTGCATCGATTATAGAGAACTGAATAAGGTTACGATTAAGAATAGATATCCATTATCGAGGATCGATGATCTGTTGGATCAATTGAAGGGAGCAATATATATTTCAAAGATAGACTTGTGGAGTGGTTATCATCAACTGAAGGTGAGACCAGAGGATGTACCAAAGACAGCGTTCATAACACGATATGGTCACTACGAATTTTTAATAATGTCGTTTGGTCTAACAAATGCTCCTGCAGCATTTATGGGACTAATGAATGGTGTGTTCAAGCCGTTTTTGGACAAGTTCGTAGTAGTATTTATAAATGATATTTTGGTATATTCAAAAACAAGGAAGAACATGAAGAGCATTTGAGATTAACGTTGGAAGTGTTGAAAAGGGAGAAGTTGTATGCCAAGTTTTCGAAATGCGAGCGGGTGCAATTTCTTGGTCACGTGAACGATAAAGATGGAATTTCGGTAGATCCATCGAAAGTCGAAGCCGTGATCAACTGGGATCAACTGAAGATGCCGTCGGAAGTAAGAAGTTTTCTTGGATTGGCAGGTTATTACAGAAGGTTCATTCAAGACTTTTCCAAGATCGTAACTCCGTTAACGAATTTGACTCGAAAAGCTGTGAAATTTGTTTGGACAGAGAAGTGTGAGGAAAGCTTTCAAGAATTGAAGAAGAGGTTAAGTTCAGCACCTGTGTTATCCCTTCTGGACGATACATAAAATTTTGTGGTTTATAGTGATGCGTCGCATAAGGGACTTAGTTGTGTGCTTATGTAGAACGGTAGAGTCATTGCGTATGCATCGCGACAATTGAAAGATTACGAGAAGGGGTATCTGACCCACGACTTGGAGTTAGCTACAGTGGTTTTTGCTTTGAAAATCTGGAGGCACTATCTCTACGGGGAGAAGTGTGAAATATATACAGACCACAAGAGTCTGAAATATATTTTTACACAGAAAGAATTGAATATGCGCCAAAGAAGGTGGTTGGAGTTAATTAAGGACTACGACTGTGAGATTTTATACCATCCGAGTAAGGCAAACGTGGTTGCCGACGCCTTAAGTAGAAAGGGTCGGGAGAAGCTGATGATGTTGACCGAACAGGAGGAGTTAGTTTTGGCCATGGAGAAGTTAGAACTGGAAGTGAAGAATCCTGTGAAAATTGATGAGAAGCTATTTCAGATGCAATCTGGTACAACCCTACTGGATAAAGTTAAGGAGGCTCAACTTCAGGACGATGAATGCAAAAAGGTGATAGGGAAGATATCCGAAGGAACCGAACCGAGATTTAAGATAGATAAGGAAGGAATACTGAGATTCGAGAACAGAATTTGGGTACCGCCAGTAACAGACATTAAGGAAGACATTTTGAGCGAGGCTCATAGCTCACGATATTTGATTCACCCTAGTAGTATCAAGATGTATCAAGATCTTCGACAACATTTCTGGTGGCCTAATTTGAAACGTGATGTTGTCGAATGTGTTGCTAAGTGTCTGACCTGTCAAAAAGTGAAAGCAGAACATCAGAGACTGAGTGGGTTGCTACAACCGCTAGAGATCCCAGAATGGAAATGGGAACATATTACAATGGACTTCGTGGTTGGCCTTCCGACGAATCAGAAAGGCTACGACGCAGTATGGGTTATCGTTGAATGACTGACGAAATCCGCACACTTCCTACCGATTAAAATCAGATTCAACTTAGATCAGTTGGCAAAGTTATATGTAAAAGAGATTGTTTCGAGGCACGGAGTGCCGGTGTCAATTGTTTCCGATAGGGATCCGCGCTTTACGTCGAACTTCTGGAAACGTTTATAAGAATACATGGGTACACAGTTGCGAATGAGTACGACATATCATCCTCAGACAGATGGACAGAGTGAAAGAACAATTCAGACATTGGAAGATATGTTAAGAGCTTGTATAATGGACTTTAAAGGAAATTGGGATGATCATCTACCACTCGTAGAGTTCGGTTACAACAACAGTTACCACGCTAGTATTGGAATGCCACCTTATGAAGCATTATACGACAGAAAGTGCAGAACTCCGTTTTACTGGGATGAAGTTGGCGAAAGACAGTTGCTAGGGCCGGAATTGGTACAACAAGCAGCAGAAATAGTCAAAGTGATCCGAACAAGATTGACAACAGCTCAAGATAGGCAGAAGAAATACGCCGATCCACACCGTAAGAATATTGAGTTTGAACCGGGTAGTTATGTGTTCTTAAAGGTAACTCCCTAGAAGGGAAAGATCAGATTCGGAAAGAAAGGGAAATTAAGCCCAAGATTCACTTGACCCTTTGAAGTACTACAAAGAATCGGAGAAGTCGCGTATGAGGTAGCCTTACCTCCAGCTCTAGAGAATGTCCACAACGTTTTCCATGTCTCAGTCCTACGACCTTACAAACCCGATTACAAGCATGTAATTGAATACGAACCCCTACATTTTAAAAAAGACTTGTCTTACGAAGAAATCCCTATTCAAATTGTCGACCGAAAAGAACAAGTTCTGAGAAATAAAGTAATACCTTCTGTTAAGGTAATTTGGAGGAACCACAACGCTGAAGAAGCTACGTGGGAAATCGAAGAGAATATGATGAAGAATTACCCTCATTTATTTACTTAAATTATGTGTAAGCGATTCTGGGGACAGAATCTTTGTAAGGGGGGAAGATTGTAACGAGTCGAATTTATTGGGTCGTGATTCTGGGGATAGAATCCTTTTAAGGGGGGAAAGATGTGACAAACGAGATTTTTATAATTTAATTCTTAATATTTATTGAAGTAAATAAATATTTTCGATGATTTAATTATTAGATTAAATAATTAATTGATAAAATTATGGTAGATTAATTTAATTATATGTGTTACATTTATTAAATTAATGTGAAGAATTTTTGTTATTCGAAGTATGTCATTATGTGAGCTTCTTATATTAAAAGAAATATTTAATAAGCCTATGTTATTTTAATTAATCAAATTATTAATTAGAGATTTAATAATTTGATATTATTAATCAATGAGAAATTTAAGTATGCGACTATGTGAATTAATGAGAAATTATTATATTTTATTTAAAATAAATTAAATAAGATATTAATTTATTTTATAAAGGAGTGTGACATTAATTAAACTATATTTTAAAGCTCTATTAAATTAAATGGTTTTGAATTATTTTCTTGCTAAGCCAAACATGGCACTAAGGGAGGTTATGGACAGTTAACCCATGACTGGGTAACTGACCACCAGTGCGTCAGTTCCTTTTCTATTTATCATATGTCTTCTTCTTTTCTATTATTCTTCTAAGTTTGATAAAAACATCATAGAGAGAGAGAGAGTTTGAGAAAATTGTTAGAAAGAGTTAGAAGAAATTGTGATATTGAAGAATCAGAAGAATTGCTTGAGGGTAATCTCTTTAACCCAGTTTTTATTTACGTCATTTAAAGTTTCCATGAATATGACTCCTAAGTCTTCTATAAAGTCTCTATAATTGAAATTGAAAGAGTTATGTGCATATATGTGTTAAGATGTTATTTTAATGTGTTTTAATATATATTGTATATAATTCCTTATCATCAGTTCATAATTTTACGTCGTATATGATTGCTGCAAAAATTACAGAGTTTGGGTTTTGGCCATATGGCCTTATACGTGATATTTCATGTGTTGATCATATATTATCCCTAAATTTTACACTCGTATTTTATTATGCATGTTGATGCAAAGAGACCAAGCCTTAAACGAACGGATTCGGTGTTATAACGAATCCGTAGTATTAAATTTCATGATTTATATTCAAAACCTTCAAAAACATCAAGAACAGTGAAAATTTCATAATTTAATTCTGTGATTATGTGTTCTAATAGGTTAAAATCACTCTATAAGAGTTGGGTATTGATTATATATGAATTATAACATGTGAGTATGATTAAATTCGTGTAGTAATAATTTAATTGGAGTTTTTGGCAGTGTTCTGAAATTTTTCGTGAATTGCCAAACAGTTTCTGGTTCGCCGCGTCACGGTGCCAGATTCGTGCCGTACTTCCCGTGCCGTAGCGCCATGTCTCGAGCCGCAGCGCCACGGCACTGCAGCGCCATCGCGCCGCAGCGCCGAGTACAAGTATAACAATGGCGCCGCAGCGCCACTCTCCAGAAAATTCAAAAACGAAAATTTTAAAGTGTTTAAGTCCATGAATGTGATGTCAACTTAATGTAATGAACATAAAATTATATTATAAGTATAATGAGATGTTAAAATAGATACTTAACATGTAAATAACATAATTACATGTGGATTGAATTATTGATTTCATAATTAACTTGTTAATTGTGAGGTGTAAATTATGTGACAATGAATGTGATAAATTGACTAAATATAGTCATAATCAAAGTTAGACAAAGAGAATGAACTTATGATATTTAGTATGTTATAATTGACTAGTATTGTGAATGTAATTGATATGTAGGACTTAAATCAAAGAACAAGTTTAGTTAAAGTGTTATCAACGCACGAGGCAAGTTTCCTAACCCTACTTGTTATCGTTATATAAGTTGATTAATTCACCTTTCTACGTTGAGCAAGTTCTCATTATTATTGATCAAGTCTGTTTTGTATATTAAAGATTATTAATCTTTCAAGCATGATGTTGTTATACAATACTTATTCTATTGTATACCCTTTGAGATTCTGTTCAAGTTAAATATTCATTTACTGTTAAACCTTGTTAGACTAGCGAACCCTTATTGATTCGACTAGTCCATAGTTAATGAGCATTCTAAATTTCAGAACCCTTGATGAATTATCCAAACCAAACTTTCTTGGGTGCGGACTCCGATGTCAAACTGAGATGAACAACCATGTATAGGGTATTATTTATGCTTTAGCGTTAAGATATTGTGCACAGTATGGTACTAAGGGCTGATCCCCCTAAGTACGAGAAGAAAGGTCCATAGTCTTATGACTGTTAAAGGTTTCAAGTATAACCCTTGACAACCTAGGACATAGTTCAAGGTCTTATGACCCTCAGAAATTCTTTTGATTCTTGTTATTCATTCTTGATTCAAAAGTTGTGCTTTTATATTCAAAGTTATTATTTTTCCTCTCATGTTATTATATTGTTGTTTTCATTATTATACTTGTGGGCAATCGTGCTCACTCTTGCGTAATAATAACATTCAAGTTAAGAACGAAAGAGCAGACGAACCTTCCACTAGTAAAGGCAAGGGCACGGTTAACAAGTGATGAAGACTTATGATGTTGCTTAAGACTTATTTGTTTATGATTCTGCACAGATGTTTAAGGTTTGAGTAACCTGGGATTTATTTATTATGTAGCTGATGTAGCCCCATAAGGGGAGATTTATTATTATTTCTATCTATTGCATGGTTTGCATTTATTTATGGGTAGATAGATGGATGATGTTGTATCGTGAACACCAAATCCTATGGAAACGGAAGTACCAAATTTGGGGGTGTAACAATTATAATTACCATTATAAGTTATTTAAATTAATTAAGCTAAAGTCATTTAAATGAACTAAAATCAAGTGTGACAAAAGTAACTATATAGTATAATGCTATTAAAATAATCTAGTATGAGGGAATTTTATGTAGCCAAACACATCCTTATGGCTTTTGGCCTAACATAACTGATGAACGTGGGGAGTCTTCAATTTATTTCTAAGCGTCTTTTATTTTTAAGCCAAGTACAGAGAGTGTTTGGAGAGAAGAAAAAACACAGAGATTTTAGAGGAAGAGGAATCATAGTGGTTTTGAGAGAGAGTCACCATCTCTTGCTAGCATACAACTAGGGTTGAAGGTATATTTTATTTCTAATACTATGTTTTGAGTTTCTATGATTATCTTTTGTAAATTGCTTATAACATGGGATTTATACATGTTTGTATGTGGTTTGTAATCTGTTAATCAACTTATGTGAGTGTTATTTAATGATTAAATACATGAAATTTGGGTTTGCAGAGAGAAAAGTAAATAACAGTGTTTATACATGAAAAATGGCTTAATAAAGTACAAAATTTCATGTTTAATATGTATGAGAATTTGAAAATTGATGTTGGATTATGTTTGTATGTTAAGAAACGAAAGCGACGTTGTTAGAATCGTGTCAATTGATTAAGAAACGAATTCATGGCGATCGATTTCGCTAAATATGTAAAAAATGAAGAAATTTGGAAATTGGGGGTTTTTGATTCCTCAAATTTGTGTAAATGTGATGTTTATGTAGTTAGAATGGTGTATGACATGTGTAACTATGCTATTACAAAGTTTTAGTTGCTAGGTTTCATGATTTCTGTAGGAATTGGGTTGAGATGGGTGACTACCGAGTAACAGTGCTGCTGTTGCAGTTTCTGTCTGTGCATGGCGCAGCTGCGCCGGTACCACAGGCAGAAACAGCGCAGCTGCGCTGACGCAGTTATGCCTTGGGGCAGCGCAGCTGCGCCGTGCCCTGAGCCTAGGCAGTGACTTCTGCCTATTTGCAGGTCATGTGTAATGGACTTATGTTAGCTAAACAAGCGTGTTAATGATGTTAAGACATAATAGAAACTACAATAATAGATTGTAAGGTGTTGTAATGCAAAGTGTAAAGATTTTTAGTGATTGCTTAATTAAGTTATGTAATGGAACTAAATATGATGTTTTCAAAAGTAAGAAATAAATGATAAGGTTTATGTTGGTTTATAGTGAGATATAAGTTGAAAGAACGAGTAGATTGTTAACTTGATTAGTTAATCTAATATATGTTTAAAAGGATGTAAATACGCGTTAGAAGACTTAATTGTCAATTGTAAGGGAAGCATAACGAGGGAGGTTATATAACTTAGTTGTTGTTAACAAGTGTAACACATCTAATATGAGATAATGGAGTCGATGACAACTTTGTTGAACGTTAAGTGTCAGTCACAAAAGAAGTATAAAGAAACACAATATGGGATTACGTAATGATATGTGTCATACGAAGAGGAGTAAACACCTGAAGTTATGTGTTAAGTTTCAAAGGGACGCAAGTTATAAAAAAAATTAAGGCTAAGAGTAATTGTGGTTTCATTATATGTGTAACTAATGCATGTGAATATGAACGTTTGAACTGTTGTAGGATGTACGCAAAGCATTTAAGCTATTTTTCGGTAATTGGTAATCTACGAACCATGCAAGTCTTTCAGTTCCTATTTGTTATGTGAACTTGGTGATTAACTATTTTAAATCTTTATTGTAAATAACATGATGTATTATATTTATGTTGAAAGCATGAAACGTTAAAGTCAACTTATAACTACGTTGATTGAGTAAATCATGCTGATTGAGTAAGAAACTCAATCTTTATACTTGTTATATGAATTGTAGCATGTATGTTATGATAGTCCAATGTTAAGAGATACATGTTGAGTATGTTATTATATGCTACGTGTTGCATGAAAATTGTTAGATTTTGTTGGGTTGTCGAGCTCAACCTTGCAAATAACCATTTTTCCAGGTTAAGGATTGAAGATAACACTATGTGCTACTTGAACGAAGTGGATCAGAATTAATATACGAAGATGTATATTTTAGCTAAAGTTGCTATTTCCTTAAACCATGATTAAGACTCATGAGATGTAGTAAATGTTTTATGATGTATAGTTGTAAAGCTAGAGTTATCTAATATGTAAAGGTTATCGGATTGAAATATAAAATTTTATATGATAATAGTGATAAAGTGAATCATAAAATAAGATTGATTCAAAGACATGTAGTTGATAAAGGTTCTGATTCAGGGAATTAAAGTAAGAAGATATAAAAGTTTAAATTATTCTGCATTTTATAATGTTTAACATCGAATAATGATGTAAAATCAGAAGTTAAATGTATTGTTAACGACCGAAGTCGATAATTGAATTGTATGAATTTTGGGGTCGTTACAGTTGGTATCAAAGCTGTAGGTTATAAACCTTAGGTAGGAGTGTCGTAGGCTATAACCTTAGAGAAGGAATGTGAAGATAATGAAAGAATAAGCTCAAATAGAGTTTGAACAATAAGAAGTAATTTAAGAAATTTATAAAGAACGGATTAAAACATGCGTGAAAGGATTCAAAGAAGAATCTCGCAGAGTTATAAGGAGTATGAATGTGAGATTACCCAACTCCAATAATAAGATGTAAGGTTATAATAAATAGACAATGTCTATAAGAAGAGATTGATAAAGAAGTTATGAATAAAAAGTTATAGTTAATTATGGTGCAGTTGTACTCTTTAGTAGTTGAGGTATGGTATCTGAGCTAAACGATTCCTTCATAGTGCAGTGGTATATATGAACTAGTAACTCAGAACCTAGTTTGTTGGTTGTTTGTGAGAAACCACTCAGCTTACCATACTGAAATTGGTAGAGACTCGATGTGTACCAAGTTTAGAAAATGGATACGTATGATGAAAATTTAGAACTTGAATGAAATGTTGAACGATATAAATGAAGATGGAAATTCTTAAAGCAGGAATTGTTATATATACAAGAAGATTCAAAGAAGAATCTTGAAGAGATATAAAGATACGAAATGGTAGCTGCCTAACTCCAATAGCCAAGATAACGAATAATGTCGTAAATGATGAAAAAGGAAAGAAAGGGGATCGTAAAACAAAACGATCACAAGTTAAGAAAAGAATTTTAAGGGAAATAATTATAGAATGAGATCACGACGTGATCTGTTTAAGTTATAAAAGAAAGATGGTATGTAATGTTTGAATAATTATAGCTTGATGCTATGAAGATAATGTACTATGATATAGTACGAGGTAAACTCACGAGGAGTTATAGATAATGTGATACGAGGAATTCGTATTGAGCAAGTTAAGAGCAAGTTATAAGCAAGATAAAGTTAGGAGGGTTTTCAATTGAGGACTCATGTGACGGCTGAGTTGTACAAATCTTTGTATGGGCGAGGGTTTTATGCTTGCACTCTGTTTATCACATTGATAATCATTGAAATGTTGGTGTCACGCTATCAGTGTATATGCGGCGAAAAGGTGATTCTTTTCTCATGTGTATATTTGATAGTTAGAAACTATTAAGATTAGTCAGATATTATTAGGATTAGGCGCGGTTCTTAAAACTAATGCATATGGTAAGTTCGTGACTCATAATAATATGGTATGTTTTGAACCCCTCAACGAATGGACGCTTATAGTCTGACTAGGATAAGTTCTTAAACTCATATTATTGTGGCAAGTCTTGAACTTCCAATGTGTGATAAGTTTGATGAACTGGGGTATAATTAAGTGTGAATGGAGTATTGAGGATGATGAGAATAGATAAAATTATTAAGCAATGGATCAGTATAGAAAGTGGAGACATAGGTTTTTCCAAATCTTCTAGCTATGCTCAGGGATGGAGCCAGGATTTGTTCTTTGGGAGGGCCAAAAAATATTTTAACAGCATAAAATATATTCATCACTAAAAATTAAAATTTCACTATTACAAAACATATTTTTTACTAAAACAAAAATAATATAGTAATAGAATTTTATTTGACAAAGATAATAAAACATAACAAAAAAAAGTTTTTTAAAACATATCAAAACTTCGTCAAAACTTGGGGGCCGTAGCCTTACAAAATTTTTAAATAAAACCAAATGTACAAGTGAAGTTTTATAAAATTTTCAAACTTTAGAGGTGAATCTTACAAAAATTTCAAACTTTTAGGGGGACCGTGGCCCCCTCCAACATACACATGGCTCCATCCCTGGCTATGCTGGACCTCAAAATTTTTGACATCAAGCTAAATTTACACTATGTGCCTTTTTAAAATAATTTTTTACTCTCAACGCATGGTGACAAATGTGTATGTGTGGACTTCGAGACACTGACACATCGTTACCTGTTGAGATATGATATCACTAAAATTGATTTTCAAAGATTTTTGAACTGTTTAAAGAATAGTCTATGCTAATTATTTCGGCTAGACGAAAATGATTTGAAAATATCAAAATGTATTTTATATCATTAATGCATCATGGAACCTGGTGCAAAGATGATAAAAATGATGGAGTTATCAATGTAGAATCTCTTAGTGTTGGATGTGATCTAAGGATCGTCATTCCACTATGGTATGATGTAGTATCACAAAGTCACAAAATGACAGAATTCTCAAGCGGACTGTAAATACGGTGCGGTATCATGACGTCATAAAAAGATTTTTGAGATTTGTTTAAGATATGGGATATATATATATATATATATATATTTCGATTGATATCCGAATTGTTGTAGAAGTCTATACTATTTGATTCAGCTAGACGAATATTGAAAGATGTTCATGAAATTCAAGCGTTTCTTGAGAAGTTATGCCAAGACAAATTGTTTTGGTACGGATTCAGATGTTTAAAAGCTGTGGTGAACAACCCTGTAAAAGGGGACATGTTATTGAAGACAATGGTTCCGAAAGTAACGCATATAGTCGTTATGATGTTAAGATGTAATACGTTGTGCACGACGTAGGGGTACGAAAGGCTGATCACCTAGAGTACTTGTAGAGAGTGTTTTAGTCTGTGTGATTTCTAAACATTTTGTTAAGGACGGTTTACAGTGGTGATGCACTGTTAAACCTGGAGAAGAGTTCAAGTTCCGTATAGTCTTATGACTGTTAAAGGTTCAAGTTGAGATACTTGATAACCTAGGGACATAGTTCAAGGTTTTATGACCCCTCAACATGATTTGGAATCTTTTAAATTCATGTTATTCATATCGCTTCCCAATTATTAAGCAATTGTGAAGGATTCTTATTATTCTGAAAGGTGAAAGTGGAAAGGATGAGAAAATTAAGCAAAATATAATAATTTCAAGAAAGAATTGAAATTCTAGAAAGAAGAGAAATGTGAAACTCTTAGAAGAGGAAGAGGTGAGGAATATGATGTTCTTAGAAAGATCTTTAGAGAAAGAATTTGGTTGTAGAACCTAATGACTAAATAGATATTAACATAAAATCTATTTTGATAAATGAAAGGAACAAATATTAGCAAGTCAAAATTTCGAGGACAAAATTCTTAGAAGAAGGGGTAAATGTAATGTCCCGAGAGTTTGATCATATAGTATATGATAATGATCCTTAGAGAAGGATAATGAACGGGTTAAAGAATATGTAATACTCAAATATAATTGAGTCTAAGTAAAGGTTATGAAATAAAACTTACAATAATTTATTATCAAGAATGGTGAGAGTAAGAAATATAAAACCTATATTAAGGCAATGTGTTGAAGTTATTCAATGAATAGATTTGAAAAAAACCTGAGTAAGGTAGGGTTTCGGTGATTCTGAGGACGGAATCCTTATAAGGGGGGAAGGATGTGACAACCCGAATTTTTATAAGTTATTAAAATAAGAATTTAATAATTAAAATTTTTATTATGAGATGTTTTGAGTTTGAGTATGTATATATACATGTTACATATTTTGAAATATGTGTTCTGGTGTGAAAACAAATATATATTCATATATTGAGAAAGTGAGGTTTAATAGTTAAGTTAACTATTGAAGAAATTAAATGAATTTTGTAATTAAGTTTAAACATTTATTGAATTAAATAAATATTTTTAAATAATTTATTTATTGAGAAAAATAAATAATTTATGAAATTATAGTATAACAATTTAGTTACATGTGTATGGTAATTAAGTTAAAGCAAAAGTAAATTTTATTCTTTGAAGATTTAATTTAATGAATTAATTAAATTAAATGAGTTGTTTAATATTAAAGAAAATAAATAAATTAAATAAAGTGATGTTTCTAATTTATTAATTAAATTAGACATATATAATTATTTATTAATTATAAGTATAATTACAATTATTATAATTACCATTATAAGTATTTTAAATTAATTAAGCTAAAGTCATTTAAATGAACTAAAATCAAGTGTGACAAAAGTAACTATATAATATAATGCTATTAAAATAATCTAGTATGAGGGAATTTTATGTAGCCAAACACATCCTTATGGCTTTTGGCCTAACATAACTGATGAACGTGGGGAGTCTTCAGTTTATTTCTAAGCGTCTTTTATTTTTAAGCCAAGTACAGAGAGGGTTTGGAGAGAAGAAGAAACACAGAGATTTTAGAGAAGGAGGAATCATAGTGGTTTTGAGAGAGAGTCACCATCTCTTGCTAGCATACAACTAGGGTTGAAGGTATATTTTATTTCTAATACCATGTTTCGAGTTTCTATGATTATTTTTTGTAAATTGCTTATAACATGGGATTTATACATCTATGCATGTGGTTTGTAATCTGTTAATCAACTTATGTGAGTGTTATTTGATGATTAAATACATGAAATTTGGGTTTGTAGGGAGAAAAGTAAATAACAGTGTTTATACATGAAAAATGGCTTAATAAAGTATAAAATTTCATGTTTAATATGTATGAGAATCTGAAAATTGATGTTGGATTATGTTAGTATGTTAAGAAACGAAAGCGGCGTAGTTGGAATCATGTCAATTGATTAAGAAACGAATTCGTGGCGATTGATTTCGCTAAATATGTAAAAACTGAAGAAATTTGGAAATTGGGGGTTTTTGATTCCTCAAATTTGTGTAAATGTGATGTTTATGTAGTTAGAATGGTGTATGACATGTGTAACTATGCTATTATAAAGTTTTAGTTGCTAGATTTCATGATTTCTGTAGGAATTGGGTTGAGATGGGTGACTGCCGAGTAACTGAGCTGCTGTTGTAGTTTCTATCTGTGCGTGGCGCAGCTGCACCATTACCACAGGCAAAAACGGTGCAGCTGCGCTGACGCAGTTGCGCCTTGGGGCAGCGTAGCTGCGCCGTGCCCTGAGCCTAGGCAGTGACTTCTGCCTATTTGCAGGTCATGTGTAATGGTCTTATGATAGCTAAGCAAGCATGTTAATGATGTTAAGACATAATAGAAAATACAATAACAGATTGTAAGGTGTTGTAATGCAAAGTGTAAAGATTTTAAGTGATTGCTTAATTAAGTTATGCAATGGAACTAAATGTGATGTTTTCAAAAGTAAGAAATAAATGATAAGGTTTATGTTGGTTTATAGTGAGATATAAGTTGAAAGAACGAGTTGAATGTTAACTTGATTAGTTAATCTAATATATGTTTAAAAGGATGTAAATACGCGTTAGAAGACTTAACTGTCAATTGTAAGGGAAGCGTAATGAGGGAGGTTATATAACTTTGTTGTTGTTAACAAGTGTAACACATCTAATATGAGATAATGGAGTCTATGACAACTTTGTTGAAAGTTAAGTGTCAGTTACGAAAGAAGTATAAAGAAACACAATATGGGATTACGTAATGATAGGTGTCATACGAAGAGGAGTAAACACCTGAAGTTATGTGTTAAGTTTCAAAGAGACACAAGTTATAAAAAAAAATTAAGACTAAAAGTCATTGTGGTTTCATTATATGTGTAACTAATGCATGTGAATATGAACCTTTGAACTGTTGTAGGATGTAGGCAAAGCATTTAAGCTATTTTTTAGTAATTGGTAATCTACGAACCAGACAAGTCTTTCAGTTCCTATTTGCTATGTGAACTTGGTGATTAACTATTTTAAATCTTTATTGTAAATAACATGATGTATTATATTTATGTTGAAAGTATGAAATGTTAAAGTCAACTTATGACTACGTTGATTGAGTAAATCATGCTGAGTGAGTAAGGAACTCAATCTTTATACTTGTTATATGAACTGTAGCCCATATGTTATGATAGCCCAATGTTTAAGAGATATATGTTGAGCATGTTATTATATGCTACGTGTTGCATGAAAACTGTTAGATTTTGTTGGGATGTCGAGCTCAACCTTGCAAATAACCATTTTTGCAGGTTAAGGATTGAAGATAACACTATGTGCTACTTGAACGAAGTGGATCAGAATTAATATACGAAGATGTATATTTTAGCCAAAGTTGCTATTTCCTTAAACCATGATTAAGACTCATGAGATGTAGTAATTGTTTTATGATGTATAGTTGTAAAGCTAGAATTATAGTTATCTGATATGTAAAGGTTATCGGATTGAAATATAAAATTTTATATGATAACAGTGATAAAGTGAATCATAAAATAAGATTGATTCAAAGACATGTAGTTGATAAAGGTTCTGATTTAGGTAATTAAAGTAAAATGATATAAAAGTTTAAATTATTCTGCATTTTATAAAGTTTAACATCGCATAATGATTTAAAATCAGAAGTTAGATGTATTGTTAACGACCGAAGTCGATAATTGAATTGTCTAAATTTTGGGGTTGTTACAGTTGGTATCAAAGCTGTAGGTTATAAACCTTAGGTAGGAGTACCGTAGGCTATAACCTTAGAGAAGGAATGTGAAGATAATGAAAGAATAAGTTCAAATAGAGTTTGAACAATAAGAAGTAATTTAAGAAATTTATAAAGAACGGATTAAAACATGCGTGAAAGGATTCAAAGAAGAATCTTGCAGAGTTATAAGGAGTATGAATGTGAGATTACCCTACTCCAATAATAAGATGTAAGGTTATAATAAATAGACAATGTCTATAAGAAGAGATTGATAAAGAAGTTATGAATAAAAAGTTATAGTTAATTATGGTGCAGTTGTACTCTTTAGTAGTTGAGGTATGGTATCTGGGCTAAATGATTCCTTCATAGAGCGGATGTAAGACCCTAACTTTTATAAATAAAGATGAATTTTCTATAAATATCATTTTTGAATATTATGGAGTTAATTTGATATAATGTTATAGTTGTGGGTAATATTTATAAATTTTACAAAGTAAGCAAGTTGTTTTAAAATATTCGTTTGGTCGGGGAATATTCTTTTTGTCGGGGAATATTCGTACGACGGCACAATCATTGGTGGACCCCACAACAGAAGTATAGTCGTAGTTAGAAAACGACAAAATTATCTTTCTATAAAAATAACGGCTGAGGTGTTACCGTTAAAATCGTTAAAACTGTTGAACTACCCGGTAATAAAAGTACAGTAATACGCGTGGTTGTATAGTAGCACACGGTATTGATTATTGATGCTTACGTGAGAAGTCACTCAGCTATACTCAATTATTGCTACAGTAATTGCTGCATCATATCTCTTAAATTATTGTCATAGTATCATCTGTATAATATGTTATATTATTAAATCAATAATTGAGACGTTGTGGTAAGTTTGGTTATTTTTATGGGGGGCCCATATGTCATCATCTAAGAGTCTCTTCGTCAATAGTAATTACCGTCGTCAATAGTATTTACCTTGGTCAATAGTATTTACCTTGGTCAATAGTAATTACCTTCGTCAATAGTATTTACCTTGGTCAATAGTAATTACCTTCGTCAATAGTATTTACCTTGGTCAATAGTAATTACCTTCGTCAATAGTATTTACCTTGGTCAATAGTAATTACCTTCGTCAATAGTATTCTTGGTCAATAGTAATTACTTTCGTCAATAGTAGTTGTCCCTTCAATATTACCAAGAGTCATTTGACCCTTCGTTAAGACCAAGAGTCATTTGACCCTTCGTTAAGACCAAGAGCCACCTTCAGTTTTTCTATAAATAGAGGCCTAGGGCTTCATTATTTTTCACAAATTCATTCAAGCTATAGAGAGAGAAAGTATAGAGAGAATAAGAGAGAGAGAATAAAAGTATTCTGCTACTTCACTTTTCCAATATCCAGTTCTTTTAAGGTAGGGAATATTATTTCTTTTATATTCATGAAGAGAACTTCTGTTATTCCATTCTTTATTATTCTGTTGGAATAACCAGTATACGCGGTCTACCCTATACTTGGTGATATTCTTCTATTATTCTGTTGGAATATCCTGTCTGTGTGTTTTACACCGGACCTGGTTCCGTCTTTATTATTATTCTGTCGGAATATCCTGTCTGTGTGTTTTACACCGGACCTGGTTCCATTATTTATTATTCTGTCGGAATATCCTGTCTGTGCGTTTACGCCGAACCTGGTTCCATTATTTATTATTCTGTTGGAATAACCTGTCTGTGCGGTCTATCGCATGCATGGTGATTTCTTTTGTTATTCCATTCTTTATTATACTCAGTTGGTTAAGTTTTGACTTCTATACTCCATGAAATTTGTGGAATATCCTTGACATTTGCGCTTCATCTAGTATCTATTCATGAAAATATTCTCCTGATCATTCTTGAATTTTACTCCACAAAGTAGTATCATGTTGACAATTTGGACGTTGTTAATTCTTGGATAAATTAATTCTTGAACTTGTTTTATTAAATTCTTATATCATTGTCATCATCCTCATGTTTATAAAGTGTTGAAAGTCATCTGTGGCCTGTAGTGCATAGATGGACTTGGTATGATTATGACCAGGGATTATTCGGTATAATTATAACCGTAATGTTACAAATGATGTGGTAAAATTCCTCATTGGCCCGTAGTGCATTGATGGACAGTTGTTGGCATGATCATGACCATTAATGAATACACGAATATCCTTGGCCGTAGTGCAGGGGTGATTCGATGACGTGGATTATTTTATTAAGCTGAGTCTCAGCGATCACAGTGTTGGAAAATCTTTTAAATCATAAAAGATAGTAGAGTTTATTTTCTACTTGACTCTTTTAATGGATTGCTTGTTCCGCTGCAGTTAAACTTGATGTCTATTATATTTTATCAGTTTAACATTGTTGAAGGCTAATGATAATTTATTCTGCATTATCTTAGTCATAATATTTCTTACTGGGCTAGTTGAGCTCACCCTTTCTTTCACTGTTCTCTTCAGGAAATGAGAACGTAGCTGGGGCAAGTCGGGGAACGGAGTGATGGTCCGAATGATAGTATTAGTTAGTAGTCCTCACTATTCTATGTAATGGTGTGTTAATAAATGTAATGAGGACTCCTTTTGAGTATGAATACTCTCTAGAAGATAATATTTGTATTCAAACTCACAGTTTATGTTTTGTCGTATTGTACACGACAGTTGTATTAGTAAGTTGTATTTGTATTCTGTACTATGTATCTGACGACCCAAGATGGGTGATGTATACCTAATTTTGGGGGCGTCACAGTTGGTATCAGAGCTTAGGGATATGATCCCTGGCTAAGATGTGAGAATAGAACTAGGAGGGGAGAGACAGGGAATTCCTTCGCTAGTATGACCTACCTAAGTTTATTTGCATGGTATTTAGTTGGTCGGTCATAATATAAGGATAAAATATGACATATCAATTAATTTTTATTTTGTGGCAGTATCTGAAAATGGCATCTGAGAATGTTGAGAATAGCAATGGAGCACAGGCGACTGTTGATTCACCACATATCAATAATCAGGATAATGTGCATCAGGAAGGTGACAATCCTCATGCAAACAACAACACTGACCAAATGATGAATGATCAAATGTTCAGAGGCTTTATGCAATTAATGCAACAACAGGTGAAAGCGGCTCCTGTCCACAACGTAGGTGGAAATACTGGAAACTCTCTGGCGGTCACCGCTAAACAGTTTAAGGAGCTGGGACCACCGGAGTTTAAGGGAGAACCCAAACCACTTGTAGCTGAAACATGGATAAAGCAGATCACCAAGATATTTGATGTCTTGGGTTGCTCCGAGGAGCAAAAGGTTCCCTTTGCCGCCTTTATGTTGCAAGGAGAGGCAGATTACTGGTGGGAATCGATAAAGCGTACTCAACCTGCCGCACTGAAGATATCCTGGGAGAAGTTCCAAGAGCTGTTTAACGACAAATACTTTCCCGAGAGTATTCGTCACATGAAGGAGGTGGAGTTCATCAAATTGGAGCAGAATAATATGACCGTGTCGCAGTACGAGGCAAAATTTGCGGAGTTATCCCGGTTTGCATCCCACCTGGTGGATAATGAAGAAAGAATGACGCGGATATTTTTAAGAGGTTTGAAGCCGGAGATACGTCAACATCTTGTTTCTCATAAATTGTGTTTGTATTCAGATGTTGTAAATAGGGCTCAGTTGGTGGAGCGCGATAACGAGACAACGCAACCAAAAGAGAGCAGCCGGCAAAATGATAATACCAGTGAGAGCAGTCATCGAAGCGGTGACAACAAGCGTGGAGGGAATCAACAGGCCAGAAATGGTAACCACTTCGGTGGTAATCAGGGCCAAAATAATAAGAATGGGCATTTCAAGAAGAGGAGATTCAACAATGATGGAAAGACGTCAGCACCAGCACCTGTCGTTAAGGAAGGAGAACGACCACCTATCATATGTTTCAAATGCGGAGGGGAGGGGCACATCAGTCCAAACTGCGCGATGCCGTCCAAAGCATGTTATAATTGTGAAAGAGAAGGTCATTTAGCCCGATTTTGTCATTTACCGAAGACAAATTCAGCTAGGATGGAGGCACCAAAGGCCGTCCCAGAAAAGTCAAAACCGGTTGTGCAAGGAAGAGCGTTTGTTGTGAACTCCCAGAAAGCAAGGAACCCGAATGAGGTCATCACGGGTAAGCTTATCATAAACTCTAACGAAGTCTATACTTTATTTGATACCGGTTCTACCCATTCTTTTATTTCTCCTACTTACGCTCATCGATTAAATTTGATTCTGGGGAAATTAGACTTTGACTTAGCTGTTGAAACTCCATTGGGAGAAACCTTCATTACATCCACGATTTATAAATCTTGTTTGGTTCAAGTTGGTACCCACACATTACCTGTCGATCTGATTTCATTAAAAATACTTGCATTTGACGTGATTCTAGGGATTGATTGGTTAACTACTCATCATGCAAAAATTGATTGTTTTCGTAAGGTTGTTAGCTTTCATATTCCTAATCGACCTATTATGCGAATTCAAGCAACCAAACCATTAAAATCAATCGCTGTCATCTCAAGCCATAAAGCTATTCGTTTATTAAAAAACGGATGTCAAGCTTTCTTAGCTCATGTCACAGATCTAAACAAAAATACGTCAGCTTTGAATGATATTTCTGTTGTTAATTCCTGACGTATTTCCTGAAGAACTTCCTGGCCTACCCCCAGAGCGTGAAATTGAATTTTGTATCGACCTTGAACCCGGTACAAAACCCATTTCCAAAGCCCCATATCGAATGGCTCCTATTGAACTTCAGGAGTTAAAGACCCAACTGCAGGAATTGTTAGACATTGGTTTTATTCGTCCTAGTACTTCTCCTTGGGGTGCTCCTGTTCTGTTCGTGAAGAAGAAAGATGGGAGTATGCGACTTTGTATTGATTATCGGGAGTTGAATCATGTCACCATCAAAAATAGGTACCCATTGCCACGTATTGATGACCTGTTTGACCAGTTGTAAGGAGCACAATTCTTTTCAAAGATCGATCTTCGTTCTGGATATCATCAGCTGAAGGTTATAACTGAGGATATTCCAAAGACTGCCTTTAGAACTCGGTATGGGCATTATGAATTCTTAGTTATGTCTTTTGGATTGACTATGCTCCTGCTGCCTTCATGGATATGATGAACAGGGTATTCAAGGAATATTTGGATCACTTTGTGGTCGTCTTTATCGATGACATCCTTGTTTATTCCAAAAGCCGTGAAGATCATGAGCAACACTTGAGGCTGGTACTCCAAAAGCTTCGTGAATACAAACTTTATGCCAAGTTGAAGAAATGCGAGTTCTGGCTGGAAGAGGTAGCATTCCTTGGGCACGTAGTATCAAGTCATGGAACATCTGTTGACCCGGCAAAGATTGAAGCAATTCAAAGCTGGGAGCAACCTAAATCAGTAACCGAAGTACGTAGCTTTCTCGGTCTAGCTGGTTATTATCGGAGATTCGTGGAAGAATTTTCTCGAATCGCTACTCCATTAACTCAGCTGACTCGAAAAGATACAAAGTTCGGTTGGAGCGAAGAATGTGAGCAGAGTTTTCAAGAACTCAAGAGGAGACTCATTTCAACACCTGTTCTAACAATACCATCTGGCTCGGAGGGATTTGTCATCTACAGTGATGCTTCGAGCAAAGGGTTGGGATGCGTTCTCATGCAACATGGAAAAGTCATAGCCTATGCATCAAGACAACTCAAGGAATATGAGAGGAATTATCCTACTCATGATCTAGAGTTGGCAGCTGTTGTCTTTGCACTTAAAATTTGGAGGCATTACTTGTATGGGGAGAAGGTGGAGATCTTTACGGATCATAAAAGCCTCAAATATTTCTTCACTCAAAAGGAATTCAACATGCGACAACGACGTTGGCTTGAACTGTTGAAAGATTATGATCATACCATTCAATACCATCCTGGAAAAGCGAACGTAGTAGCTGACGCATTGAGTAGAAGATCATATGCGGGTACAAGTGCAATATTAACAATGCAAAAGCCCATTTTGTGTGACTTGCAAAGGATGGAGATAGAGTTAAAGACTCCAGGGACCCATGTGATGATGGCGAATATACGAGTAGAACCAACTTTAATCGATAAAGTTAAAGCTGCTCAAGCTACAGACCTGGAGCTGATGCGTATGAGGAAGAAAGTGCAAGAAGGTTCTATGCCGGAAGCAAGAATCGATGAAGAAGGAATACTTCGAGTCAACTCCAGACTTTGTGTTCCTAACAACACTGATTTAAAGTATGAAATCATGATGGAGGCGCACAACACACCGTTTGCAATCCATCCTGGAAGTACCAAAATGTATCATGATCTTCGTCATACATTTTGGTGGAGCAATATGAAGAGAGAGATAGCGTTGTTTATCTCAAGGTGTCTAACTTGTCAACGAGTCAAAGCGGAGCATCAAGTACCAAAAGGTCCATTGCAACCACTTGAAATTCCAGAATGGAAGTGGGAGCACATTACCATGGATTTCGTTACCGGTCTTCCTAAGGTTTCTCAAGGTATAGATGCGATTTGGGTCATTATTGATAGATTGACCAAGTCTGCTCATTTCTTACCAATACGAGAAACTTATACACTTGAACGTCTTGCTCGTATGTACATAAACGAGATTGTAAACTGCATGGTATGCCAGTATCCATAGTTTCTGATCGAGACCCAAGATTCACTTCACGATTTTGGGTTAGTTTACAAAAAGCTATGGGCACAGATTTACAATTTAGTTCGGCATATCATCCTCAGACGGACGGACAATCAGAGAGGACTATTCAAACTCTAGAAGATTTATTAAGACTCTGTGTCTTTGACTTCAAGGGAAGTTGGGACAAGTTCTTACCATTGGTGGAGTTTTCCTACAACAACAGTTATCAAGCAAGTATTGGCATGGCTCCATTCGAAGCATTGTATGGAAGAAAATGTCGTTCTCCAGTATGCTGGGATGAGGTGGGTGAAGCAACGTTGTTGGAACCGGAGTTGGTACGTATGACTACAGAAAAGATTCAAACGATCCGACAACGTATAAAAACCTCACAAGATCGACAAAAGAGTTATGCTGATCTTCATCGAAAGGACGTGGAATTTGATGTAGGAGATCATGTGTTCTTACGTGCTGCTCCATGGAAAGGAGTTACGAGATTTGGAAAAAGAGGAAAGCTCAATCCTCGATTCATCGGCCCATTTTTAATCCTCGATCGGGTAGGAACTGTGGCCTATAGACTTGCTTTACCGCCAAGTATGTCTTGTGTTCATAATGTTTTTCACATATCCATGTTACGCAAATATGTGGAAGATCCGAACCACATTATTGAGTTAGAACCGGACGAAATAGCAGAGGATTTGACGTATGAAGAAGTTCCTGTTCAAATCTTGGATAAGAAGGAACATATTCTACGCTCCAAGGTTATACCTCAAGTCAAAGTTTTGTGGAGAAACCACGATGTTGAGGAAATGACCTGGGAGTTAGAATCTGAAATGAAATCAAGGTATCCTTACCTCTTCGACATACCAGGTATGTACCCTAATTTCGAGGGCGAAATTTCATAAGAAGGGGAGATTGTAAGACCCCAACTTTTATAAATAAAGATGAATTTTCTATAAATATCATTTTTGAATATTATGGAGTTAATTTGATATAATGTTATAGTTGTGGGTAATATTTATAAATTTTACAAAGTAAGCAAGTTGTTTTAAAATATTCGTTTGGTCGGGGAATATTCTTTTTGTCGGGAAATATTCGTACGACGGTACAATCATTAGTGGACCCCACAACAGAAGTATAGTCGTAGTTAGAAAACGACAAAATTATCTTTCTATAAAAATAACGGCTGAGGTGTTACCGTTAAAATCGTTAAAACTGTTGAACTACCCGGTAGTAAAAGTACAGTAATACGCGTGGTTGCATAGTAGCACACGGTATTGATTATTGATGCTTACGTGAGAAGTCACTCAGCTATACTCAATTATTGCTACAGTAATTGCTGCATCATATCTCTTAAATTATTGTCATAGTATCATCTGTATAATATGTTATATTATTAAATCAATAATTGAGACGTTGTGGTAAGTTTGGTTATTTTTATGGGGGGCCCATATGTCATCATCTAAGAGTCTCTTCGTCAATAGTAATTACCGTCGTCAATAGTATTTACCGTCAATAGTATTTACCTTGGTCAATAGTAATTACCTTCGTCAATAGTATTTACCTTGGTCAATAGTAATTACCTTCGTCAATAGTATTTACCTTGGTCAATAGTAATTACTTTCGTCAATTGTAGTTGTCCCTTCAATATTACCAAGAGTCATTTGACCCTTCGTTAAGACCAAGAGTCATTTGACCCTTCGTTAAAACCAAGAGCCACCTTCAGTTTTTCTATAAATAGAGGCCTAGGGCTTCATTATTTTTCACGAATTCATTCAAGCTATAGAGAGAGAAAGTATAAAGAGAATAAGAGAGAGAGAATAAAAGTATTCTGCTACTTCACTTTTCCAATATCCAGTTCTTTTAAGGTAGGGAATATTATTTCTTTTATATTCATGAAGAGAACTTCTGTTATTCCATTCTTTATTATTCTGTTGGAATAACCAGTATACGCGGTCTACCCTATACTTGGTGATATTCTTCTATTATTCTGTTGGAATATCCTGTCTGTGTGTTTTACACCGGACCTGATTCCGTCTTTATTATTATTCTGTCGGAATATCATGTCTGTGTGTTTTACACCGAACCTGGTTCCATTATTTATTATTCTGTCGGAATATCCTGTCTGTGCGTTTACGCCGGACCTGGTTCCATTATTTATTATTCTGTTGGAATAACCTGTCTGTGCGGTCTATCGCATGCATGGTGATTTCTTTTGTTATTCCATTCTTTATTATACTCAGTTGGTTAAGTTTTGACTTCTATACTCCATGAAATTTGTGAATATCCTTGACATTTGCGCTTCATCTAGTATCTATTCATGAAAATATTCTCCTGATCATTCTTGAATTTTACTCCACAAAGTAGTATCATGTTGACAATTTGGACGTTGTTAATTCTTGGATAAATTAATTCTTGAACTTGTTTTATTGAATTCTTATATCATTGTCATCATCCTCATGTTTATAAAGTGTTGAAAGTCATCTGTGGCCTGTAGTGCATAGATGGACTTGGTATGATTATGACCAGGGATTATTCGGTATAATCATGACCGTAATGTTACAAATGATGTGGTAAAAGTCCTCATTGGCCCGTAGTGCATTGATGGACAGTTGTTGGCATGATCATGATCATTAATGAATACACGAATATCCTTGGCCGTAGTGCAGGGGTGATTCGATGATGTGGATTATTTTATTAAGCTGAGTCTCAGCGATCACAGTGTTGGAAAATCTTTTAAATCATAAAAGATAGTAGAGTTTATTTTCTACTTGACTCTTTTAATGGATTGCTTGTTCCGCTGCAGTTAAACTTGATGTCTATTATATTTTATCATTTTAACATTGTTGAAGGCTAATGATAATTTATTCTGCATTATCTTAGTCATAATATTTCTTACTGGGCTAGTTGAGCTCACCCTTTCTTTCACTGTTCTCTTCAGGAAATGAGAACGTAGCTGGGGCAAGTCGGGGAACGGAGTGATGGTCCGAATGATAGTATTAGTTAGTAGTCCTCACTATTCTATGTAATGGTGTGTTAATAAATGTAATGAGGACTCCTTTTGAGTATGAATACTCTCTAGAAGATAATATTTGTATTCAAACTCACAGTTTATGTTTTGTCGTATTGTACACGACAGTTGTATTAGTAAGTTGTATTTGTATTCTGTACTATGTATCTGACGACCCAAGATGGGTGATGTATACCTAATTTTGGGGGCGTCACAGCGGAGGTATATACGAACTAGTAACTCGGAACCTAGTTTATTGGTTGTTTGTGGCAAACCACTCTGCGTACAATATTGAAACTGGTAGAGACTCGATGTGTACCAAGTCTAGAAAATGGATACATATGATGAAAATGTAGAACTTGAATGAAATGTTGAACGATATAAATGAAGTTGGAAATTCTTAAAGCAGGAATTGTTATATAAACAAGAAGATTCAAAGAAGAATCTTGAAGAGATATAAAGATAAGAAATAGGAGTTACCTAACTCCAATAGTCAAGGTAACGAATAATGTCGTAAATGATGAAGAAAGAAAGAAAAGGGATCGTAAAACAAAACGATCACGAGTTAAGAAAATAATTTTAAGGGAAATAATTATAGAATGAGATCACGACGTGATCTGTTTAAGTTATAAAAGAAAGATGGTATGTAATGTTTGAATAATTATAGCTTGATGCTATGAAGATAATGTACTATGATATAGTACAAGGTAAACTCACGAGGAGTTATAGATAATGTGATACGAGGAATTCGTATTGAGCAAGTTAAGAGCAAGTTATAAGCAAGATAAAGTTAGGATGATTTTCAATTGAGGACTTATGTGACGGCTGAGTTGTACAAATCTTTGTATGGGCGAGGGTTTTGTGCTTGCACTCCGTTTATCACATTGATAATCATTGGAATGTTGGTGTCACGGTATCAGTGTATATGTAGCGAAAAGGTGATTCTTTTCTCATGTGTATATTTGATAGTTAGAAATTATTAAGATTAGTCAGATATTATTAGGATTAGGCGCGGTTCTTAAAAATAATGCATATGGTAAGTTCGTGACTCATAATAATATGGTATGTTTTGAACCCCTCAACGAATGGACGCTTATGGTCTGACTAGGATAAGTTCTTAAACTCATATTATTGTGGCAAGTCTTGAACTTCCAATGTGCGATAAGTTTGATGAACTGGGGTATAATTAAGTGTGAATGGAGTATTGAGGATGATGGGAATAGATAGAATTATTAAGCAATGGATCAGTATAGAAAGTAGAGACATAGGTTTTTCCGAATCTTCTAGTTATGCTCAGGGACGGAGCCAGGATTTGTTCTTTGGGGGGGCCAAAAAATATTTTAACAGCATAAAATATATTCCTCACTAAAAAATAAAATTTCACTATTACAAAACATATTTTTTACTAAAACAAAAATAATATAGTAATAGAATTTTATTTGACAAAGATAATAAAACATAGCAAAAAAAAGTTTTTTAAAACATATCAAAACTTCGTCAAAACTTAGGGGCCGTAGCCTTACAAAATTTTCATATAAAACCAAATGTACAAGTGAGTTTTATAAAATTTTCAAACTTTAGAGGTGAATCTTACAAAAATTTCAAACTTTTGGGGGGGCCGTGGCCCCCTCCAACATACACATGGCTCCATCCCTGGCTATGCTGGACTTCAAAATTTTTGACATCAAGCTAAATTTACACTATGTGCCTTTTTAAAATAAATTTTTACTCTCAACGCATGGTGACAAATGTGTATGTGTGGACTTCGAGACACTGACACATCGTTACCTGTTGAGATATGATATCACTAAAACTGATTTTAAAAGATTTTTGAACTGTTTAAAGAATAGTCTATGCTAATTATTTTGGCTAGACGAAAATGATTTGAAAATATCAAAATATATTTTATATCATTAATGCATCATGGAACCTGGTGCAAAGATGATAAAAACGATGGAGTTATCAATGCAAAATCTCTTAGTGTTGGATGTGATCTAAGGATCGTCAGCCCACTATGGTATGATGTTGTATCATAAAGTCACAAAATGACGGAATTCTCAAGCGAACTATAAATACGGTGCAGTATCATGACGTCATAAAAAGATTTTTGAGATTTGTTTAAGATATGGGAATATATATATATATATATATATATATATATATATATTTCGATTGATATCCGAATTGTTGTAGAAGTCTATGCTATTTGATTCAGCTAGACGAATATTGAAAGATGTTCATGAAATTCAAGCGTTTCTTGAGAAGTTATTTCAAACCAAATTGTTTTGGTGCGGATTCAGATGTTTAAAAGCTGAGGTGAACAACCTTATAAAAGGGGACATGTTATTGAAGACAATGGTTTCGAAAGTAACGCATATAGTCGTTACGATGTTAAGATGTAATACGTTGTGCACGACATAGGGGTACGAAAGGCTGATCACCTAGAGTACTTGTAGAGAGTATTTTCAGTCTGTGTGATTGCTAAACATTTTGTTAATGACGGTTTACAGTGGTGATGCACTGTTAAACCTGGAGAAGAGTTCAAGGTCCGTATAGTCTTATGACTGTTAAAGGTTCAAGTTGAGATACTTGATAACCTAGGGATGTAGTTCAAGGTCTTATGACCCCTCATCATGATTTGAAATCTTTTAAATTCCTGTTATTCATATCGCTTCCCAATTATTAAGCAATTGTGGAGGATTCTTATTATTCTGAAAGGTGAAAGTGGAAAGAATGAGAAAATTAAGAAAAACATAATAATTTCAAGAAAGAATTGAAATTCCAGAAAGAAGAGAAATGTGAAACTCTTAGAAGAGGAAGAGGTGAGGAATATGATGGTCTTAGAAAGATTTTTAGGGAAAGAATTTGGTTGTAGAACCTAATGACTAAATAGATATTAACATAAAATCTATTTTGATAAATGGAAGGAATGAATATTAGTAAGTCAAAATTTTGAGGACGAAATTCTTAGAAGAAGGGGTAAATGTAATGTCCCGAGAGTTTGATCATATAGTATATGATAATGATCCTTAGAGAAAGATAATGAACGGGTCAAAAAATATGTAATACTCAAATATAATTGAGTCTAGGTAAAGGTTATGAAATAAAACTTACAAGAATTTATTATCAAGAATGGTGGGAGTAGGAAATATAAAACATATATTAAGGAAATGTGTTGAAGTTATTCAATGAATAGATTTGAAGAAAACCTGAGTAAGGTATGGTTTCGGTGATTCCGAGGACGGAATCCTTATAAGGGGGGAAGGATGTGACAACCCGAATTTTTATAAGTTATTAAAATAAGAATTTAATAATTAAAATTCTTATTATGAGATGTTTTGAGTTTGAGTATGTATATATACGTATTATATATTTTGAAATATGTGTTCTGGTGTGAAAAAAAATATATATTCTTATATTAGAAATGTGAGGTTTAATAGTTAAGTTAACTATAGAAGAAATTAAATAAATTTTGTAATTAAGTTTAAATATTTATTGAATTAAATAAATATTTTTAAATAATTTATTTATTGAGAAAAATAAATAATTTATGAAATTGTAGTATAATAATTTAGTTACATGTGTATGGTAATTAAGTTAAAGCAAAAGTAAATTTTATTCTTTGAAGATTTAATTTAATAAATTAATTAAATTAAATGAGTTGTTTAATATTAAAGAAAATAAATAAATTAAATAAAGTGATGTTTCTAATTTATTAATTAAATTAGACATATATAATTATTTATTAATTATAAGTATAATTATAATTATTATAATTACCATTATAAGTTATTTAAATTAATTAAGCTAAAGTCATTTAAATGAACTAAAATCAAGTGTGACAAAAGTAACTATATAATATAATACTATTAAAATAATCTAGTATGAGGGAATTTTATGTAGCCAAACACAGCCTTATGATTTTTGGCCTAACATAACTGATGAACGTGGGGAGTCTTCAGTTTATTTCTAAGCGTCTTTTATTTTTAAGCCAAGTACAGAGAGGGTTTGGAGGGAAGAAGAAACGCAGAGATTTTAGAGAAGGAGGAATCATAGTGGTTTTGAGAGAGAGTCACAATCTCTTGCTAGTATACAACTAGGGTTGAAGGTATATTTTATTTCTAATACTATATTTTAAGTTTCTATGATTATCTTTTGTAAATTGCTTATAACATGGGATTTATACATGTATGTATGTGGTTTGTAATCTGTTAATCAACTTATGTGAGTGTTATTTGATGATTAAATATATGAAATTTGGGTTTGTAGGGAGAAAAGTAAATAACAGTGTTTATACATGAAAAATGGCTTAATAAAGTACAAAATTTCATGTTTAATATTTATGAGAATCTGAAAATTGATGTTGGATTATGTTAGTATGTTAAGAAACGAAAGCGGCGTAGTTAGACTCGTGTCAATTGATTAAGAAATGAATTCGTGGCGATCGATTTCGCTAAATATGTAAAAAATGAAGAAATTTGAAAATTGGGGGTTTTTGATTCCTCAAATTTGTGTAAATGTGATGTTTATGTTGTTAGAATGGTGTATGACATGTGTACTATGCTATTACAAAGTTTTAGTTACTGGGTTTCATGATTTCTGTAGGAATTGGGTTGAGATGGGTGACTGCCGAGTAATAGAGCTGCTGCTGCAGTTTCTATCTGTGCGTGGCGCAGCTGCGCCGGTTCCACAGGCAGAAACGGCGCAGTTGCGCTGACGCAGTTGCGCCTTGGGGCAGCGCAGCTGCGCCGTGCCCTGAGCCTAGGCAGTGACTTCTGCCTATTTGTAGGTCATGTGTAATGGACTTATGTTAGCTAAGCAAGCATGTTAATGATGTTAAGACATAATAGAAACTATAATAACAGATTGTAAGGTGTTGTAATGCAAAGTGTAATGATTTTAAGTGATTGCTTAATTAAGTTATGTAATGGAACTAAATGATAAGTAAGAAATAAATGATAAGGTTTATGTTGGTTTATAGTGAGATATAAGTTGAAAGAACGAGTTGAATGTTAACTTGATTAGTTAATCTAATATATGTTTAAAAGGATGTAAATATGCGTTAGAAGACTTAACTGTCAATTGTAAGGGAAGCGTAACGAGGGAGATTATATAACTTAGTTGTTGTTAACAAGTGTAACACATCTAATATGAGATAATGGAGTCTATGACAACTTTGTTGAAAGTTAAGTGTCAGTTACGAAAGAAGTATAAAGAAACACAATATGAGATTACGTAATGATAGGTGTCATACGAAGAAGAGTAAACACCTGAAGTTATGTGTTAAGTTTCAAAGAGACGCAAGTTATAAAAAAAAAATTAAGACTAAGAGTCATTGTGGTTTCATTATATGTGTAACTAATGCATGTGAATATGAACCTTTGAACTGTTGTAGGATGTACGCAAAGCATTTAAGCTATTTTTTGGTAATTGGTAATCTACGAACCAGACAAGTCTTTCAGTTCCTATTTTCTATGTGAACTTGGTGATTAACTGCTTTTAATCTTTATTGTAAATAACATGATGTATTATATTTATGTTGAAAGCATGAAACGTTAAAGTCAACTTATGACTACGTTGATTGAGTAAAGCATGCTGATTGAGTAAGGAACTTAATCTTTATACTTGTTATATGAATTGTAGCCTATATGTTATGATAGTCCAATGTTAAGAGATACATGTTGAGTATGTTATTATATGCTACGTGTTGCATAAAAACTGTTAGATTTTGTTGGGCTTTCGAGCTCAACCTTGCAAATAACCATTTTTGCAGGTTAAGGATTGAACATAACACTATGTGCTACTTGAACGAAGTGGATCAGAATTAATATACGAAGATGAATATTTTAGCTAAAGTTGCTATTTTCTTAAACTATGATTAAGACTAATGAGATGTAGTAAATGTTTTATGATGTATAGTTGTAAAGCTAGAGTTAGAGTTATCTGATATGTAAAGGTTATCGGGTTGAAATATAAAATTTTATATGATAACAGTGATAAAGTGAATCATAAAATAAGATTGATTTAAAGACATGTAGTTGATAAAGGTTTTGATTCAGGGAATTAATGTGAGAAGACATAAAAGTTTAAATTATTCCGCATTTTATAAAGTTCAACATCGAATAATGACGTAAAATCAGAAGTTAGATGTATTGTTAACGACCGAAGTCGATAGTTGAATTGTATGAATTTTGGGGTCGTTACACTCAGGCTCATGCTCTTAACCCACAACAGTGATCAATGGAGATGACTCTCTCTGTACTAACTGCTCCCAGATAACATGAATGTATCGGGGCTCTGTGACGCCCCCAAAACAGGTATACAACACCCATTCTGAGTCGTCAATAACATGGTACAGAAACAACTACAACTTTATTAATACAACATAAAAATTGTGAGTGTAAATACAAATATTGTCATCTAGACAATATCCACACTCAAATAAGTCCTCATTACAATTATTGGTACAATATTTTACAAAAAAATGGTGAGGACTACTAAAACAACTTCATAGAACCTTCATTCCATACCCCGACTAGTACTTGCTACATTCTCGCCTCATGAGAAGAAAATGGAACAACAAGGAAAAGGGTGAGCTCAACTAGCCCAGTAAAGAATATTATGACTAAGATAATATACAACAAATTATCGTTAGTCTTCAACAGGGAAAAATTTAATAGAATACAATAGACAACAAGTTTTAAATCAATATTCGCAGCGGAAAATAATAATTCATAGAAAAGTTACGTAGAGAATGAAATCTACGCTTATCTATGAATTTAAAAGCCCATCATCAACATTTTATCCCTGTAATATCAATCAATAAATATCTTGAATCAAATAGTCATCTTTGCACTACAGGCCAAAGATATTCATCAGTTGGTCATGTTCACCTCAACACATGTTCATCTTTGCACTACGGGCCAAAGATATTCATCAGAAATTATTAATCTTTGCACTACAGGCCAAAGATATTCATTTATATCATCATTTAGGACTGAGGATGATGAAAATTATTTTTAAGGAAACGAATCCAGTGAAACAAAATAATAAATATTAAGGATTCGTATTTCAGCAATTCCATGTCCAAAAATACCTCATAAATAATCATAGTGGAGTAAAATTCAAGAATGATCAAAACATGGATACAATCAAAGCTAGTATCCATAATAGATATTTTGGACGAAAAGAAGAAAATTTCATTTTTCGGTGAATAGTAACTCGTGAATAGTAACTCATGAATAGTAACCCCGACATGAAAAGTTCTAAATTTGACAAAAAGTTCAGATCAATACTTCGGCATAATGATATTGAAGAAAATAATATCATTTAAGAAGAAATAACATCCCTTACCTCGGAAAGACGGTACTTCTGACTGGAATACTAGATATAGTGCTGAAGGAAACTTACACCGTATAGCAACACTCAAAGTATCAAATACTCACAAGAATACGCTCGATATAGAGAGAGAAATAGAGAGAAACTTGTGTTTCTGGTGTGATTTTCAATTCTAACCTAAACACCCTATTTATAGGAAAATGCTTAGAACACCAAAGCAGAAAATTTAATATAATAATAATATATTTATCAAATTTTCCTTAGCCCACCTCTAGACATCTGATCTCAGCCCATTTATATCACATGTTAGCCCACTTAAATGCCAAAAAACGATTTTCTTCAAAATAATAAATAAAACTTCCAAAAATCAATTATTTCGGAACTTCAGAACTTCAATAATTCATAATAAATAGCCCTTTTATCAGAAAATTCGAATCTCGCGAGTTTTTATAGGAAATTCAATTCTCTACAACTTTGCAGAAGAAAGTTTTTCCAAATTCCAAACAGAAATTAACCGAAATCCATAAACGGGCGATTTTACAGTCAATAATAATTTTTCGGTCAAGAATTGTGTCCACCAACACACAAAACATGTGTTAATCATTTAATGCCACAAAAATACTCTTTCTCCTCATATACTCATATATCCCACATTCATTGTAAAAATATCACCATCAATATATTATTAAAATAATATATTTAAATGAATTATTTTATCAGAAAAAGATAAAATATTAATTTTCAACAATTGTCACATTAAAAATTTTCTCCATCTATATCCACATAAAATCAATATTTTTCTCATCATATAAATCAATAATTAATTATACACAAATAATATTACAGAACCACAGTACTGGCAACCAGGCCGTTCCTAGGAAAGAGGGGGCTTTCCAATAAGGATCTCTCCTTACTGGCGCGCAATTAGATGACCAAACCTCTCCTTAGACAGAACTTTCTAGACATTACCAATAATGTTATCTAATAATATTATTCAGATAATATGAATTATTGTTTCGATAATAGAAAATACTGTGTAGTGACAATTATTAAAACAACAGTAATATAAAATATCAACGCAGCAATTATTGAATCAATAAAATACAATATTGAACAATAATTACTGTAACAATTATTGAGTAGTGGCTTCTTACCTAAGAATCAATAATTGGTGCAATACCGTGTGCTACTGTGCAACAACGCGTATTACTGTATTTTAACCACCAGGTATTCCAACAGTATTAACGGTAACAACTATGCCGTTATTTATAAACAACTTATTCTTGTCGTTTTTTCATCCAATCGCTTTCCGTTATGGGGCCCACAAAAGACTGCGCCGTCGTACGAATATTCTCAGGCAGTAAGAATATTCCACGACCAATCGAATATTCCCCGACAACAATGAATATTTTATAACCACTTGCTTATTTAAAATATTTGCGCATTTTACCCGT
Source organism: Panax notoginseng (assembly GCA_016801055.1). Lineage (NCBI taxonomy): Eukaryota > Viridiplantae > Streptophyta > Magnoliopsida > Apiales > Araliaceae > Panax > Panax notoginseng. Next base: position 66,712,727 of record CM029017.1, on the reverse strand, counting down.
AACTGACCACATTAATCAAATCAACCCTTACTATTTTAGAATAATAAATAGAGGAAATTAAATTTCATTTATTAATAATTTGGGGTCTTACATGCTCCTTCTCTCTAGGTACTTGGGGTTCCTCCTCCCCAGCCCGACTAGATCCTCCAACATCAAACATCCTAACAACAAAGTTTTAAGTTTTAATTATTAATCGATACTCGTGAGTACATAAGTATATCATATAAGCACATAAAGTCTTTTAAGGAATTCATTTCTTAGAACTCGATAAGAGTTTATCACCACTATGTTCTCAATCTCTTTTAAGGCTACTACCTAAGGTTTTTCCCCCCACCTAAGGTTCATAACCTACACCTTTGATACCAACCTGTGACACCCCCAAATCCAGGTACTCGAGTTTCCCACAGATTTGGTGTTCACTCACCAAAATAAATAACATCTATCTACCCATAGTAAAGATAACAATAAAATTTAAATAAAAATCCTCCCATTAAAGGGTTACAACATCTTAAACAAATAAATCTCAGGTTATCTAACCTTAATTCATCAAATGCAGAACATCATAACTAAATAAGTCTTAAACATCACATAATAAGTCTTAACATAATCATTCTCAAATACTAAATAAGTCTTCATCATTTGCTTGCTTTGCCCTGGCCCTTACTTGTGGATGACTCATCAACTTTCTCAATCTTAGCTGCAATGTTATTATGCAAGCGTGAGCAACAATTGCTCGCAAGTTTAACAATAGTAATAATAATAACATGCGAATAATCAATGGATACTAAACAAAATAAGGCTCAACTTTTGAATCAAGATTAGAACATGAATCAAAAGTACATCTGAGGGTCACAAGACCATGAACTATGTCCTAGGTTATTAAGTATTTCTATTTTAAACTTTTAACAGTCGTAAGACTATATGGACCTTGCTTCTTATACTTAGGGGGATCAGCCCTTAGTACCATGTATGTGCACAACATCTTAACGCTATCGCGTAATATAATCCCCCATAACAGGGTTGTTCATCTCAGCTTTGACATTAGCTTGGTTTGGATTAGCTTCAAGGGTAATTTAGAGTTCAATAATCATCAACTAAGGATTAATTGAATAAATAAGGAATCACTATCTATTCAAGGTTTCAATGTAATATTGAAATCAATAATCAAATCAAAGATTGAATCTCAACTCTATATAATTGACTGAAAAAATTGGATCACAATTCTACACAATTGAATTAACTTTGTAAAATAGAAGTAATACTTCAAAAGAATTAGAATATTTCATTTGGAATCATGAAATTGAACAATTAAGCTTTAAACAATTCAAAATAAGAATACGAAGCTTGCTCATGAATAAGAAGATTTAAGAACTTGCTCAATGTAAGAATCGGGTTTGGAAACTTGCCTCGTGCGTAGGCTAAACGATTACTACTCACATTCACCACAAGTCCTACACACATACCATATGTATTCACGATATTCATTAATTACATTAATACTTACCTTATAAGTTTAGTTCCCTCTTTTAATACAACTTGTTAACTTGGTTTAAATTCTGCTCATTACCATCATTCACATATATATGACTGAAATCTCAAAGCTTAAGTTTAAACAACATAATATCATCTCATGGACATCATTCATTTTTTTAAACATGGTTTAACCAGTTACAAAACATAGCAGTTATAAGGTTACAAGACCTTTTCTAATTTATTTTTATAATTATCTTATTATATGGTCTATTAGTCACACTTTCACTTAATAATTTAATATAAACTCCGCTTTATTTAACAAATCATTACCCTTCTAATTTAATTACTTAATTAAATTAGAATATTTTCATTCCCTCACTATTATTACATGTGAATAAATTATTCCATAATAATTTTCATCGAATATTTATTTTATTCCATAAATATTTCAACTAAAATATTCATTTTATTTGATAAATATTTTTATTATTATTATTATTATTTATTTTATTTTTACCCGTTGGGGCAATGTGATTTAGCTTGGTAACGCCCGCCGTGGCGGGGTTACCGAGATTCAGTTTTTGCAGTTCACGAAGAACACAGAACAGAGCCAATTTAAGCCAAAATTTCACACAAACAACGAATTTAGTTTCACCCATATGTTCTGAACTTAACAGAAACATTTAATGATATTCCTAGCATACTTTTAATATGACACCACCAAATCCGGGTACTTCAATTCCACAGATTTGGTGTTCACTGTCCAATTAAATCATAACTAACTACCCATAAACAAAGGATATAAACTTGCAAGCTTAAACAATAAAACTCCCATTAAAGGGTTACACAATCTCAAAATAAATCACAGGTCATCTAACCTTTATTATTACAATTATCAGCAGAATATTATTAAAACATAATCATAATCAAGTCTATTATATAAGCTTCATAAATAGAAGGTAAATCAAATGTCGTCTAATCATTAGGGGTGCTCATCGGTAAAAAAATGAACCGGTACCGATCTGAAATTATCGGAAAAGTAAGAACCGGAACCGATACCGAATTACCAGTATCGGTACCGGTTCGGTACAAAATCGGTACCGATTTTTTCGGTTCGATTTTTGGTTATACCACATTTTAATATATATAATTATTAATAATAATTAAATAAATTTTTTATATATACTAACAATTTTTTTAAAACTAACAAATTATTAACTATTAATAATAATTAATATATAAAAAAAACTACAAAACATTATTAATATATATATATAAAAAATTAATAAAACTACTATTATATATAATTATTAATATATATAAAAAATTATTTAACATATAAAACTAAAAACCATTAATTATTAATTATTATATTATTAAATTTTGGTTTTTTTGGTTTTTACCGAATTTAAAAAGTTTCTTACCGCTACCGGTACCGAAAAGTGTAAAAAAATTAAAAAACCGATACCGCCGGTTTCGGTATCAACCGGTTCGGTAAAAAAATCAAAAAAATTAAATTTTTTGAACACCCCTACTAATCATGCACTTTGCTCTTGCCCTTGCTTGTAGAAAGCTCTTCAAACTTCTTAGATTCATCTGCATGATTTTGTGCAAGAGTGAGCAAATAATTGCCCACAAGAAGGATAATATACAATAACATTCTATTAATGACAATTAAATGAGCTTTTAATGGTAAAGTACTCTTACCGGAACAATAAACTCTAATTCAAAAGCTATGAGTTCAAAGGAATAATGAACTTTTAAGTTAACAACAGAAATCAACATCAATGGAATACACTGAGGGTCACAAGACCACGAACTATGTTATAGGTTGTCAAGTATTTCTACTTTAACCTTTAATGGTCTGAAAGACCATAATCATCATCTATGTCCTAGGTTAACAAGCGTTTCTATTGTAACCTTTAACAGTCTAAACGACTATATGGACTATCGTCTCATACTTCAAGTGATTAGCCCTTTGCTGCATAAATATTTTAACACTATTGCGTAGCTCTAAAATAATCCCATGATATAGGGTTGTTCATCTCAACTTAGATCATTAGGTTTCGTACCAAAGGAAGTTTGGTTTGGAATTAGCTTCAAAAGAATTCTAGATCTTTAAAATGCTCATCAACCAAGTACTGGTTGAATTAGATAGAGATCAATAACTATTCAAGAGTTTGATTACAATATCTTCATGAACAATGTATATCGATGAATCAATAAGAGATAGAGTATTAACGGTTTCTAAATTGAACAAGTGTTAATCATCGACTGTATGCTTTCAAAACCGTGTGGGTACATAAGCAAATCAAAGGAAGTTTGGTTTGAATTGACTTCAAGGGTAATTTAGAGTTTAGAACATTCATCAACTAAGGATTAGTTGAATCAGTAAAGAATCGCTAGTCAACTTAGAGTTCGGTACAATAATGTAAGATAGTACAATGACATTGGTGATCAGAGATCAAAAAACAATTATTCGTAGCTGAATAAACACATTGCTTACAATAAAATTACAGACTTTGAATAACCAAAGTAATCTTGTTTGGAATGAAGAAACTATGATTAATTAACTTGCTCAACAATAAATTATGGTTAAAGAACTTGCATAACAATAATAAGTTAGGAATAGGAACTTGCATAATGAAAGATTAGGGTTAGAGAACTTGCTCAATTGAATAAAAGATTCAAGAAACTTGCATAACGTAAATGTAAGGTTAGGAGACTTGCATAAGTATAACAACCTTCTGTTAAGGTAGTCTGGAGGAACCACAACGTTGTACTAGCTGTGTGGGAAATCGAAGACAAAATGGTGGAAGATTATCCTCAGTTATTTGCTTATGGGGAAATTTTTTTTTAAGGAGGGAAGAATGTAACGAATGAATTTATTGAGTCGTGATTCTGGGGACAAAATCCTTTTAAGGAGGGAAGGATGTAACAAATGAGAATTTTGTGTTTATTTTTAAATATTTATTGAATTGAATAAATATTTGAGTTAGTTTATTAATTAAGTTAAATAAATATTCGATGAAATTGTTGTGTAATAATTTAGTTAAGTGTGTATATTAACTAAATTAATGTATGGTAATTTTATGGATTGAAGATTTAATTTAATGAAATAATTAAATTAAATTAATTGTTTAATAATTATAATATTGTGTAATGATGTTATTTTAATTTAATTGAGTAATGGATTTAAAGGAATGATTAATTTAGAAGGTTAATATTTATTTAATAAATATTAAGAATTATGTTGGTTAAATAAACATGATGTGAATAATTAAGATTTTAGTTAAGTTAAATAAAATGGTGACAATTATATAATATATGATACGAGGATATTAAAATAAATTAGAAAACCTAATCTAAAGGCTAACCAAACAAGGCCTTAAGACCGTTGGTATTTTTATCAGTTAAAAATCTTTTTTTCTATAACTGATATATGTTAAGTCTTTGTAACGCCCTCAAATTCGGGTATCTTCCAACCCGACATATGGTGCAATACTGTACAACATTCATATATTCATTCAATTGAAAAGTCTCAGAGAACGAATATAACTTTTATATATTAAAGTAATATTTACAATTCTTATGTTCTATACCCATTACAAAGGTTCTTTGTCATAATATCAGTTGCATTACAACAATAGACCTATACTATTACAAAACAGCTTAACAATCTGTCTTAGCTTTTCCTTTATCCCTTTTTGATCCTTCGGGACGTTCAGTCTTAGCTGCATTCATATGGTTCAAGCAAGAGTGAGCATGGCTAGCTCAGCAAGTATAATAATTTAATAACAACATGGCTGACACATACAAATCGTATATCTTCAATAACTGAACAATAGTTATGAAGTACTATTGATAATTCAAAGTAGCATTTCATCTTTTCTTTCAAAATGTTTTACAATAACAACAATATTCAGTTAAAACATTCACTCCGGTCAAAGACCTTGAGTATTCATTCTTTATTTAAAAGGACAACTCGGAACGAATTCCGTAAGCCCGATATTACTTACGAGCACTTCTAGGTGATCAGCCTATTGTACTCTATGTTGATCAACACTACATCCATTAAAACGTAGGTACGTTTAATCATTTGGCAACCTCACGTGCCTGTCGTTTTACCGAAAAATATTTGTTTAACATTTCAGTCTCCTTTTGAAAACCATATCAAGTAGTTGACAAAAGATAGCAACATTTGATAATGCAAGAGTAGATTATCAAGTCTAGCCAAAGGGGATTGGCTTTAACCTCAACATACCTCAATTCATGCGAGAGAATACATGAATTTTTAAACTTGTTCAGATTGAACTGAAACAAGAGTTAGAATATTTGCCTTTAGCGTCTGCTACGATAAATTATCTTTATGTTCAAGTCGTTCAAGTCTCTACAATACATGATCACATAATGACTTTACATTAGGTCACATATAATCAAATATGTATATGACTATATCATACCCTTCATTTCAATATAATCGTGTATTAGATTCAGTTACTATTCATTCCGGTTTAACATTACCATTGCATTTATCTTCGACTAGGTTATCTTAACCTTTACATTACATTCCTTAAGGTTTAACAAAGTTTAAACAATGTTACATTACCTTCCTTTAGTTTGTGTTTATTTCCATTTCCTTTCTTTGTACTTAGAAACCTTCATTACTATCTTTGTTATGAGACTGGCGCTGCGGCGCCAGCTTTACACTTACATCTCGTGCTGCGGCGCGAGCCTTATTCTAGCATGTCCCGAACTTGGCGCTGGGGCGCGAGTCCTTACTTAATGGGCCGCGCTGCGGCGCCACTCTCCAGCAACTTATTGTACTGTACATGGCGCTGCGGCGCCACGAATTGCACTACAGTTCGCGCCGCGACGAACTATTGCTGTAGACTCGAACACTGTTCCGCGCTGCGGCGTGGGCCATTTGCCTTGGGTTGGCACCGCGGCGCCAACTCTGTGCACCAGATAAAAATTTCAGTTTTGAAATTTTGTGAACTTCCCGGACGCATAACTTCTTCGTTATAAGTCCGAATTGGCTCGTTCAAAAGCCTACGATTCACAAATTTTGTAATCTACATGATCATCTAAGAATTTTATCTATTTGACTTCGTTTGCTAAAAAGTCATCTATTGGTTCATTTTTTTAACGAAACGATAAACGTTCGTGAACGTTCAACGCTCGTTTCTTCGTTCTAAGTCGGAATCCGGTCATTTTCGAGTCCGTAACTCTTAAATGCCAAATATCACTTAACTCCATTGTAAAGCAATGATTCCGTGATCAAACATAAAATTTGACTTCCATTTCGAGAATTTTACGAATTCGACGATCGTCGTCCAATCGTGAAATTTCCGGCAAATCTTCATTCTTACGATTTGTTCAACATTACAAATGAACTTCATTCATCATGTGAACATCTCAACATACATAATACAACAACTTATTTTTATTGTTGGACTTTCACTCCTCATGAGCTTATGACTCATCAAATTATAAACTACTTAAGATTGGATTATTCATGACTTATGACAATTAGAGTTTCTTAATCATCATATTTTACATGTGTTTCACATATAACTTTACTTAGGTATACATAATACATATGATTAAGTTCATTACTTACTCATTTATGTTTCTTAATCCAACTTTTCTTATCATCCTATCGTAGTAGAGATAGAAGATAATTGGAGAAGAAGTCTTACTCTTTCTTGTCTTGGTAAGTAGCTTGCTTATTCTTCTTGGCTTATGGAAGTGACTTATTGTAGCTTATTGTCTCTAACACTTAAGCACTTGGAGAAGTCTAGATTATTTGAACAACCAACAAATGCCTGTAAGTCTTCTCGATTTATAGAACTTGCAAAGTTAGGGTAGTTTGGTCTTTAAAACATCCCACCTCCTTAAGCCACCTCCTTACTATTCTTTACTTGCTAACCACTCTCTTATCCTTTGCTTGGTCATTACTCATTTAACTTGGTCATTACTCTTAAGTCTTGGTCATCACTTATTAACCATATTGATATGGTTTACCCCATGGGTCAACCCATTTTATTAGACTTAAGTTTGGGCTAAGATTAGATTAAATCATTGGGCTTTGTATGAACAAACCACTAGTTGATTCCTTAATTAATAATTGGGCCTCTCCCTTAAATTCCCTTGGACTTATATTAATTCCCAACAATCTTTTCAAGTTCATTAACATTTCATAATACATATAGTTTATGTATTATTTTCGTATTCTAATTCATATAGAATTTATATACGATAATTCACCCTTCATACAACCTCGTATAATTCTTCGTATTGTACTCATTTCTATTTCTTTGTACAATACATAAGTATCATACCATTATTACATATTCCTTACTATTTCGCCTTCCTTAACGTTTATAAATTAAGTCCACAAGTGAAATATCGTTTTTTTCATAACTAGATTTTTATTACATAATCCATATCACCTTATTATTCTATCATTACGTATTTCTCGAAAATCCAAAATTATACCCCGAGCAAATACCGATGAATAGTGTTTTTTGAAAAATTTCTCGGAAAATATTTATTTTCGTCTTGAAAATTCAAACACTTTAATTCATCCATGTAGCTCAAATACTACGACATTCCAACGTCACTAGGTTATATAACGACAACCATCTTGATAACACATAAAATAAGATTTTATTATTATTTAAATTAATAAAATCATTTTACAATAAGATCCGAATTTTTCGATCGTTACAGTCTTCGTATTATGTATATGGTCAGGTTGGTTTACGTGTTCTTATAATACAGAGTTGAGAAGAGAGGAGAGTTAGAGAGCTTTGAGGTGTATTGAGAGTATTCTCTGTAAATTGATAAGGGTTAGAAGAGGAAGAAGGTGTTGTCAAGCTATTCCATCATCTTGCTAAGTCTTAACAAGGAATTAAGGTATAATTTAATTTATATTCTCAGTTTTATGTTCTTGAGTTTTCTTTTAAATTAGAGTCTTAATGTATGATTTGTGAGGAATTGGATTCTATGTATTGGTTAGTATATATATAATCTATTGGTTATCATTTAGAAACAATTTTCATGAAGTTGTGTTCCTGGAGTTTTCTTTTGAAACTTGGATTTTATGGGATGATTTGATAAACAATAGATGTTATATATATGTTGGTAGATGATTATAATCTGTATATGTTATCTAGAAATGATTTTCAGAAATCAAAATCCATAGAAACATGTTTAGGATGAAGAACTTGGTTATGTGATAATATATATATTTTGGCTTACTTTGAGACCAAAATTAGTGGTTGAATCGTTTGTTAATCTGTAAATTGGCAATGGTTTGTGTTAATACATTCAAAAACAAAAATAACGCAAGTTGAATGAATCAATTTGGTTAAGAAATAAATTCTTAGTGAATGAATTTGCTAAACATGTTAAAACATAAAAATTTAGTATAAACATGAGTTTTGGGTCAAGATTTGGGTTAGTTAATGATTTTGTAAATTATTGATTCTTTGGTATTTTGTAGTTCTATGAATTATGAATCCATAGAACCAAAAATGGACTAATTATTTCGTGTTATGTGGTTGATTAATGTGGTTAAACCTTTAGCTAAAGGTTATAACTTAACTAAGATGAGAATTGATATAATGTATATGTAGCTAATTGATGTGATAATCCTAATGGTATGTGTAGGATATTGGAGTACGTGAGTTATAATTGTATAGCTTACGCAAGAGGCAAGTTTCTTAACCTTTGCTACTATATTATTTAACAAGGTTTTCTTTTCACCATTATTTTGTTATACTTATGTAAGTCTCCTAACCTTACTTTTACGTTATGCAAGTTTTTTGAATATATTATTTAATTAAGCAAGTTCTCTAACCCTAATATTTCATTATGCAAGTTCCTATTCCTAACTTGTTATTGTTATGCAAGTTCTTTAACCCTAATTTATTGTTGAGCAAGTTAATTAATCTTTGTTTCTTCATTCCAAACGAGATTACTTTGGTTATTCAAAGTCTATAATTTTATTGTAACCAATGTGTTTATTCAGCTACGAATAATTGTTGTTTGATCTCTGATCACCAATGTCATTGTACTATCTTACGTTATTGTACCAAACTCTGAGTTGACTAGCGATTATCTACTGATTCAACTAATCCTTAGTTGATGAATGCTCTAAACTCTAAATTACCCTTGAAGTCAATCCAAAAAACACTTCCTCTGGTTTGCTTATGTATCCACACATTTTTGAAAGCATGTAGTCGATGATTAACACTTGTTCAATTTAGAAACCGTTAATACTCTATCTCCTATTGATTCATCGATATACCTTGTTCATGATGATATTATAATCAAACTCTTGAATAGTTATTGATCCCTATCTAATTCAACCAGTACTTGGTTGATGAACATTTTAAAGATCTAGAATTCCTTTGTAGCTAATTCCAAACCAAACTTCCTTTGGTACGAAACCTAATGATCTAAGCTGAGATGAACAACCCTATATAAGGGGATTATTTTAGAGCTACACAATAGCGTTAAAATGTTTGCGCAGTACATAGTACAAAGGGCTGATCACCTAGAGTACGAGACGATGGTCCATTTAGTCGTTTAGACTGTTAAAGGTTACAGTAGAAACGCTTGTTAACCTAGGACATAGATGATGATTATGGTCTTTTAGACCGTTAAAGGTTAAAGTAGAAATACTTGACAACCTATAACATAGTTCGTGGTCTTCTAACCCTCAGTGTATTCCTTTGATGTTGATATCTGTTGTTAACTTAAAAGTTCATTATTCCTTTGAACTTATAGCTTTTGAATTAGAGTTTATTGTTCTGGTAAGAGTACTTTACCATTGGAAGCTCAGTTAATTGTCATTCATAGAATGTTATTGTATAATATCCTTCTTGTGGGCAATTGTTTGTTCACTCTTGCACAAAATAATGTAGATGAAGTTAAGAAGTTTGAAGAGCTTTCTACAAGCAAGGGCAAAGTGCATTATTAGACGAAATTTTATTTACCTTCTATTTATGAAGCTTATGTAATAGACTTGATTATGATTATGTTTTAATAATATTCCGCTGATAATTGTAATAATAAAGGTTAGATGACGTGCGATTTATTTTGAGATTGTGTAACCCTTTAATGGGAGTTTTATTGTTTAAGCTTGCAAGTTTATATCCTTTGTTTGTGGGTAGTTAGTTATGATTTAATTGTACAGTGAACACCAATTTTGTAATGACACCGAAATTCATACAATTCAACTATAAACTTCGGTCGTTAATAATATGTTTAACTTCTGATTTTACATCACTATTCGATGTTAAACTCAATAAAAGGCAGAATAATTTAAAATTTTCTGTCTACTTACTTTAATTCCCTGAATCAAAACCTTTATCATATACACATCTCTGAATCAAGTTATTTTATGTTTCGCTTCATCAGAGTTATTATATGGAATCTTACATTTGAATCTGATAACCTTTACATATCAGATAACTCAAACTTTACAGTTTATCATTACATAATTATCGTGATTTATCAAGTACATTTCTCAAAACCTTTATCTTTACCTACCTTTGAACAATACTTAGCTTATTAGTCACCTTATCAGAGTTAATAAATAAAACTTACATCCAGGTTCAATACCCTTTCATACAACAAACAAAACTTAAACTTTATAACTCAACATCTATTAAATATCATACATTATTCGGAACCTTAAACATGGTTAAAATAATAATAATTCAGTCAAAGTGTATAAATCTTCATGTATCACATCTGATTCATGTCTTTCAAGTAGCACATAACTTTACCTTGAATCTTTAACCTGCAAAAGCGGTTTTTTGCAAGGTTGAGCTCGACAGCCCATCAAAATCTACCAGTTTTCATGCATCACGCAGCACATAATAACATGCTCAACATATATCTCATAAACATTGGACTAACATAACATACATGTTGCAGTTCATATAACGAGTATAAAGATTGAGTTCCTTACTCAATCAACATTTATTACTCAATCAACGTAATCATAAATTGACTTTAACGTTTCATACTTTCAACATATATAACACATCATGCTCTTTATAATAAAAGATTTAAAATAATTCATCATCAAGTTCACATAGCAAAAAGAAACTGAAAGACTTGCCTTGATCGTGGTTTACCAATAATAGTTTAACAGCTTACAACTATCTATACTTCACGTGTCCTACACAGTTATATAATCATGTACATCAACTATTAGTCACATAGTAACGTATAGTAGTTGTAATATAAACTTTAATCTACATCCTATAATCCTTCCTATTAATCAATACACAATGTTCAATTTGATTGTGTTAACTTTAGACTTATATCTCACTATATTTCTTCTTAGTCAAACTCGAAGATCATTCAAGTGTTTAAGTCTTGCTAGGAATCATTATTGGTTTTATATTAACCCTATTTCATATCTTATAATATTCATTTCATTTGACTTAATACACTTTTTACGTTCATTAACACTTGTCACAGTGTTTCGGCGTTCATTCGTCACACGCCCGATTCGTCTATCTTGTCCGTGCTTAGTATGCTTTTACAACTTATCTAATACATCATTTATTAATGTTAAGCATCATTATATTTACTAATATTCATATTTTATAACTTAGGACAACAACTTTTACTTTCAGAAGCACTACACTTGCATACGTGCATGCCCGACGCCCTCTGATTGCTTCTTAATATATATCAGTCCCAAAGATGACCATTTTGACCCTGGTTCCCGATCTCAAATTGAAACACTTAAAGAACAAAAGTTGTAGGTCTATTCGCCCTCATTCCGGATCATCTTGAATCGCCTTAATCAGAGTCCACATGAAAACGTTATGGCCATTTTACTACAGAAGGTCAAAACAGTCTGGCCGGGACTACGATTCCGGCGCTGCAGCACCCCTTAGCAGTAAGGTACATGATATTTTCCCTGTTTTACTATTCTTGCGAATTTTTTACCCTTTCTCCTTCCAACCTTCATAACTCTAGTTATACACACCCAAATCAGTCTGTTTTCAACTCTATGGAGTCGTAATTCATAGAACTACAACATACTAGAATTATAACAATTTACAGAAACACTAACAAACCTAAATCTTCACCCAAAACTCATGTTCATATTAGTTTTGCATGCTTTAACATATTTAGCATAATCATTCACCACGGATTCGATTCCTAACCAAACTAATCCGTTTAAACTTTGTTGTTTTCATTTTTCAACATACTAACAATATCTATTATCAATTTCAGATTATATACATGTTCTAACCATCAATTTAAGCCTTAAAATAGACCAAAATACATACACTAAGCTATAAACAGAATTTCTTCTTCTAACACTTGTTTTCACGAATTTGATTACATGAAAACCTGTTATAGATTACATATAACAAATTATACATACTAATTAACATATATGATCAATCTTTTAACAATCTAACCACAAAAATCCAACTTTTCAAAGAAACTCAAGAAGTATAATACTAAAAACTAAAAGCTAGATTATTACCTTTGATTAGCTATAAAATTTTGAACAATTTTCTTGTTTCTTCCTTCCATAATTCTCACAAATTCATTCTCTCAATTACAAAGAACTTCTTCTCATTCTTACTCAATTTCTCTCTTTCTCTTTTCTTCTATGATCTTTCTTCCTTCTGTTCTTTTACGTAATAGAAAATATAACTGATATATAATGTATAATATAATACATATTAATGTATAATATAAATATATATATATATATATAACTGATGTCAGTTATTATTATTTTAAAAAATCAAAAGCCATGAGGCTTTGTTTAGCAAAACCAATTAAAATAATGACTTAATCATTCATTAAACCTTGTTTGGCAAAACAAGATTAAAATAAGAATTTCAAAAGCTCTAAGGCTTTGTTTGATAAAACAAAATTTAAACTCTTTTAATTTATTTTCATAAGTCATTTATAATATAGTTTATTGTCACACTTTATTTAAATAAATTCTCATATTCAAATTAAATTAAATCTAATAAGAATTTATTAAATCAATTTACCACATAAACCAATACAATAAAATTATAATTTTTATTATAATTATAATTTTATTCAATAAATTAATACATCACTTTAATTATAAAATCAAATTAAAATAATATTATAATAATTCATTTAATCATAATATACTTAATTTAAATTACCCAACATTTATAGGGTTAATTTCCCTTGCCACCAAATTCCTTTTCGTGATTAATTTCTTTTATTTCCTTTAATAGTTTAATCAACTATTAAATCTCATGAAAATTTAATTTATTCACACTAAAATACATAATTCAAAATATATACACCTCATAATAAGAATTTTAATTATTAAATTCTTATTTTAATAATTTATGAAAATTCGAGTTGTCACATCCTTCCCCCTTATAAGGATTCCGTCATTGGAATCACCGAAACCCTACCTTACTCAGGTTTTTATCAAATCTCTTTAAAAAACTTTAAAAATTTATCGTTAAATAACTTCAACACATTACTTTAATATAAGTTTTATATTTCCTACTACATTCATTTCTTCAACAAATTCTAGGTTTTATTTCATAACTTTCACTTGAACTCAATTATATTTTGAGTAATATATATTTTTTAACCCATTCATTTCTTTTTCTAAGGATCGTTATCATAAACACTCGGGATATTACATTCACCCTTTCTTCTAAGAATTTCGTCCTCGAAATTTTATTTATTAATCTTCATTCATTTAATCTATCAAAATAGATTTTACGTTAATACTTTATTCATTCATTGGTTCTATAACTACTTTCTTTCCACAAAGATCTTTTTATAATTATTAACTTTTCTATTAAAAGTTTTTACATTATTCTTTGATAACTCATCTCCTTCTCATTTCAAATTTTTTTTTTCTCACTTATTCAATATATTCATCATTCAATGTCGCATTCTACGGCTCACTTCTTTCTAAGGAATATCATCCTTACCACATTCGCCTTTTAGAATAACAAGAATCTTCCACAATTGCTCAATAATTGGGAAACAATATGAAAAACTCAAAAATTTAAAAGATTCTTGAATCATGTTGAGGGGTCACAAGACCTTGAATTTCGTCCAAGGTTATAACTATTTCTTTCAACTTAAACCTAAACAGTCATTAGACTGTAGGGACTCCCATACTTAGGGTGTTAAGCCTTTCGTACGATGTATTGTACACTCTGTGGGATTGAAGTACCTGGATTTGGGGGGGTGTCACATTTAACATCTTAAGTTACATAAACAACAAAATTTAAAGCCACAATTTTAATGTTTTTGTGAAAAACTCCATTTTTGACATTCTTAACGAAATCGGCCACTACGAACTTCTTTTTCAACCAAATCAATCCATACACATTTCGTTCTTTTCGTTTTTACATATATAAACATAATAACTTATCAATTTATCATTTAAGATACAATTAAGGCACCGATTTTTGTACTTATGGGTCACATTCAAACATTATTTCTTTGTAACATTCAATATTCCAACTTAATCTTAATTTCATGGATTAATTACTCTAAAATCGTTTATAAACATCAAATAGCAGATTATACATGCATATTAACAATTACAAACATCTTCTCAACAATTTGGCCATAAAAATTCAAATACAGGAAGTTAAAAATTGATTTCATGAAGAACTTTTAAGAACGTAATTTAAAAACTTGAGATTAAGGGATTACCTTTGATTTCTCTGTTAAAATGGTAGGAAGCCCTCCTATGATTTTGCAAACCTTCTTCCTTAAACCTAATTTATCTCAAGTACTCTCTTTTCTCTCTGTGATTCCTCTGAATTAGGTTTTAGGAATTCCATAAAAAAATAAGGCCGATGCATGATATAACGCCCATAATAAAATCGGTGCGTACATGGGTAGCTGTTAAGCGCATTATGGCCTTAACTGCTCCCCATGTCCTCAAGGCCATGTTTGGTTTGTTACAATTCAACTCATTTTCTCATTATTTTAATTAACTTATTTATTACTCCCTCCGTCTCAGGATAAAAGTCCTGGTTGACTTTTTGCTCATATTAAGAAAGATGATAAAATGACAAAATTGTCTATATTTAATTTCTCATTTAATTGCATAGTTTTTTGCACATTACTAGTGATGCTCCATAAATATACATAGAGAATATAAATATAACAATTAATAATAAGGGTATAATAGGCAAATTATTGTACAAAATAGATCATTTAAGTTAAGTAGACATTTAACTTGGGACAACCTAAAATAGTAATAAGGACTTTTAATCTGGGACGGAGGGAATATGTAGTTTATTTGTTACACTTTAATTAATCAAATAATATTATTTAAATTTAATTAAATAAAAGGCAATATTACTTATTAAATCACATCATCACATAATTAAAATTATCATTTATTATTTATAACAAATTAATAAATCTCTAATTAATTATTTAATTAATTACAACAACATTAAAATTATTTAACAACTCATTTAATTTAATTATCTCAATTAAATTCTCACTTTGATCTATAAAATTATTCCACATTAATTTAATTAATGTGACACAATTAATTAAATTAATCTACCACAACTCCATCAAATAAATCAACAAAATATTTATTTAATTCAATAAATATGTAAAAATTAATTACAAAGGTCTCGTTCGTCACAAGTAGATGGCTCGTCAACTTTCTCAACTTTAACTACAAAGGTTATATATGCAAGAGTGAGCAAGACAAATGCTCACTTGAAATAACAGTAAATAATAACAACATAAGAACTATCAAGGAGTAAGCTCAACTGAGTTAAATAACATATCCTATCAATGATAATCAAGAATTGAAAATCAAGATTTAGAATTCATCTGAGTGTCACAAGACCATGAATTATGTTCCAAGTTTTAAGTATTTCTACTTGAACCTTTAACAATCGTTAGACTATATGGACATTCCTTCTCGTACTTATGGGGATCAACCTTTCGTACCATGTATTGTGCACAAACATCTTAACGCTTTTACGTAAATAAATCCCTATAATAGGGTTAATCATCTCAGCTTTAACTTTCGAGTCCGCACCAAAGTAAGTTTGGTTTGGATTAGTTTCAAGAGTAATTTGGAGTTCAACATTCATTAACTAAGGATTAGTTGAATCAAAAACTTAATAACATTTCAAGTGTTCGATAAAAATGTAGTATAAAATAGCTATGAGTCATAAGTGAATAAACATTATGCACCAAAGTCATACTTCAGGGATAAACTAGAAAACATTGAAAGAAATAATAAACCTTGCTTGAGCAATAATAATAATAAGCTAAGGTTACATTCTTTTTCAATAAGGAAACAGAATTTGAAAGTTTGCTCAACGTAAGAATAGGTTTAGGAATAAGAATTTGCATAATCAAGATAAGATAGGAAATTTGCTCAGTAAAGATTCAATTTGAATAATCATAATTGAGATAGGTTAAGGAACTTGCTCAATATAAGGTTTAGAACTTGTGTAACACAAAAAAAAAATAGGGTTCAAGAACTTGCATAATTGTAAACAAGGTAGGATAAGGAACTTGCTTAAAGAAAGTTTAGGTTTCGAGAACTTGCCTCGTGCGTAAGCTATACAATTATAACTTGATTCCTAAATATCCTATGCACATGCTATTAAAAATCATAACACAAATTAGTTGTAACTAATTATTTACTTACAACATTAACTGGGTGTAATCACATAATTCACATAGCACAAACTGACTTCTTCCAATTCTTATCATCAAATTCCAATGGTTAACAACTAGTTCAGTTACAATTATAAAATCATCAAACTTAACAATACAAGGTGATTACAATCTGTTTTAACAACATATAATTTGATTAATCATCTTTTATATCCATAAGATCAAGTTACATTAGCATTTACTGGATTGTATATTAAATATCACTTTTCTGGGCCAAATTGCCAAGTGGCGCTGCAGCGCTCTAGTTTGTACTGGGGACCAGTGCTGTAGCTCCGGTCTTGGCGATGCGGCTCCCAAATTAGCTTATAGATAGGCATTGCAGCGCTCTTGTTTACACAGAATAGGAGCCTTGACACGACGATAGACACTTCCATAGCGCTACAACACTCTGTTTACTCACAAAACAGGTGTTGCGGCTCCTCAACACAGCATCACGCAGAGGCAACTAGCGAAGAACACATACAAAGGCATAAAAACCCAAAAGCATCAATTGAACAATAAAATAATCATACCCAAAAGTTGTATACTTCTTATAATCAAAACCCTTCATGCATATAATCATTATAACAACAAAACAACATGAAACAACTAAATTTAAAGAATTAGAATCAAGTTTCTTGACAATTTCTTCATCTTCGACATTCTTAGCGTAGTTGATCACCACAACCTTGTTTCTTAACCAAATCAGTCCACATAACTTGCCTTATTTTTGTTTCTTGAAGTATAAACATAATCCACACTCAATTTACACTTTAACATACGAATTAAACATCAATTTTCATACCAAATAAGCTAGCTTCATATATATTTAATTGTAATTTGATTTTTTCACTTTTAAACATATTTCTATGAATTTGATTACTATAAATCATAAATAAATGACATAGAACATGTTATAAACATCCACTAATACATACAAAATCATATTCTCAACAATTCATCCATAAAACTCAACTATAAAAAACTTTTTAAAAAATGAAAGCTATAACTTTTAAAAACTAGAACTATACCTTTGATTCCTTGTTTAGCTTTGTTAGTGTTGGTGTAAAATCTAAATACGCACATCACGTAAGTATACGTTGTAAGACCCCAACTTATTAATGAATAAAATCAAATTTTCTCTAAATATTATTATAATAAGGGGTTAATTTGATATAATACTTTGGTTATGGGTGAAATGTGCAAATTTTGTAAAATAAGCAAGTGGTTATAAAATATTTATTTTTGGTCGGTGAATATTCGGTTGGTCGTGGAATATTCTTGCTGTCGGGGAATATTCGTACGATGACGCAGCCTTGTGTGGGCCCCATAACGGAAAGCGATTGGATGAAGAAAACGACAAGTATAAGTTGTTTATAAATAACGGCGTAGTTGTTACCGTTAATACTGTTGGAATACCCGGTGGTTAAAATACAGTAGCACACGGTATTGCACCAATTATTGATTCTTACGTAAGAAGGCACTACTCAATAATTGTTACAGTAGTTATTATTCAATATTTTATTTTATTGATTCAATAATTGCTGCGTTGATATTTTATATTATTGTTGTTTCAATAATTGTTGCTGCACAGTATTTTCATTTATCAGATCAATAATTCATATTATTTGAATAATATTATTAGATAACATTATTGGCAATGTCTAGAAAGTTCTGTCTAAGGAGAGGTTTTGTCATCTAATTGCGCGCCAGTAAGGAGAAATCCTTATTGGAAAGCCCCCTCTTTCCTGGGAACGGCCTGGTTGTCATAAATGTGATTCTGTAATATTATTTGTGAATAATTAATTATTGATTCATATGATAAGGAAATATTTATTTTATGTGGATATAAATGAGGGATATATTTTTGTGGTTAAAAATGAAGGAGTTAATGTTGAGGTTTTTGTCAGTATTTTTGTCGGAATGGAGGTATTAAAAATCAGGGTTTTTGAGATAGTTTGCGGGGGTTATAATTTTTAATCCGACCGTTGGATCGTGGTAATTTTTGGATATGTTATACATATATAAGTTGAGTATATGTCCACAAATTTTGAACCGTTAACAATGAACGTATGATTTATTACGAATTTTACAAGATGACTGGTTCAGAAATTGTTGAATTTTCGGAGTTTATCATTTTGGTGGAAAATTCTAGAATTGGTGGGCCCCACTTGTGATTGGTGAAGAAATGTGCTGAATTATATTTCAAATGTGGTGGGTGGGAATAGTAGCAGGTAAAGCCATCAGGTTGCAGGTCAAACCTACCAAAATTTTCCTATAAATAGAGGGCTAAGTTAGAATTGAAAATCACACCAGAAACAAGTTTTCTCTCTTTCTCTCTCTAGATTATTGAGTGTATTTTGTGAGTATTTAGATACTTTGAGAGTTTTTATTCATCAGAGCAAGTTTCTTTCAGCCTTATACCGGTATTCCAACCAGAAGTACTGATATTTTGAGGTAAGGGATATTATTTTCTTCTTAAATGATATTATTTTCTTCAATATCATTATGCTGAAATATTGATATGAGTTTTTATCAAATTTAGAACTTTTTGTGTCGGGGGTTACTATTCACGTATACGGCACTATTCACGTATACGGCACTATTCACCGAAAAATAAAATTTTCCCTTTTTGTCCAAGATGTCTATTATGGTTACTATCTTTGATTGTATCCATGTTTTGATCTTTATTTTTGAATTCTGCTTCACAATTGATTATTATGAAGTATTATTGATCTTGGATAAACTGTTATACGAATCCATACTAATTGTCCTTCTGTCTCATTGGATTCGTTCTCTTTAAGATATTTTTCATCATCCTCAGTCCTAAATGATGATATTAATGAATATCTTTGGCCTGTAGTGCAAAGATGTATGATTACTTGATGAATATCTTTGGCCTGCAGTGCAAAGATGAACAGGTGTTGAGATGAACATGACTGACAGGTGATACAAATGAATATCTTTGGCCTGTAGTGCAAAGATGAATATTTAGATAAAGATGATTATTAATTGATGTTACAGGGATAAAATATTGATGATGGACTTTTAAATCTTAGAAGATAGTAGAATTCTTTCTCTACTTGACTCTTCTAATGGTTTGCTGTTTCCGCTGCAGTTGTTGATCTAAAACTTGTTGTCGATTATATTCTATCAGATTTTTCCCTGTTGAAGACTAACGATAATTTGTTTGTATATTATCTTAGTCATAATATTCTTTACTGGGCTAGTTGAGCTCACCCTTTTCCTTTTTGTTCCATTTTTCTTCTCAGGAGGTGAGAACATAGCAGGATCTAGTCGGGGTATGGAGTGATGGTTCTAGAAAGATGTATTAGCAGTCCTCACTATTTCTGTAAAATAGTGTTTGAATAATTGTAATGAGGATTTATTTGAGTATGAATATTGTCCAGAAGACAATATTTGTATTTAAACTCACAGTATGTGTTGTCGTATTTTGCACGATAATTGTATTATTGAAGTTGTAGTTTGCTTTCTGTACCATATATTTGGCAACTCAGAATGGGTGTTGTATACCTATTTTGGGGGCGTCACATACGTGATCAATAAGTAATATAGTGATAAATACAATATCGTTCCCACAGAGACAAATATTGAATTTTATCTTAATAATTATCAATCTTGTATTATCTCAATTTTATTAAACTAATGATTTAATAATGAAATTAATGAAAAAGTGCTAAATTAAGAAAAATCAACTAACTACCACAAACTTTAATTAGACATTGGAGAATTAAACCTACAATTTCACTTTATACTTCACTTAGATTGTCACACTTCTTTTTAATTTAAATTAACTATTTCAGTTCGTTAATTAAGAACACGAAAACAGATATAACCATCTCTCGATGCATTATACCCATATCAACTTAAATCCATAGATGATAAAATTAAGCAGAACACCTAAATTAACTAATTCACTATATCTCTATGTGAATTACAATTAAAGAAGGTTTAATCACAAGTTCTCATAAGATTACACACAATTTTATAGGTATATCTCTATCCTAGACATAAATTATGAATCCCAACAATATACAGAAATCACAATTGTAGACACTCAAAATTTCTGTACACCTGTCACTGACATTGCAGGAGGACATATTTGTCTTTTAAGAGGGAACCCTGAAAGACAATCCATATCCATACCGGATACTACTGGAAGTTCAGCATCAACCCCGAAACACACTCTGGGAGTAACAAATCCAACCTCGGATATAACCCCGAGGCGTACAGATCTAATACCGGAACACACACTGGAGAAGACCGATCAATCTCAGAGATAGCCCCGAGATATCCAGTCTCAGTCCCAACCATAGGAATAGCCACCAACCTTGGTGATGACCCCAAGGAATGCAGTTTCGGCGATAACCCCAAAAATGCTTGTTTCAAATGCGACCAGCTTCAATCCCGGCGCTCACAATGAGATACTCTGTACCAACCCAGAAATAACACTGGGAGGACAAACACACCTTAAAGATGACAATGAGGACCTTTGATAATCGCAGCATTCCAATCTCAGCGAAGCCCTGAGCAACGTCTGCTTTATCAGCCCAATCTGGTGATAACACCGGTGAGGGGCAACATCGTCATCTCTCCAACACGTGCCATGCCACGTCATCTCGACATTTTATACACATCTCTATGCAACGATGTCCCACAAGAATTAAGAATAACCAATCCCGAGTGACTATTGTGCGGGGTAACGGATAGAATTTGAAGCTTGAAGACCGGAGGGCATCGTCCCATCTTTAATGACTTCGTACAAACTCTAATCCTATGCCATTGTACAACTCTCGACAACAGCGGTCCGAAATAGGTCCTGTATACCTCAATCGGATGCCAGGATTGCACTTCTGAAAGTTTAAGTGGACATTACAGTGCCCAAGTGCACGTACTACGAGACGACCTGACCCGAGAAACCCGAGCACACCCGAGTTGCCTCTGGTACACCTGCGGCTCAGCCGCAGGTACACCTGCTGCTTCACCCTCTATAAATAGAGGGCTTGGGGTGGCCATTTTGTAAGAGAAAACGGCGAGGAAGCCCTGTCTAATTTACTCTGCACTCACCCCATACAGTGTACTTTCTCATTATAAACACCTGTGAGCTCATATATAGCTACTTTTGTACCTACAAAAGCCAGTGTTTACCCACTTTAAAGATATAGAAGTCTTCTTTGGCAGTCAACTGTAAGCCTTCTCACACACTTTATTCGCTTTTATATATATATTCGTCCTGCCTGGAGTTTACTTCGTGGCAGTTGATTGCTTTGTATAACTTTCTTTACATTTTGTCCCGCTTGAAGTTCCCTTCGTGGCGGTTGACCATATTTTCAGCTTTATTTATATTTCGTCCCGCCTAGAGTTTCCTCCGTGGCGGTTGATAGCTTTTATAGCTTTATTTACATTTTAGATCCCCCATGGAGGTGCTTCATGGTTGGTGATCATGTCTGTATATATATATATTTACAACTTTTATATATATACCTGCTTACTGCTTTCATACAAATTGCGGTATCATGCGCGCCTAGGAATCATGTGATCACATATTCAACCTATTGGATCTAGATTCGGTTCCTGTGATGGACGTTTTCAGCTGTGAGCAGCTTATAAATTATTCTGTTATGTCTGAATTTCCTCAGATGGTTTCCATACCCACGAGGAAGTCGGCATTATTTTGTACATTATTTTCGTACGGATGCCTCGCATCTGTAAAATAAAATCAATCAAGCCGAACAATTAATAAAATGGGAGCGTGAAAGGTCTCAATTACTATTGAGCATCAAGGTTTGAAAAACCTCTTTTATAAAACATCACTGCCATATCTTGCATAAAATTGAATTTTTACATAAATTCAAACCCTGTGTATATAGGTGTGAACGAGGCCTCGCACTACTTCCAAATAACAGCACATTGACCCACACACACACACATTCAGATAATAGTTTCTTGAAAAGAGGCGGTCACCGTGGTAACACGGATGTTGGGGGGTGCCTAACACCTTTCCTCCGCATAACCAAGTCCCCGGACCCTAATGACTCTCGGTTTCACCGACCCGTTTAACAGTGTCACATCACTGGGTCAATGTGCAAACCTTTTCTCGGTTGTGTTGGTACAACCATTTAAAAAACCAACTGGCGACTCTTAACAATCCATCGTCGACATTATACATGTCGGACCTTTTTCACTTGTTTTTTCAAACAAATCTCATGTTTTTTCAAACAAATCTCACCTAAAATGAGAACACCAAAGAATAAGTAACGGAAAGGGACAATAAAAAATCTCGACGTCGACAGGTGGCGACTCTGCTGGGGACTCCAGTTAGAGGACTTAAGCCGCTATTACAATATTTTCAAAATTATTATCTGCTTTTGTATGGATATTGCATTTACATTTATGATGAATGTGTACGAATGCATTTACTTATTGCACTTAGTGCCTCGCACCATATCTGCTTGTGATATTAGTGCTTCGCACATGTCATCATTTTTATACGGTGAGACGCGATGTATATGAATGTATGTTTTGTGGTCCCTCCACCAGGAGGCTATCCCATCGGTGATTGATTGCTGGACTCGTGGGAACACTAATTCCCCGAGGCTCAGGAAAGGCAACACCCAAATTCGCTCCAGTTGAAAGACCAGATTAACATCCCGTTGAGTAAATTGCGATGATTTGGGAACCTTCATGCCAAAAAGCCGCGAGAGTAACCTAAGATAGGTCAGCCTCTGATAAACCCAAAACGGAGGAAAATTTCTTCATGCTCTCATTTCAAATTACTTGTAAACACAATTACTTGTAATTTCATTCCATATATATCTCCATGTAATGAGAAATGTTAAGAAATGTGTACACATACATATTTTAATTAACACGCTACAAACAGCTGACATCTGTTTTGCAAGATAAAATTCCTAAAATGGACACATCACATAACATGTTATTATAGACATTCCCTAAAGACTAAACTATGCAAGTCTTTCGCAGGGAATCAATCGGACCTACTACCCGGTCAAAGTCCAAAAAGGTAACAGGCCTACAGTCAATCATGTCATCATCAGACCAGACTGAACTTAATCCAGTTTCTCGCAAAGAATTCGACGGATTAAGCAAACAAATTACAGATTTGGCTGTTCTACTCAAAGAACTACACCAGTACAATCAGGGTCCAAAAATACCTATACATGCTGAATCCTCCACACAAGGGGGAACCCAGGTCATTACAATACCTGAACTGCAGTTGGAAACGACCAACAAAACTCATGATGTTACCCATCCCATTGGACATCCAGACACGGGTGACATCTAAAAGAAAGTCCTCCAAATGGAAGAGAACCTTTGTGCTATCAAAGAAATTGGAACACACGGGAGTGTTTCATATGCTGACCTTTGTATTTTCCCTGGTGTTCATTTTCCAGAAAAATTTAAAACTCCTGACTTTGAAAAATATGACGGGTTAGGAGATCCTTATACACATTTAAAAGTGTTTATTAGAGAACTTGGATCTTATGCAGAGGACGAAAAACTCAGAATGCAATTATTCCAGAAAAGTCTAACTGGAGAAGCCCGTTCGTGGTACACAAGATTAGACAATTCAAAGATCCATAACTAAGAAGAGCTAGCACATACTTTCCTCACTCAATACAGCTTTCAATCTCAGATGGCTCCTGATCGGTATCAAATTACCAAGATCAAGAAACAGTCTAACGAGTCTTTCAGAGAGTATGCTCAAAGGTGGAGACGTCTGGCTGCCCAAGTTAGTCCTTCCATGACAAAATCAGAGATGGTCATGACTTTCATAGTCATACAAGAAGCGCCTTTCTATGAAAAAGTTTTAGCTGGGATCGGTAAACCATTTTCTAAAATGGTCAAGCATGGGGAGATGACTGAGATGGGATTGAAGTCCGAAAAAATTCAAGACCTAGTTGCACTTAAAGCTATTGCTGATCACATCCAATCCGGAAATTATGAAAACAACCCTCGGAGGGTCCATAAAAAGAAAGAGGAAGATGTTTCCCTGATACTACAGGGTCAAAAAGGCAGTCAGAACATGCCTATTCAAAGGAGAAATTACACTCCCTTTCAAACACAGTTTGTGAACCCTCCAATACCAAAAGGTGGAGAAGTCAAACGCCCTCGAGTGTTCACCCTTAGGGGACACCCTCGAGAACATTCTCACTCTTCTGACAACACAGAAGAAAATTATGCAACATCTTCCACCAGCCAGCCCTAATGGACGGGGTTTCAATGCTGCTCGAAAATGTGCTTATCATGCCGGGGCACCTGGACATGATACTGAGGATTGTTGGGCCTTAAAACACAAGATCCAAGACTTGATAGACAACGGTGAGATCGTGATCACCAAACCAGATCAGCCTCACGTTCAAGACAACTCTCTTCCTCAACATAAAGAAGAAGAGGTCAACATGATAAATTGGAGTAACGGACAGAATTCCAATTTCAACTGTGAATCCTCCCTGACCCTCAAAGACGGTGTTGACAAATGGGACTACGCCAAGTTCCAGTTCACAATGGAATGAAAGATGAAAGCTTTATACAAGTAAATTGAACAATTGGCAGAATTGGTGACTTATCAGCATCAAGTGACACGTCAATTAATCAGCCAGGAGCATGCCAGTCTCCTACCTCTTGTCATGAATATTCCCTCATTAATTTCAAAAAATGAAATACTGGAATATAAAGTGACGAAGAGAGCAAATGCCAAGGCCCGTCGGGATTTTGCCAACAAAAGGAAATTCACCTATTTGGGCCACCCTATGGAGGAAATCCTTCAAATGTTAATCAATGAAGGAAGGATCAGTTCCCTTCTACCTCCAATCAACCCCCGTTCAGGATGGTATAATTCTGATGGAGTATGCCAATATCATTCCTAATCTTGCGGTCACAGCACAGAAGAATGCTGGGCACTCCGCCACCTTCTCCAAAATCTAATTGACAGTGGTGTCCTACACTTAGCAGACGATGATACTAGGTTACGTGCAAGTGAGAATTTAGGTCCTATTAAGTGGAAAAGTGTGGTAGCAGTCATATCCACTGAAACTGATGGGGTTAACAAATCACTCACAATGCCAACAATTCAACTCAGGGGAAGCAACGATCCTTTGAAAGTGGCCAATCAACTTACCGTGCAGAGCGCAATATCCTATTGTTAGTTTGCATAAAGTTTTGTGGAATTATGGAGAAGGTAAAGGATCCACCTCACATACAACTGCTACAGTGTCGAAGGAAAGTCCACTATATCTTTCCCAACGGGTGATGAAGTCTACCATCAAATCAAAGGAGAAAATACCCATAGAGAAGATTAAAAAATTCCTCCACACTATGGGTCATCACGAAGCTAAGGTGGTTTAAAGCTTAAGAAAAACTCCACATCAAATATCAATTTTGGACTTGGTCCTAACTTTCGAGAATCACTGGAAGGTCTTGTTGAAGGTTTTAGAAGAAGCCTATCTACCAACATCAGTTGATATGGAAAAATTTCAACATCTGGTTGATCACATTTTTAACAACAATGTGATATCCTTCACTGATGATGACATACCGCCCGAGGGGACCGGTCATTGCAAGCCATTGCACATTGCGGTCTTGTCCTCTGGATACATGCTAGCTAGAGTCTTGATAGATGGAGGTTTATCTCTAAATATCTATCCATATGCTACCTTGGTGAAGATGAATATCAATCTCAACCGAATTCGGAGTAGCCATACTATCATCAAAGCTTTTGATGGAGCCCGTTGGAATTCGGTCAGAGTAATTGAACTGCCAATCAAAATTGGTCCTCATACCTTCTGCGTATCTTTCCATGTACTCAAGATAGATTCGGGATACAACTTGCTCTTGGGACGACCATGGATCCATATGGCTGGGGTAGTCCCCTCCACTCTTCATCAACAGTTGAAATACATTATCAACAATAGCCTGGTCACGGTCAACGCTGAACCAGAGTGTCCTCAACATGGGGACATGCCATTCATCAATGCCAATGCAAATGTTGAACAGGTAAGTTTTTATGCCTTGGAAGTAAGCAATACCCAATACCATGCTATTGGAATGCCATTACCCGAACCCAAGATTTTTGCCGAGGTAATGTCGGCTACTCAAGAAATGATGTCATTGGGTCATAAGCCGGGACAAGGGTTGGGTAAAGATTGCCAGGGTATCAAGTACCCAATTCGATTAACCAAGCAAGCTGGAATAGCTGGACTAGGCTATTCTACCAGTTCTAGTCACATGAATCCTCGTAAGCATCAGCAGATTCCTTCAGCTTCAACCATGTGGCGTTTATCTTCGTTTTCAAACTCTGAGTCCGCACAACCTCTTGTAAAGGTGCTGGCCAATGTAATGGCTATGTTATTTCCCAAGCCGGTACCGGTGAAGGAGAAAGAAATCTTTGTTCCAAATCCCGCAGTGGAAGAGGAGGAACGAAGAATCAAGCAAGGCGTCGTCCGAATGATGTCAGGCATACACATCATTGTTCATGATGAACATACCAACAAATACACCCCATACGATGATTGCCCAGATATAATGGCCATCATTCGGGATAGGGAGGATGATGACAATCCCTCTATCACTGCGGTCCACCCGGACTTTGCCCTTGCCAATTGGAGCATCATTCCTTGCATTGGTCGTCAAGGGTAAAGCGGGCAGAAACTCTTTCTGCCCTGTAGATATAATAACTGCTTACTTTTCTGTACAGTATTAGCAATTTATTTTGCCAGTATATGCTAACACTGTGTATGATCAACACATTTCATATTTACTAAGTGAAAGCATATTTTGTTTCAGGACCCTAAATTTAGACGTGCCTATACTTGCTGATACGGTACCTCTTCTCCACAAGGATTATATCTTTGATGTAGAGATGAATTCAGCCTTGATGGAAATACAGGATGGCATTGAGGGGCCTCCAGAAATTCAAGAATGGGTCAAAGATAAACCTAAACCCAACCTTGATCAAAACACTTCTTTAAATCTCGGAACCTTAGAAAGCCCTAAGTTAATCCAGATTGGTTCAGACCTTACCCCAAACCAAAGGAATGTCATGGTTATGCTATTAACCCAATTTCAAGATGTGTTTGCATGGTCTCATGAAGACATGGTGGGTTTGTCCACTGACATTGTACTTCATCGCCTTCCCATTAAAGAGGGATTTAAGCCAGTCAAGCAAAAGCTCAGGCAATTAAAACCTGAGTGGAGTTTAAAGGTGAAAGAAGAAATTGTGAAACAATTTCAAGCTGGCATCATCATGGTGTCCACATATCCTGAGTGGATATCCAACATTATGCCCGTGCCTAAACCTGGAGGGAAGGTGCGAGTTTGCGTGGATTACCGGGACTTGAACAAAGCTTGCTTAAAAGATAGCTTTCCTGTGCCATTTATCCACATCCTTATTGACAATACTGCGCAATACGACATGTACTCCTTTGCTGATTGCTTTGCGGGATATCATCAGATCATGGTTCCTGAGGAAGATTGTGAGAAAACTGCTTTTATCACGCCTTGGGGAACCTTTTCCTATAGACGGTTGTCATTCGGCCTCATCAATGCCGGAGCCACCTATCAACGATCTATGATGGCTCTTTTCCATGACTTAATACACAAAGAGATTGAGATCTATGTGGATGACATCATTGTCCAGTCCCGGAAGGAGGATGACCATATAGACCATCTCAGAAAGTTGTTCAACAGGTTGCGTAAGTACAATTTGAAGTTGAATCTAGCCAAATGCGCCTTTGGCATTAAATCAGGTAAGTTGCTAGGATTTCTAGTCAGCCACAAAGGGATTGACCTGGATCCTGCCAAAATCCAAGCCATCACGGAAATGCCCATTCCTCAGACAGAAAAGGAAATACGAGGATTTTTGGGAAGAATCAACTTCATTAGCAGGTTTATCTCTCAATTCACGGCAACCTATGAGCCAATCTTTAAGCTATTAAGGAAGAACTCTTCCATGAAATTGAATGATGAGTGTCAAAATGCCTTCCTCACAATCAAGAAACAGCTAGTTAAAACTTCCGTTTTGGTACCACCCAGGGATGATGTTCCCCTGTTCATGTATCTGTCCACAAATGACAATGCCATGGGCTGCATGCTGGGACAGAAAGACAATAGAGGCCAAGAACGAGCTATCTATTACCTCAGCAAAAGATTCAGCAGCAATTAACACAAGTACACTCTGATCAAAAAGACGTGTTATGCTTTAACATGGGCTTCCATGAGGTTACAACATTACCTCCATGGTCACACAACCCATCTCATATCCTGCGTGGATCCTCTCAAATAAGTGTTCAATAAACCCATATTAAATTGTCGGCTGTCTAGATGGCAGTTGATCCTACAACAATTTGACATCGTATATGTGACTCAAAAGTCCATCAAAGGTCAAGGAATTGCGGATCAACTGGCCGCCACACCTTCAGGGGATTTCAAACCCTTAGAAACATATTTCCCCGATAAAGGAGTAATGACAGTTCATCAACACCATCAGTACGATATGCGCCAATCGTGGAAGGTGTATTTTGATGGAGTTGTTAATCTGGAAGGTTATGGAGCTGGAGCAGTTCTAGTATTTGGTATGGGGGAGCAGTATCCCGTCGCCGTCAAATTGCAGTTTGTCAGCACCAACAACACAGCTGAGTATGAAGGCTGTCTTATGGGGCTAAAACTTGCCCGTTTAATGGGCATCAAACGGTTAACTGTCTTTGGGGATTCAGAGTTGGTAATCAGACAATCCACCGAAATCTATCAAACTAAGGAATTACATTTGCTACCCTACCATCGGCAAGTTTTACAGATGGTTTTGGAGTTAGAAGAAATCTCCTTTCTACAAGTTCCTCGTAATAGGAATGACTTTGCGGACGCATTAGCAACTTTGGCCTTCTTGATTCACATATCAGATAAGGAACATTTGCTAAGCGTCACAATTTCCCTACACAAGGCCCCAGCCTATGGGAACTACGTTAGAGAAGTATCGGATGAGCTACCTCCCATCCAACATCCTTAGTATCAGCATATTAAGGAATATCTACGAGATGGATCTACACCCACGGAAGCGAGCCCGACTGAGAAAAGGCGGATCCATCGACTTGCTATGAAATTCTACCTGAGTGGAGATGCGCTCTACAAAAGAGATGCAGGACTAGGTCTCCTCAGATGTTTAGACAAAGATCAATCCCAAAGGCTTATGGATGAAATCCATGGCAGAGTCTGTGGCCCCTACATGAGTGGCCCCCTCCTTATCAAGAAAGTCCTTAAGATGAGACATTATTGGCTATCTCTCAAAGCTGATTGCAATGACCATGTCAGGAGATGCTATCAGTGCTAGATTCATGGGAATACTATACACGCCCCTCCACGGGAACTCCACAACATGAGTTCACCTTGGCCCTTCTCAATGTGGGGAATGGACGTTATCGGGACCATTGAGCCTAAAGCCAGTAATGAACATCGATTTATCTTCACCATGATCGACTACTTCACCAAGTGGGTAGAGGCAGCCTCCTTCCCCAGGGTTACTAAAGAAGTCATCATTGCTTTCATCAGAAACAATGCCATTTGTCGATATGGACAACCAGAGGTGATTGTGTCAGACAATGCTAAGAACCTCAACAACAAAATGATGGAGGAATTATGCAATAAATTCCACATCAAATATCTTAACTCTGTCATCTATCATCTAAAGATGAACGGTGCTGTTGAAGCGACTAACAAAAACATCAAGAAGATTATACAAAAGATGTCCGCCAACCACAAAGATTGGCTTGACCTATTGCCTCTCACTCTGTTAGCCTACAGAACCTTAATGCGCACTTCCACTAGGGCAACCCCCTACACTTTAACCTATGGAATGGAAGCAGTGCTCCCCATAGAAGTTGAAATGGAATCCCTCAGAGTGTTAATAGACACTTAGCTGGATGAAGACCAATGGGTACAAGACAGGTATCACCAATTATCTCTGATAGACGAAAGGCGAACCGAGGCTATCTTCCATGGTCAGTTATATCAACAAAGGATCGCCAAATCCTACAACATAAAAGTCCGGCTAAGGTAGTGTAAACAACATGACTTGGTTTTGAAGATGATCCTTGACAACCAAGATCAATCTAAGGGAAAATTCGCTCCTAACTGGGAAGGCCCATTTGTTGTCAAGGAAATATTGACAGGAGACACTCTCAGATTGCAAGAAATGGACGGCGATGAATTTTTGCAACTCATCAATTCAGACGACGTGAAATGGTACTATGTCTGAAGTTGCTATCAAGCAAACTCCCTGGTGTTGGACCATCAGATCACCAGTCATTCTGGTTCTTTAACCCTTTACCACATACAACTCTTCTACACTTTGCCCCTCAGGGAAACATACTTTTCAAGCTAGCAACCTGGCTCCTTTGCGTTCTTATGACTTAGGTCATCCCACTACGGATTGAACCTCTCGCGTTTACAGTTTGGCTACCCATATATGGGATCAAACTTCTCTTACCTACAGTTTATCCTCAACCCAGAATCAAACTTTCTCCTCCCCGCACTTTGACCTGCACATGGGATCACATTTTTCATCTCGCCCTGAAGGGCGAACTACGTCGACCTGATTTCCTCTTCAATAGGAGTACGTAGGCAACCATGTGACACCCCCAAATCCGGTACTTCCATTTTCACAGGATTTGGTGTTCACGACAACATCATCCATCTATCTACCCATAAATAAATGCAAACCATGCAATAGATAGAAATAATAATAAATCTCCCCTTATGGGGTTACATCAACTACATAATAAATAAATCCCAGGTTACTCTAACCTTAAACATCTGTGCAGAATCATAAACAAATAAGTCTTAAGTAACATTAATTCTAATTATCATTACATAACCACATAAATAATCAATCTTCATTACTTGCTAAGCTTGCCCTTGCCTTTACTAATGGAAGGTTCGTCTGCTCTTTCGTTCTTAACTGTAATGTTATTATTACGCAAGAGTGAGCACGATTGCCCACAAGTATAACAATATAACAATGAATAATAACATGCAAGAAAAATAATAATTTCGAATATAAAAGCTCAACTTTTGAATCAAGAATGAATAATAAGAATTAAAAGAATTTCTGAGGGTCATAAGACCTTGAACTATGTCCTAGGTTGTCAAGGGTTATACTTGAAACCTTTAACAGTTATAAGACTATGAACCTTTCTTCTCGTACTTAAGGGAATTAGCCCTTAGTACCATACTGTGCACAATATCTTAACGCAAAAGCGTAAATAATCCCCTATACAGGGTTGTTCATCTCAATTTGACATCGAAGTCCACACCAAAGGAAGTTTGGTTTGGATAATTCATTAAGGGTTCTGAAATTTAGAACGCTCATCAACTATGGACTAGTCGAATCAATAAGGGTTTGCTAGTCTAACAAGGTTTAACAGTAAATGAATATTTAACTTGAATAGAATCTCAAAAGGTATACAATAGAATAAGTATTGTATAACAACATCATGCTTGAAAGATTAATAAACTTTAATATACAAAACAGACTTGATCAATAATAATGAGAACTTGCTCAACGTAGAAAGGTGAATTAATCAACTTATATAACGATAACAAGTAGGGTTAGGAAACTTGCCTCGTGCGTAGATTACACTTTAACTAAACTCGTTCTTTGATTTAAGTCCTACATATCAATTATGTTCACAATACCAGTCAATTACAACGTACTAAACATTATAAGTTCATTCTCTTTGTCTAACTTTGATTATGACTATATTTAGTCAATTTATCACATTCATTGTCACATAATTTACACCTCATAATTAACAAGCTAATTATGAAATCAATAATTCAATCCACATGTAATTATGTTATTTACATGTTAAGTATCTATTTTAACATCTCATTATACTTATAATATAATTTTATGTTCATTACATTAAGTTAACATCACATTCATGGACTTAAACACTTTAAAATTTTCGTTTCTGAATTTTCTGGAGAGTGGCGTTGCGGCGCCACTGTTATACTTGTACTCGGCGCTGCGGCGCGATGGCGCTGCAGCCGGACTCTTGGCGCTGCGGCTCGAGACATGGCACTGCGGCTCGAGACATGGCGCTGAGGCGCGGTGGTGTGGGAAGTAAGGCACGAATCTGGCGCCGCGGCACGACGAACCAGAAACTGTTCTGCAATTCGCGAAAAATTGCAGAACACAGCCAAAAACTCCAATTAAATTATTACTACACGAATTTAATCATACTCGCATGTTCTAATTCATGTATAATCAATACCCAACACTTATAGAGTGATTTTAACCCATTAGAACACATAATCACAGAATTAAATTATGAAATTTTTACGGTTCTTGATGTTTTTGAAGGTTTTGAATATAAATCATGAAATTTAATACTACGGATTCGTTATAACACTGAATCCGTTCGTTTAAGGCTTGGTCTCTTTGTATCAACATGGATAATAAAATACAAGTGTAAAATTTAGGGATAATATATGATCAACACATGAAATATCATGTATAAGGCCATATGGCCAAAACCTAAACTCTGTAATTTTTGCAGCAATCATATACGACGTAAAATTATGAACTGATGATAAGGAATTATATACAATATATATTAAAACACATTAAAATAACATCTTAACACATATATGCACATAACTCTTACAATTTAAATTACAGAGACTTACAGAATACTTAGGAGTCATATTCATGGAAACTTTAAGCGACGTAAATAAAAACTGGGTTAAAGAGATTACCCTCAAGCAATTCTTCTGATTCTTCAATATCACAATTTCTTCCAACTCTTTCTAACAATTTTCTCAAACTCTCTGTGTGTGATGTTTTTATCAAACTTAGAAGAATAATAGAAAAGAAGAAGATGTATGATAAACAGAAAAGGAACTGACGCACTGGTGGTCAGTTACCCAGTCATGGGTTAACTGTCCATAACCTCCCTTAGTGCCATGTTTGGCTTTGCAAGAAAATAATTCAAAACCATTTAATTTAATAGAGCTTTATAATATAGTTTAATTAATGTCACACTCCTTTATAAAATAAATCAATATCTTATTTAATTTATTTTAAATAAAATATAATAATTTCTCATTAATTCACATAGTCACATACTTAAATTTCTCATTGATTAATAATACCAAATTATTAAATCTCTAATTAATAATTTGATTAATTAAAATAACATAGGCTTATTAAATATTTCTTTTAATACAAGAAGCTCACATAATGACATACTTCGAATAACAAAAATTCTTCACATTAATTTAATAAATGTAACACATATAATTAAATTAATCTTCCACAATTTCATCAATTAATTATTTAATCTAATAATTAAATCATCGAAAATATTTATTTACTTCAATAAATATTAAGAATTAAATTACAAAAATCTCGTTCGTCACATCTTTCCCCCCTTAAAAGGATTCTGTCCCCAGAATCACGACTCAATAAATTCGACCCGTTACAATCTCCCCCCTTACAAAGATTCTGTCCCTAGAATCGTTTACACATAATTTAAGTAAATAAATGAGGGTATTTCTTCATCATATTCTCTTCGAGTTCCCACGTAGCTTCTTCAGCGTTGTGGTTCCTCAGAAGGTATTACTTTATTTCTCAGAACTTGTTCTTTTCGGTCGACAATTTGAACAAGGATTTCTTCGTAAGACAAGTCTTTTTCAAAATGTAGGGGTTCGTATTCAATTACATGCTTGTAATCGGGTATGTAGGGTCGTAGGACTGAGACATGGAAAATGTTGTGGACATTCTCTAGAGCTGGAGGTAAGGCTACCTCATACGCAACTTCTCCGATTCTTCGTAGTACTTCGAAGGGTCCAACGAATCTTGGGCTTAATTTCCCTTTCTTTCCGAATCTGATCTTTCCCTTCTAGGGAGATACCTTTAAGAACACATAACTACCCGGTTTAAACTCAACATTCTTACGGTGTGGATCGGCGTATTTCTTCTGCCTATCTTGAGCTGCTGTAAATCTTGTTCGGATCACTTTGACTATTTCTGCTATTTGTTATACCAATTCCGGCCCTAGCAACTGTCTTTCACCAACTTCATCCCAGTAAAGCAGAGTTCTGCACTTTCTGTCGTATAATGCTTCATAAGGTGGCATTCCAATACTAGCGTGGTAACTGTTGTTGTAACCGAACTCTACGAGTGGTAGATGATCATCCCAATCTCCTTTAAAGTCCATTATACAAGCTCTTAACATATCTTCCAATGTCTGAATTATTCTTTCACTCTGTCCATCTGTCTGAGGGTGATATGTCGTACTCATTCGCAACTGCGTACCCATGCATTCTTGTAGACGTTTCCAAAAGTTCGCTATAAAGCGCGAATCCTTATCGGAAACAATTGACACCGGCACTCCGTGCCTCGAAACAATCTCTTTTACATATAACTTTGCCAACTGATCTAAGTTGAATCTGATTTTGATCGGTAGGAAGTGTGCGGATTTCGTCAGTCGGTCAACGATAACCCATACTGCGTCGTAGCCTTTCTGAGTCGTTGGAAGGCCAACCACGAAGTCCATTGTAATATGTTCCCATTTCCATTCTGGGATCTCTAGCGGTTGTAGCAACTCACTTGATCTCTGATGTTCTGCTTTCACTTTTTGACTGGTCAGACACTTGGCAACACATTCTGCAACATCACATTTCAAATTAGGCCACCAGAAATGTTGTTGAAGTTCTTAATACATCTTGGTACTACCAGGGTGAATCGAATATCGTGAGCTATGAGCCTCGCTCAAAATATCTTCCTTAATGTCTGTTACTGGTGGTACCCAAATTATGTTCTCGAATCTCAGTATTCCTTCATTATCTATCTTAAATCTCGGTTCGGTTCCTTCGGATATCTTCCTTATCACCTTTTTGCATTCATCGTCCTGAAGTTGAGCCTTCTTAACTTTATCCAGTAGGGTTGTACCAGATTGCATCTGAAATAGCTTCTCATCAATTTCCATAGGATTCTTCACTTCCAGTTTTAACTTCTCCATGGCCAAAATTAACTCCTCCTGTTCGGTTAACATCATCAGCTTCTCCCGACCCTTTCTACTTAAGGCGTCGGTAACCACGTTTGCCTTACCCGAATGGTATAAAATCTCACAGTCGTAGTCCTTAATTAACTCCAACCACCTTCTTTGGCGCATATTCAATTCTTTCTGTGTAAAAATATATTTCAGACTCTTGTGGTCTGTATATATTTCACACTTCTCCCCGTATAGATAGTGCCTCTAGATTTTCAAAGCGAAAACCACTGTAGCTAACTCCAAGTCGTGGGTCGGATACCCCTTCTTGTAATCTTTCAATTGTCGCGATGCATACGCAATGACTCTACCGTTCTGCATAAGCACACAGCCAAGTCCCTTATGGGACGCATCACTATAAACCACAAAATTTCCTGTATCGTCCGGAAGGGATAACACATGTGCTGAACTTAACCTCTTCTTCAATTCTTGAAAGCTTTCCTCACACTTCTCCGTCCAAACAAATTTCACAACTTTAAAAGTCAAATTTGTTAACGGAGTTGCGATCTTGGAAAAGTCTTGAATGAACCTTCTGTAATAACCTGCCAATCCAAGAAAACTTCATACTTTTGACGGCGTCTTCGGCTGATCCCAGTTGATCACGGCTTCGACTTTGGATGGATCTACAGAAATTCCGTCTTTATCGATCACGTGACCAAGAAATTGCATCCGCTCGTTCCAAAATTCGCATTTCGAAAACTTGGCATACAACTTCTCCCTTCTCAACACTTCTAACGTTAATCTCAAATGCTCTTCATGTTCTTCCTTGATTTTTGAATATACCAAAATATCATCTATAAATACTACTACAAACTTGTCCAAAAATGGCTTGAACACACCATTCATTAGTCCCGTAAATGCTGCAGAAGCATTTGTTAGACCAAACGACATTACTAAAAATTTGTAGTGTCCATATCATGTTCTGAACGCTGTCTTCGGTACATCCTTTGGTCTCACCTTCAGTTGATGATAACCACTCCTCAAGTCTATCTTTGAAAGGTATCTTGCTCCCTTCAATTGATCAAACAGATCATCGATCCTTGGTAATGGATATCTATTCTTAATCGTAACCTTATTCAGTTCTCTATAATCGATGCAAAGCCGCATTGTCCCATCCTTCTTCTTTACAAATAAAATCGGTGCTCCCCACGGCGATTCGCTTGGTTGTATATACTTTTTGTCCAGTAATTCTTGTAGTTGGACCATCAATTCTTTCATCTCTACCGGTGCCATTCAGTACGGTGCCTTCGATATTGGAGCCGTTCCTGGAGCCAAATCGATCACAAATTCAACTGCTCTATCTGGAGGAAGTCCCGGCAAATCGTCCAGAAATACGTCTACGAAATCTCTCACTACTGGTATTTCATCTATTTTTGGATTTTCTTTACGACTATCGACTATATAAGCTAGATATCCTACACAGCCTTGTCTTAACAACCTCCTGGCCTGCATCATCGTCAGACAACTCGCTTGTCTAGGCGACTTGCTACCATAAAACACAACCTTTGACAGAGTCATAAGGTTAATACGCTTCTTTTGGCAG
This sequence comes from Panax notoginseng, assembly GCA_016801055.1. Taxonomy (NCBI): domain Eukaryota; kingdom Viridiplantae; phylum Streptophyta; class Magnoliopsida; order Apiales; family Araliaceae; genus Panax; species Panax notoginseng. Next base: position 66,674,900 of record CM029017.1, on the reverse strand, counting down.
TCAATTACAGCTCCATAATTGGATAACCAGTCCATTCCCAAGATAACGTCAAATTTCCCAAGTCGAATAGGAATAAGATCTACGTTCATGATATTACCCTTAATATCCACGCTATAGTTCTTATGCACGTACTTAACAGAGATTATCTCTCTATTCGCAATTTCTATGTTCATGGGGTATTCTAACTCGTCCTTAGGCAATTCTAAATTCTTAGCAAAGTCATCAGATATAAATGAACAAGTAGCACCCGAATCAAATAATACGTAAGCATTAACTCCATTGATCGGAATAATACCTGACACCACATCGCGAGACTGCACTGCGTCCTGCACTGTCATGTTAAATGTTCTGGCAGTTGGTCAATTGGTTGCGGTTGGTGCTGCGATAGTTAGAGTGCTTCCACCGGTATTTCCTCCTGAACTCGTTCCTCCAGATCCCTTCTTGGGACAGTCCCTTGCCAGATGATCCTTTGAGCCACAAGTGAAACATGCACCCTTCTTTGGGTTTGGACAGTTTGGTGCTATGTGGCCTTCCTGACCACAATTGTAGCACACACGCTTCCCTTTCATGCAAACTCCCAAATGTGCTTTTCCGCAGGTTAAGCACGCTTCGATCTTCTTCTTCTGCCCTCCTTGCTGACTTCCAGCCGACGAGTATTAGACCACTTCCTCTTCTGATAATGGCTACCCCCAGTGCTACTCCCACCAGCCTTGTTATTTCATTCACTTTCATTCTTCTTCTTCTTTTGATCCTGATTATACTTCATTACTGCATCGCTTCCACCCTCAGCGAGTATGGCTTTCTCTAGTACCCCGGTAAATGTCTTCAACTGAAACATCGTCACCTCACTATACAACCACGGCTTCAGTCCTTGTTCAAATCTTCTTGCTTTTCTCTCATCCGTGTGCACTTGATACGTGGCGAACCTTGCCAATTCGTTAAATCTAGCTGCATAATCTGATACAGACATATTCCCTTGCTTTAATTCTAGAAACTGAACCTCCAATTGGTTCTGCGAGGTAGTCAGGAAATACATCTCGAAAAACATCTCCTTGAACCTCTCCCAGGTAATCATACCTTCTCCTCCACGAATTTTGTTTGCTTGCCACCAAAAACTGGCTTCAGATTTCAGCATAAACATTGCAAACGTGGTCTTCTGGTCCTCTCTGACTCTTGCGACCTCAAAAACCTTCTTCATCTCCATAACCCAAGTCTGAGCTTCAATCGGGTTCATGGAACCTTTAAACTCTGGCGGTCCCATCGCCTTGAAATCTTTGAACGAAGTATTCGGTGGAACTTGAGGTTGATTATTCATTGCTCTAGCTAGAAGGTTCACTAATTGTTGGACGAGATTAGCATTGGTGCTATTGTTGTTATTCGTTGACTCTTCCTGAGCTGGTTGACGATTTTGTCTTCTTCTCGGCGGTATATTTCTGTTAAGAATATACGCTTATTAGGTCTTTATTAAATTTTCCAAATAGTTAAGGCTTAACTCAACAATTTAACATAATCACTTAACACATTATCTCAAACAACTTGATATATTTATTCAAATCAAAAGTTTTAACGTCAAACGATAGCATCACTGCTATTTACATCAACTATCCCGAGATAAAGAATCTACAGGATTTAAAACATCAAAATATTCCTTTGTTTATAATCACATCGAAATTTACATCATTAACAACCAAATAGTTTCACATAATTAACTAATACTATCACTGTCTATTAAGGCTCCGAATAGCCTTGCTACGCTCCTCTTCGATGATGTGAGACATTGTCCTGCGATCCAGCATGTACGATGGTAGACCTTCAAACTGGATTGGGTACCTCAAAACTCGATCCTGGGCTTCATCCATTGCGTTATTAAGTGTGGAGTATGTCTCTCCAAGCTTAGCCTTCTTTGCACGGTGATCGTCTTCTGCAAGATCAGCATGACGTGACTCTCGTACCCAGCCCTCCTCTGCTATGGCAAGCCTCTCTGAGCTTTCCTTCAGTTCCTTCTTTAACTTCTCTATTTCTTCAGACTTTGTTCCCCCACCTAAGGTTCATAACCTACAGCTCTGATACCTACCTGTGACACCCCAAAATCCGGTACTTCCATTTTTCACAGGATTTGGTGTTCACGACAACATCATCCATCTATCTACCCATAAATAAATGCAAACCATGCAATAGATAGAAATAATAATAAATCTCCCCTTATGGGGTTACATCAACTACATAATAAATAAATCCCAGGTTACTCTAACCTTAAACATCTGTGCGGAATCATAAACAAATAAGTCTTAAATAACATCAATTCTAATTATCATTACATAACCACATAAATAATCAATCTTCATTACTTGCTAAGCTTGCCCTTGCCTTTACTAGTGGAAGGTTCGTCTGCTCTTTCGTTCTTAACTGCAATGTTATTATTACACAAGAGTGAGCACGATTGCCCACAAGTATAACAATATAACAATGAATAATAACATGCGAGAAAAATAATAACTTCGAATATAAAAGCTTAACTTTTGAATTAAGAATGAATAACAAGAATCAAAAGAATTTCTGAGGGTCATAAGACCTTGAACTATGTCATAGGTTGTCAAGGGTTATACTTGAAACCTTTAATAGTCATAAGACTATGGACCTTTCTTCTCGTACTTCGGGGGATCAGCCCTTAGTACCATACTGTGCACAATATCTTAACGCTAAAGCGTAAATAATCTCCTATACAGGGTTGTTCATCTCAGTTTGACATCGGAGTCCGCACCAAAGAAAGTTTGGTTTGGATAATTCATCAAGGGTTCTGAAATTTAGAACGCTCATCAACTATGGAATAGTCGAATCAATAAGGGTTCGCTAGTCTAACAAGGTTTAACAGTAAAAGAATATTTAACTTGAATAGAATCTCAAAAGGTATACAATAGAATAAGTATTGTATAACAGCATCATGCTTGAAAGATTAATAAACTTTAATATACAAAACAGACTTGATCAATAATAATGAGAACTTGTTCAACGTAGAAAGATGAATTAATCGACTTATATAACAATAACAAGTAGGGTTAGGAAACTTGCCTCGTGCGTAGATTACACTTTAACTAAACTCATTCTTTGATTTAAGTCCTACATATCAATTACGTTCACAATACCAGTCAATTACAACGTACTAAACATCATAAGTTCATTCTCTTTGTCTAACTTTGATTATGACTATATTTAGTCAATTTATCACATTCATTGTCACATAATTTACACCTCACAATTAACAAGCTAATTATGAAATCAATAATTCAATCCACATGTAATTATGTTATTTACATGTTAAGTATCTATTTTAACATCTCATTAGACTTATAAGACAATTTTATGTTCATTAAATTAAGTTAACATCACATTCATGGACTTAAACACTTTAAAATTTTCGTTTCTGAATTGTCTAGAGAGTGGCGATGCGGCGCCACTGTTATACTTGTACTCGGCGCTGCGGCGCGATGGCACTACAGCCGAACTCTTGGCGCTGCGGCTCGAGACATAGCGCTGAGGCGCAGTGGCGCTGCGGCGTGGGAAGTAAGGCACGAATCCGGCGCCGCGGTGAACTAGAAACTGTTCTGCAATTCGCGAAAAATTGCAGAACACATCCAAAAACTCCAATTAAATTATTACTACACGAATTTAATCATACTCACATGTTATAATTCATATATAATCAATACCCAACACTTATAGAGTGATTTTAACCCATTAGAACACATAATCACAGAATTAAATTATGAAATTTTCACTGTTCTTGATGTTTTTGAAGGTTTTGAATATAAATCATGAAATTTAATACTACGGATTCGTTATAACACCAAATCCGTTCGTTTAAGGCTTGGTCTCTTTGTATCAACATGCATAATAAAATACGAGTGTAAAATTTAGGGATAATATATGATCAACACATGAAATATCACGTATAAGGCCATATGGCCAAAACCCAAACTCTGTAATTTTTGCAGCAATCATATACGACGTAAAATTATGAACTGATGATAAAGAATTATATACAATATATATTAAAACACATTAAGACAACATCTTAACACATATATGCACATAACTCTTACAATTTAAATTACAGAGATTTACAGAAGACTTAGGAGTCATATTCATGGAAACTTTAAACGACGTAAATAAAAACTGGGTTAAAGAGATTACCCTCAAGCAATTCTTATGATTCTTCAATATCACAATTTCTTCTAACTCTTTCTAACAATTTTCTCAAACTCTCTCTATGTGATGTTTTTATCAAACTTAGAAGAATAATAGAAAAGAAGAAGACGTATGATAAATAGAAAAGGAACTGGCACACTGGTGGTCAGTTACCCAGTCATGGGTTAACTGTACATAACCTCCCTTAGTGCCATGTTTGGCTTAGCAAGAAAATAATTCAAAACCATTTAATTTAATAGAGCTTTATAATATAGTTTAATTAATGTCACACTCCTTTATAAAATAAATCAATATCTTATTTAATTTATTTTAAATAAAATATAATAATTTCTCATTAATTCACATAGTCACATACTTAAATTTCTCATTGATTAATAATATCAAATTATTAAATCTCTAATTAATAATTTGATTAATTAAAATAACATAGGCTTATTAAATATTTCTTTTAATACAAGAAGCTCACATAATGACATACTTCGAATAACAAAAATTCTTCACATTAATTTAGTAAATGTAACACATATAATTAAATTAATCTACCACAATTTCATCAATTAATTATTTAATCTAATAATTAAATCATCGAAAATATTTATTTACTTCAATAAATATTAAGAATTAAATTACAAAAATCTCGTTCGTCATAAACCATTTCATATGGCCCGATCGCAATTAATAAAACCAAAACAACAAAAATATTTTCACCCTTTTTCTTACAAAAACAAAAACAACAGAAACATTCCCACACCATTCCTGCCACATACAACGTTGAACCTCTTACACCAAGTTCGAACTACGCAGACCTGATCTCCTCTTCAATAGGAGTACGTAGGCAACCATTCATGGTGTGGTCTCACCCCCTACCAACCCTTGTCAGTTGGTACTGGAATCAAACATCAATCCACTACATTTCATTGGCTTCAGACCAAAGGGATGTAATTACATGAACTCCTCCCAAATAGGAGATTTGGCGGCCATCTAAGCTGCGGTCATACCTTGAAGAGCAACACCAATCCATAAGAGATAGAATTAACTAGGCTTCTCCTTAATAGAAGTGCTGGCGACCATCTGTGGTGTGGTCAATCTTAGAGAGGAAAGCCACACTCCTCTCTACAATGCCATGCTTAAACCAGTCCCAAGACACAAAAGATGGTAGGGATACATACAGATCGATGATCCATTCTGAACTATCCAGAGACAGCTCAATGTCCATCCACCTAAGAGGAATTCAGAATACAACAAGATCACAAGCCCTGAAGTAGCAGGCAAAATATCAAGCTAGTAGCAAAGCATATCTAAAAGGGAAGTGATTCAAAAATATATTTTCCTGTCATATATATAATGTTGTTTGATATATACAATGTAAACTGTACATGACAAAATGGTTAAGCTAGTCTGTGCAGGTAAATACAAGCTCATCTACAAGTCAGGGTATATGCGAGCTAACAAGCCCAACATAGCGTCCCTCTCAGAAGAAGGAGGTGAAGCTGTGGTCTCCTATGCGAGAATATCCACACGACCCAACAGATCTGCAGCCATCTGCATGGTGACCATATGCTCAATAATTTAAGCGCTCATCTCTGCAATCATGCCAGTGGTAAGGGACCTCACTGTAGTACAATCTGTGACGGCTACATCCCGAACAGATATAGCACTATCCCGCTCAACTATCACTGCATCTCTAGCTGATCTGGCCTCATCTCGCTCAACAACAGTGACATCTATACGAGCTAATGTCTCGTCTCTCTCTAATAGAGCTGCGTCTCTCCCATCAAGGACAGTCAACATCATAGATCGAGCCTTATCTCTCTCAAAGGTCATCAGATGAAGACTCTGCCTAAAGTACTGTGCCGAGTGCTGTATAATAACGGTACTGGTACTGGGAGAATCCAGAGGAAATACTGGCAACCCAACAGCAGGCTCCTCCTAGATGTAGGAATCGATGTCCTCTATGGGCTCTACATCATCTGACTCGCTATCCGGTACTGTGGATACTGCTGCAGCCGATAAAATCTCTGTCTCCATCTATGCAGAATACTCTGCAGAACAACCTGAATGACTGACAGAAAAAGCAGCTAGCTCACGCTGATCCCAACAAGCGTACACACGGGATCGATCTTCTGTTGAAAGAAAGCGAGAAGCTGAACGCTGACCTATCGCCCCCTCAAAAGGATGAAAATCCTAAAATTGGTCAAACTGTGACATCACGGCCAGTGGGTGATAAGTAGTCACGCCCCTCAAACCAGCCAGAGGGAGGAAGTACATGCCTGGATCATGAGTAATAAAGCTGTATGGTGAGCTAAGCCCCGAACACGATAATATGCTAAATGAATCTCTGATATCTGCCAAAAATGCGGACCAAGACAGAGCATCTATACACTCCGATAGCTGAAAGGAGTATGACTTGGCTATATCATGGGTGAACCAGTACCCATGCCGTCTAAGAGTGCCAATCGGTCTCAAGTGTGACATAAACCACACATATAGCATGACCGAGCTACCTGTGAACACTCCTGTTGGATAAGTACAGCAATAGGATGCTGACCGCAGGGTCTCTGCTACAATCATCGGTATAATGGTACGACCCTCCCTGAGAGCTCTCACCGCCATGATGACTCCGATGTCTATCTCATCCATGTATCGTGGCATATAGACATACAACAGTACACATAATAGCAGTACATCAACTCTGGCCAAATGCCAATGATCCTCCGGTGTGGTGAAATCCCCAGAATGTAGTGAATAGCTGTCCTTAGAGCCAAATCTGTCATATAAAAAATGCTGGGATATCACGTGGCCAGACGTCAGCTCATCCTGTACCACTCTGCGCCGTAATCCAGTGAGAGTCATGAACCGTCTACTCATGTCTCCCAAAGCCATATACACGTAAGGTCTGTCTAATGGCAGCATAGTCAATCATGCATACTCCTCCAGAGTAGGAGTCAACTCATGGGTCTTGAATCAGAAGACCTGCCTATCCGGTACCAAATGCTCTAGCATTCCGTCCACAAACCCTGCGGGAACTTGAAACATCAATAAGGTCATGGTATGCTGCAGCAAATGATCTACAGTCACCCTATCTGGTGGTGACATGCTATCATACCACGATCGCATACCTGATGCCACCCATGATGGTGGGGTATGATCCATACGGCTAACTGTCAAAGAAGACATCTGTGCGGGCTGTGTCATAAAACCATCCATGCGTCAATGCTGAATATCTTTGGACATACATACATATGCATAACATGATACATGCATAGCAGATAATAGATGGCAATATGATATAGGGAATGAAAAAACTGTGTATACATTCCTAAGTATATCAACATCTAATACATCATCTCTGTACAACTACAAATACAGGGAAATGGGGCACATACACCGTAATACTAACCGAGGCCTATCAAAAGATACAGCGAGAATGGGGCAGCCACCTAATAGCTAACAGAGGCCTACTCCACCCCTCCGGCTCGGTCCAGTTCGAGTTGCAAAGGAGTTCTTGCAGACTAAAAAGGTCAAATCGGGAATAAAAATGCCACTCGATTGAGCAAAATAACATGCAATCCTGGTCTTCTCAGATGAAACTTTGAGTCTTTACATCATTCATTGGTAGTCAATTGAACACGAGGTATACCCTGCCAATGATCTCATTTGTTATAAACCACATCCGGGAATACCTTGTACAGGTCCGATGCCGCCAACTCCGGGTCATTACCCTTAAAGATCAACGTGAATCCCCGACGGGGGTTAGAACGTGAGTCCCCGACGGGGGTTACAACGTGAGTCCCGATGGGGGTTACAATGTGAGTCCCCGATGGGGGTTACAACGTAGGTCCCCAACGGGAGTTACAACGTGAAGCCCCGGTAGGGGATTAAAACGCACAGCCGTTGACATACATATCAACGAAGGTCAAGCAGCCTTGACATTATCTCAGCCGATAGCGATTAAACCTAATAGAGCTCTAGAGCTATTCGAGGATTTCATGCTCGATTACTCATATTCCCCAGCGGATCCCCAGCGGGGGTCACAACACAATGCTCCGTTGATTCACACATCAACGAAGGTCAAGCAACCTTGACAATCTGCCCATAGAGTATCAGCCATTGATTCACACGTCAGCGAAGGTCAAGCAACCTTGACAATCTATCCCATAGGGTTTTTCAGCCATTGATTCACTGGTCGGTGAAGTACACGTCAACGAAGGTCAGGCATCCCTGACAGCATTTGCTGTTGGCAGTAAATCCAATAGAATCTTGTCATGTCCTGGTGATACCAACCAGGAAAGGTCAACGTCATCAAGGAGGATCGATGATGGAATATGTTATACACATCCTCAAACAGATCAAGCTTTATCCCCACAGATCTCTTACACATAAGAGGTACATCTTCAGGATCAAGTCATTATCCAGGAAGTTGGTGATAACTCCAACATCAACATCCTAACAAATTCGGATTACACATCAAATCTGGTTATCATTGCCAATCCCCAGTTGAAGCAATAGGGAGCCAGCAATCACCCCCATCATGTTGGGCCATAACCCCGTACACATGCATCATATATTTGCATCATGTTACTATATATAGTACCATAGTTGTCCTGTGGCATTTCAAGTGTCTATGATTCTTTTTCCTACCCATGCATCGCCATGCATGAGTATGATAAAGAGGGGCATCTGTAGACACTCAAAATTTTTTGTACACCTGTCACTGACATTGTAGGAGGAAATATTCATCTTTTAAGAGGGAACCCTGAAAGACAATCCATATCCATACCAGATACTACCGGAAGTTCAGCATCAACCCCGAAACACACTCTGGGAGTAACAAATCTAAACTCGGATATAACCCCGAGGCGTACAGATCCAATACTGGAACACACACCAGAGAAGACCGATCAATCTCGGAGATAGCCTCGAGATATCCAGTCTCAGTCCCAACCATGGGAATAGCCACCAACCTTGGTGATAACCCCAAGGAATGCAGTTTCGGCGATAACCCCGAAAATGCTTGTTTCAAATGCGACCAGCTTCAATCTTGGCGCTCACAATGAGATACTCTGTACCAACCCAGAGATAACACTGGGAGGACAGGCACACCTCAAAGATGACAATGAGGACCTTCGACAATCGCAGCAGTCCAATCTCAGCGAAGCCTTGAGCAACGTCTGCTTTATCAGCCCAATTCAGCGATAACACCAGTGAGGGCAACATCGTCATCTCGCCAACACGATGCCACGCCACATCGTCTCGACATTTCATACACATCTCTACGCAACGATGTCCCACAAGAATCAAGGATAACCAATCCCGAGTGACTATTGTGCGGGATAACGGATAGAATTTGAAGCTTGAAGACTGGAGGGCCTCGTCCCATCTTCAATGACTTCATACAAACTCTAATCCTATGTCATTGTACAACTCTCGACAACGGCGGTCCGAAATAGGTCCTGTATACCTCAATCGGATGCCCAGATTAGACTTCTGAAAGTTCAAGTGGACATTACAGTGCCCGAGTGCACGTACTACGAGATGACTTGACCCAAAAAAGCCAGGCCCACCCAGGTTACCTCTGGTACACCTGCGGCTCTACCCTCTATAAATAGAGGGCTTAGGGTGGCCATTTTTTAAGAGAAAACGACGAGGAAGCCCTGCCCAATTTGCTCTGCACTTACCCCATACAGTGTACTTTCTCATTTTAAATACATGTGAGCTCATATATAGCTACTTTTGTACCTACAAAAGCCAGTGTTTACCCACTTTAAAGATATAGAAGTCTTCTTTGGCAGTCAACTGTAAGCCTTCTCACACACTTTAAAGCCTTTCTCTTCATCTCTGCACACACCCTTCTTCACGTTGAGAGTCGTGTTGCGCGCATTTGCCCGAACTTTGGTCCGTGGTTTTATTTCATATATATATATATATATATATATATATATATATATATATATATATATATATATATATATCCGGATTAACATTATCGAGTTATGCCTCGATTGAGCCTAGACTTCGGTCTGGAGCGTTTATTTGCTTTTCTATATATATATTTATATATATATGAACTGTGTGTCAAACTTTGTTCGATGAGCCTAGATTTCGGTCTGCTACGTTTACTACTTTAATATATATATATATATATATATATATATATATATATATATATATATATATATATTAACTGTGTGTCAGACTCTGTTCGATGAGCCTGGATTTTACATCCGGTGCGTTTATTCGTTTTTTTATATATATACTTATATATATGAACTATTGTTGAACTCTGTTCGATGAGCCTGGATTTTACATCCGGTGCGTTTATTTGCTTATATATATATATATATACTTATATATATGAACTGTTGTCGAACTCTGTTCGATGAGCCTGGATTTTACATCCGGTGCGTTTATCGCTTTTATATATATATATATATATATATATATATATATATATATATATTCGTCCTGCCTGGAGTTTACTTTGTGGCAGTTGATCGCTTTGTATAGCTTTCTTTACATTTTATCTCGCCTAGAGTTCCCTTCGTGGCGGTTGACCATATTTACAGCTTTATTTACGTTTCGTCGCGCCTGGAGTTTCCTCCGTGGCGGTTGATAGCTTTTACAGCTTTATTTACATTTCAGATCCCCCATGGAGGTGCTTCGTGGTTGGTGATCATGTCTGTATATATATATTTACAGCTTTTATATATATACCTGCTTACTGCTTTCATACAAATTGCAGTAGCATGTGCACCTAGGAATCATGTGATCACAGATTCAACCTATTGGATCTAGATTCAGTTCCCGTGATTGACGTTTTCAGCTGTGAGCAGCTTGTAAATTATTCTGCGGTGTCTGAATTTCCTCAGATGGTTTCCATACCCACGAGGAAGTCGGCATTATTTTGTACATTATTTTCGTACGGATTGTGACGCCCCCAAAATTAAGTATACATCACCCATTATGGGTCGTCAGATACAAAGTAAAGAATACAAATACAACTTACTAATACAACTGTCGTGTACAATACGACAAAACATAAACTGCGAATTTGAATACAAATATTATCTTCTAGAGAGTATTCATACTCAAAAGGAGTCCTCATTACATTTATTAACACACTATTACATAGAATAGTGAGGACTACTAACTAATACTATCATTCGAACCATCACTCCATTCCCCGACTTGCCCCAGCTACGTTCTCATTTCCTGAAGAGAACAGTGACAGAAAGGGTGAGCTCAACTAGCCCAGTAAGAAATATTATGACTAAGATAATGCATAATAAATTATCATTATCCTTCAACAATGATAATTTGATAAAATATAATAGACATCAAGTTTAACTGCAGCAAAACAAGCAATCCATTAAAAGAGTCAAGTAGAAAATAAACTCTACTATCTTTTATGATTTAAAAGGTTTTTCAACACTGTGATCGCTCGGACTCAACTTAATAAAATAATCCACGTCATCGAATCACCCCTGCACTACGGCCAAGGATATTCGTGTATTCATTAATGGTCATGATCATGCCAACAACTGTCCATCAATGCACTACGGGCCAATGAGGACTTTTACCACATCATTTGTAACATTACGGTCATGATTATACCGAATAATCCCTGGTCATAATCATACCAAGTCCATCTATGCACTACAGGCCACAGATGACTTTCAACATTTTATAAACATGAGGATGATGACAATGATATAAGAATTCAATAAAACAAGTTCAAGAATTAATTTATCCAAGAATTAACAACGTCCAAATTGTCAACATGATACTGCTTTGTGGAGTAAAATTCAAGAATGCTTAGAAGAATATTTTCATGAAAAGATACTGGATGAAACGCAATTATCAAGGATATTCCACAAATTTCATGGAGTATAGAAGTCAAAACTTAACCAACTGAGTATAATAAAGAATGGAATAACAAAAAAATCACCATGCATGCGATAGACCGCCCAGACAGGTTATTTCAACAGAATAATAAATAATGGAACCAGGTCCGGCGTAAAACGCACAGACAGGATATTCCAACAGAATAATAATAAAGACGGAACCAGGTCCGGTGTAAAATACACAGACAGGATGTTCCAACAGAATAATAATAAAGACGGAACCAGGTCCGGTGTAAAACACACAGACAGGATGTTCCAACAGAATAATAATAAAGACGGAACCAGGTCCGGTGTAAAACACACAGACAGGATGTTCCAACAGAATAATAATAAAGACGGAACCAGGTCCAGTGTAAAACACACAGATAGGATGTTCCAACAGAATAATAGAAGAATGTCACCAAGTATAGGGTAGACCGCGTATACAGGTTATTCCAACAGAATAATAAGAAATAGAATAACAACAGTTCTCTTCATGAATAAGAAAGAATAACACTCCTTACCGTTTTAAAGAAAAGCTGAAATAAGGAAGTAGTTAAGTAGCAGAATACTCTTCTTCTCTCTCTCTCTATAGTTTCTCTCTCTAGAGTTCAGTGAATTCGTAAGAAATAATGAAGGAATGAGCTGCTATTTATAGAAAAAGATAATGCATAGTAACTAATCCATGAACGGGCCAGATTGATTACTTTAATCTGACGGTCCATATTTAAAAAAAAAATCTTTTAAATAAAATATAATATATTCTATTTATAGAATAACTTTAATAAAGTATTCTGTTTTATATAAAAAGATGTTTCTGTTTTATTACGTTAATAATACGAATAAAACAAAACGTCATTATCGCTAAATAATTCATATTATAAACTGACAATAATTGAATCAAACTGAGTGACTTCTCACATAAGCATTAATAATCAATACCGTGTGCTACTATGCAACCACACGTATTACTGTACTTTTACTACCGAGTAGTTCAACAGTATCAATGGTAAAACTTTCGCCGTTATTTTTAATAAAATATTTTTGTCATTTTCTCAATCCGACAATAATTCCCTGTTAAAACGAATATTTCCCGACCAATCGAATATTATATAACAACTTGCGTACTTTGCAAAATTTATAAATATTACCCACAACTATAACATTATATCAAATTAACTCCATAATATTCAAAAATGATATTTATAGAAAATTCATCTTTATTTATAAAAGTTGGGGTCTTACAACCTCCCCTTCTTATGAAATTTCGCCCTCGAAATTAGGGTACGTACCTGGTATGTCAAAGAGGTAAGGATACCTTGATTTTATTTCAGATTCTAACTCCCATGTCATTTCCTCAACATCGTGGTTTCTCCACAAAACTTTGACTTGAGGTATAACCTTGGAGCGTAGAATATGTTCCTTCTTATCCAAGATTTGAACATGAACTTCTTCATACGTCAAATCCTCCTCTATTTCGTCCGGTTCTAACTCAATAATGTGGTTCGGGTCTTCCACATATTTACGTAACATGGATATGTGAAAAACGTTATGAACACGAGACATACTTGGCGGTAAAGCGAGTCTATAAGCCACAGTTCCTACTCGATCGAGGATTAAAAATGGACCGATGAATCGAGGATTGAGCTTTCCTCTCTTTCCAAATCTCGTAACTCCTTTCCATGGAGCAACACGTAAGAACACATGATCTCCTACATCAAATTCCACGTCCTTTCGATGAAGATCAGCATAACTCTTTTGTCGATCTTGTGAGATTTTTATACGTTGTCGGATCGTTTGAATCTTTTCTGTAGTCATACGTACCAACTCCGGTCCCAACAACGTTGCTTCACCCACCTCATCCCAGCATACTGGAGAACGACATTTTCTTCCATACAATGCTTCGAATGGAGCCATGCCAATACTTGCTTGATAATTGTTGTTGTAGGAAAACTCCACCAATGGTAAGAACTTGTCCCAACTTCCCTTGAAGTCAAGGACACAGAGTCTTAATAAATCTTCTAGAGTTTGAATAGTCCTCTCTGATTGTCCGTCCGTCTGAGGATGATATGCCGAACTAAATCGTAAATCTGTGCCCATAGCTTTTTGTAAACTAACCCAAAATCGTGAAGTGAATCTTGGGTCTCGATCAGAAACTATGGATACTGGCATACCATGCAGTCTTACAATCTCGTTTATGTACATACGAGCAAGACGTTCAAGTGTATAAGTTTCTCGTATCGGTAAGAAATGAGCAGACTTGGTCAATCTATCAACAATGACCCAAATCGCATCAATACCCTGAGAAACCCCAGGAAGACCGGTAACGAAATCCATGGTAATGTGCTCCCACTTCCATTTTGGAATTTCAAGTGGTTGCAATGGACCTTTTGGTACTTGATGCTCTGCTTTGACTCGTTGACAAGTTAAACACCTTGAGATAAACAGCGCTATCTCTCTCTTCATATTGCTCCACCAAAATGTATGACGAAGATCATGATACATTTTGGTACTTCCAGGATGGATTGCAAACGGTGTGTTGTGCGCCTCCATCATGATTTCATACTTTAAATCAGGGTTGTTAGGAACACAAAGTCTGGAGTTGACTCGAAGTATTCCTTCTTCATCGATTCTTGCTTCCGGCATAGCACCTTCTTGCACTTTCTTCCTCATACGCATCAGCTCCAGGTCTGTAGCTTGAGCAGCTTTAACTTTATCGATTAAAGTTGGTTCTACTCGTATATTCGCCATCATCACATGGGTCCCTGGAGTCTTTAACTCTATCTCCATCCTTTGCAAGTCACACAAAATGGGCCTTTACGTTGTTAATATTGCACTTGTACCCGCATATGATCTTCTACTCAATGCGTCAGCTACCACGTTCGCTTTTCCAGGATGGTATTGAATGGTATGATCATAATCTTTCAACAGTTCAAGCCAACGTCGTTGTCGCATGTTGAGTTCCTTTTGAGTGAAGAAATATTTGAGGCTTTTATGATCCGTAAAGATCTCCACCTTCTCCCCATACAAGTAATGCCTCCAAATTTTAAGTGCAAAGACAACAGCTGCCAACTCTAGATCATGAGTAGGATAATTCCTCTCATATTCCTTGAGTTGTCTTGATGCATAGGCTATGACTTTTTCATGTTGCATGAGAACGCATCCCAACCCTTTGCTCGAAGCATTACTGTAGATGACAAATCCCTCCGAGCCAGATGGTATTGTTAGAACAGGTGCTGAAATGAGTCTCCTCTTGAGTTCTTGAAAACTCTTCTCACATTCTTTGCTCCAACCAAACTTTGTATCTTTTCGAGTCAGCTGAGTTAATGGAGTAGCGATTCGAGAAAATCCTTCCACGAATCTCCGATAATAACCAGCTAAACCAAGAAAGCTACGTACTTCGGTCACTGATTTAGGTTGCTCCCAGCTTTGAATAGCTTCAATCTTTGTCGGGTCAACCGATATTCCACGACTTGATACTACGTGCCCAAGGAATGCTACCTCTTCCAACCAGAACTCGCATTTCTTCAACTTGGCATAAAGCTTGTATTCACGAAGCTTTTGGAGTACCAGCCTCAAGTGTTGCTCATGATCTTCACGGCTTTTGGAATAAATAAGGATGTCATCAATAAAGACGACCACAAAGTGATCCAAATATTCCTTGAATACCCAGTTCATCATATCCATGAAGGCAGCAGGAGCATTAGTCAATCCAAAGGACATGACTAGGAATTCATAATGCCCGTACCGAGTTCTTAAAGTCGTCTTTGGAATATCCTCAGTTCTAACCTTCAGCTGATGATATCCAGAACGAAGATCGATCTTTGAAAAGAATTGTGCTCCTTGCAACTGGTCAAACAGGTCATCAATACGTGGCAATGGGTACCTGTTTTTGATGGTGACATGATTCAACTCCCGATAATCAATACAAAGTCGCATACCTCCATCTTTCTTCTTCACGAATAGCACAGGAGCACCCCAAGGAGAAGTACTAGGACGAATAAAGCCAATGTCTAACAATTCCTGCAGTTGGATCTTTAACTCCTGAAGTTCAATAGGAGCCATTCGATATGGGGCTTTGGAAATGGGTTTTGTACCGGGTTCAAGGTCGATACAAAATTCAATTTCACGCTCTGGGGTAGGCCAGGAAGTTCTTCAGGGAATACGTCAGGAAATTTATTAACAATAGAAATATCATTCAAAACTGACGTATTTTTGTTTAGATCCGTGACATGAGCTAAGAAAGCTTGACATCCGTTTTTCAATAAACGAATAGCTTTATGGCTTGAGATGACAGCGATTGATTTTAATGGTTTGGTTGCTTGAATTCGCATAATAGGTCGATTAGGAATATGAAAGCTAACAACCTTACGAAAATAATCAATTTTTGCATGATGAGTAGTTAACCAATCAATCCCTAGAATCACGTCAAATACAAGTATTTTTAATGAAATCAGATCGACAGGTAATGTGTGGGTACCAACTTGAACCAAAAAAGACTTATAAACCGTGGATGTAATGAAGGTTTCTCCCAATGGAGTTTCAACAGATAAATCAAAGTCTAATTTCTCCGGAGTCAAATTTAATCGATGAGCGCAAGTAGGAGAAATAAAAGAATGGGTAGAACCGGTATCAAATAAAGTATAGACTTCGTTAGAGTTTATGATAAGCTTACCCGTGATGACCTCATTCGGGTTCCTTGCTTTCTGGGAGGTCACAACAAACGCTCTCCCTTGCACTACCGGTTTTGACTTTTTTGGGACGGCCTTTGGTGTCTCCATCTTGGCTGAACTTGTTTTTGGTAAACGACAAAATCGAGCTAAATGACCTTCTCTTCCACAATTATAACATGCTTTAGACGGCATCGCGCAGTTTGGACTGATGTGCCCCTCCCCTCCGCATTTGAAACATATGATAGGTGGTCGTTCTCCTTCCTTAACAACGGGTGCTGGTGCTGACGTCTTTCCATCATTGTTGAATCTCCTCTTCTTGAAATGACCATTCTTATTGTTTTGGCCCTGATTACCACCGAAGTGGTTACCATTTCTGGCCTGTTGATTCCCTCCACGCTTGTTGTCACCGCTTCGATGACTGCTCTCACTGGTATTATCATTTTGCCGACTGCTCTCTTTTGGTTGCGTTGACTCGTTATCGCGCTCCACTAACTGAGCCCTATTCACAACATCTGAATACAAACACAGTTTATGAGAAATAAGATGTTGACGTATCTCAGGTTTCAAACCTCGCAAAAACATTCGCGTCATTCGCTCTTCATTATCCACCAAGTGGGACGCAAACCGGGATAACTCAGCAAATTTAGCCTCATACTGCGACACGGTCATATTATTCTGCTCCAATTTGATGAACTCCACCTCCTTCATGTGACGAACACTTTCGGGAAAGTATTTGTCATTGAACAGCTCTTGGAACTTCTCCCAAGACATCTTCAGTGCGGCAGGTTGAGTACGCTTAATCGATTCCCACCAGTAATCTGCCTCTCCTCGCAACATAAAGGCGGCAAAGGGAACCTTTTGCTCCTCGGAGCATCCCAAGACATCAAATATCTTGGTAATCTGCTTTATCCATGTTTCCGCTATAAGTGGTTTTGGCTCTCCCTTAAACTCTGGTGGTCCCAGCTCCTTGAACTGTTTAGCGGTGACCGTCCGAGAGTTTTCAGTGTTTCCACCTATATTTTGGACAGGAGCCGCTCTCGCCTGCTGTTGCATGAACTGCATAAAGTTTCTGAACATTCCATCATTCATCATCTGGTCAGTGTTGTTGTTTGCATGAGGATTGTCACCTTCCTGATGCACATTATCCTGATTATTGATATGTGGTGAATCAACAGTCGCATGTGCTCCATTGCTATTCTCAACATTCTCAGATGCCATTTTCAGATACTGCCACAAAATAAAAGTTAATTGATATGTCATATATTATCCTTATATTATGACCGACCAATTAAATACCATGCAAATAAACTTAGGTAGGTCATACTAGCGAAGGAATTCACCGTCTCTCCCCTCCTAGTTCTATTCTCACATCTTAGCCATGGATCATATCCCTAAGCTCTGATACCAACTGTGACGCCCCCAAAATTAGGTATACATCACCCATCTTGGGTCGTCAGATACAAAGTACAGAATACAAATACAACTTACTAATACAACTGTCGTGTACAATACGACAAAACATAAACTGTGAGTTTGAATACAAATATTATCTTCTAGAGAGTATTCATACTCAAAAGGAGTCCTCATTACATTTATTAACACACTATTACATAGAATAGTGAGGACTACTAACTAATACTATCATTCGAACCATCACTCCGTTCCCCGACTTGCCCCAGCTACGTTCTCATTTCCTGAAGAGAACAGTGAAAGAAAGGGTGAGCTCAACTAGCCCAGTAAGAAATATTATGACTAAGATAATGCAGAATAAATTATCATTAGCCTTCAACAATGTTAAACTGATAAAATATAATAAACATCAAGTTTAACTGCAGCGGAACAAGCAATCCATTAAAAGAGTCAAGTAGAAAATAAACTCTACTATCTTTTATGATTTAAAAGGTTTTTCAACACTGTGATCGCTGGGACTCAGCTTAATAAAATAATCCACATCATCGAATCACCCCTGCACTACGGCCAAGGATATTCGTGTATTCATTAATGGTCATGATCATGCCAACAACTGTCCATCAATGCACTACGGGCCAATGAGGACTTTTACCACATCATTTGTAACATTACGGTCATGATTATACCGAATAATCCCTGGTCATAATCATACCAAGTCCATCTATGCACTACAGGCCACAGATGACTTTCAACATTTTATAAACATGAGGATGATGACAATGATATAAGAATTCAATAAAACAAGTTCAAGAATTAATTTATCCAAGAATTAACAACGTCCAAATTGTCAACATGATACTGCTTTGTGGAGTAAAATTCAAGAATGCTTAGAAGAATATTTTCATGAAAAGATACTGGATGAAACGCAATTATCAAGGATATTCCACAAATTTCATGGAGTATAGAAGTCAAAACTTAACCAACTGAGTATAATAAAGAATGGAATAACAAAAAAAATCACCATGCATGCGATAGACCGCACAGACAGGTTATTTCAACAGAATAATAAATAATGGAACCAGGTCCGGCGTAAAACATACAGACAGGATATTCAAACAGAATAATAATAAAGACGGAACCAGGTCCGGTGTAAAACACACAGACAGGATGTTCCAACAGAATAATAATAAAGACGGAACCAGGTCCGGTGTAAAACACACAGACAGGATGTTCCAACAGAATAATAATAAAGACGGAACCAGGTCCGGTGTAAAACACACAGACAAGATGTTCCAACAGAATAATAATAAAGACGGAACCAGGTCCAGTGTAAAACACACAGACAGGATGTTCCAACAGAATAATAGAAGAATGTCACCAAGTATAGGGTAGACCGCGTATACAGGTTATTCCAACAAAATAATAAGAAATGGAATAACAACAGTTCTCTTCATGAATACGAAAGAATAACACCCCTTACCGTTTTAAAGAAAAGCTGAAATAAGGAAGTAGTTAAGTAGCAGAATACTCTTCTTCTCTCTCTCTATAGTTTCTCTCTATAGTTTCTCTCTCTAGAGTTCAGTGAATTCGTAAGAAATAATGAAGGAATGAGCTGCTATTTATAGAAAAATAGAATGCATAGTAACTAATCCATGAACGGTCCAGATTGATTACTTTAATCTGACGGTCCATATTTAAAGAAAAATCTTTTAAATAAAATATAATATATTCTATTTATAGAATAACTTTAAGAAAGTATTCTGTTTTATATAAAAAGATGTTTCTGTTTTATTATGTTAATAATACGAATAAAACAAAACGTCATTATCGCTAAATAATTCATATTATTAACAGACAATAATTGAATCAAACTGAGTGACTTCTCACATAAGCATTAATAATCAATACCGTGTACTACTATGCAACCACACGTATTACTGTACTTTTACTACCGAGTAGTTCAACAGTATCAATGGTAAAACTTTCGCCGTTATTTTTAATAAAATATTTTTGTCGTTTTCTCAATCCGACAATAATTTTGTTGTGGGGTCCACCAATGATTGTGTCGTTATACGAATATTCCCTGACCAATCGAATATTATATAACAACTTGCGTAATTTGCAAAATTTATAAATATTACCCACAACTATAACATTATATCAAATTAACTCCATAATATTCAAAAATGATATTTATAGAAAATTCATCTTTATTTATAAAAGTTGGGGTCTTACACGGATGTCTCACATCTTTAAAATAAAATCAATCAAGCCGAACATTTAATAAAATTGGAGTGTAAAAGGTCTCAATTACTATTGAGCATCAGGGTTTAAAAAACCTCTTTTATAAAACATCACTGCCATATCTTGCTTAAAATTAAATTTTTACATAAATTCAAACCCTGTGTATATAGGTGCGGATGAGGCCTCACACTACTTCCAAATAACGGCACATTGACCCACACACATATATTCAGATAATAGTTTCTTGAAAAGAGGCGGTCACCGTGGTAACACGGATGTCGGGGGGTGCCTAAAACCTTCCCTTCGCATAACCAAGTCCCTGGACCCTAATGAATCTCGGTTTCACCGAACCATTTAACAGTGTCACATCACTGGGTCAATGTGCAAACCTTTTCTCGGTTGTGTTGGTACAACCATTTAAAAAATCAACTGACGAATCTTAACAGTCCATCGTCGACATTATACATGTCAGACATTTTTCACTTGTTTTTTCAAATAAATCTCACCTAAAATGAGAACACCAAATAACAAGTAATGGAAAGGGACAATAAAAAATCCCGATGTCGACAACAATCACACGCTATTATGATTAGGTCTAAACTCATGCTTCATCTCTTGAGTTCATATAGGTTCACAAAGAATTAGTGATCAGGCAACTCATAAAGTAAGCATAAACCATAATAGACTAACTGAAAATAGCATCATTAAATTAAAATAGAAGCATGACAATCTTCACTACGCAAAAAGATTCATCATAGGCTTAATAAGAGAATTTAGTTCATAGCTAATGAATTAAAAATTGAAAACATTAAAGAATTAAGCATCCTGAATACACAGCTGAATTTGAAGAATGAAAACAGTAAAAAGAACCACCGCTTTTCTTCAATTCCTTCTCAATCTTCGTGCTCCAACCACCTTGCGTCAATTCCTCTAAAATCTTCTCAAAATTAGGGTTAGTTAATTGTGATGTTTGATGATGAATTATGATCAATGATAATCCTTCTCTGTAACTGAATCGACCTTTTATCTTGTTCCAATCACGTACTGATTCCAAAAGCTCACCAACTCTAGAAGTAGAATTGCAACAGAAGACTGCAAATCCTGCCGCGCACCCCTGCCCATGATTATAAAACGGGAGGTTTCTGGGTACGAGCTAGAATGAATGAGTTAGAATTTTCAAGACGGAAATAAAATTTTTCTAGTAATAAAAATATTTCTGAGGAAAAAGACAAAATATACACTATTCACTCGACGAAACCCTAAGGGTTAGTGTTTGAATAACCTAAGCTTTTTTGAGAGATCGGTATGTCGAAATGACTTTCCATTGAAAGATTTGACGATAAGATGTTGTGAAAAGTTAAGTTAGCCGATAAAAGATTTTCTCAAAAAACGTGAAAAATCGGACGAAATAAAAACAACGAAAAGTACTGTTATGTACTTTTTATTCGTTTAACTACGTTAAGGGAAAATGTGAAGGAAAACACTTATCATCAAAAAAGTGTTTTTTAGGTTTTCAAAGTTCTAAAGAATGCGTAAAAAGTAAATCTGTAGAGGAAAGACAAATTATCCAAAAATATTTAGATTCCGAGAATCGCAGTTTTTCGAACTGTCGGACGAATTTCGCAAGACAGAAGCATGAAGCTTCCAAGAGAAGCTTTGTGAATATTAAGGAGGTTAGTTAAGGAGGTGGGAATAGTAACTTTAGGAGCAAAATGATTATTTTGCCCCTAGCCTTGGTTTTCGATATAAGGAGAGCCTTAACTCATTTGTTGGTGATTTAAAAATCACCAACACTTGAGAGAGAGAAGTTAGTTGAGGAGGAAAATGAAGAGGAAAAGCTAGCCTGAGTGCAAACTTTGTCCAACGGAAGAAGATTAAAGAAGAAAGGTAATCCAAAACCTAATCTAATATAAATTTTCTTTAAGTTTTCTATATCAATATACATAGCTTAATGAAAACAGAAGTAAATGATTTTAAGAATGATTTTCATATGATTGAAATCATGAGAAACATAAGAAATAAAAATTAGAAGTTTAGTTTATAAATTTCTTAAAAGCTTTCTTAAGAAAGTGTGAATTTCGTAATGAATTTGAACGATCCGAATGAATCATATAAACGATTCAATGAAATAAGTAAGGAATGGTGTTTTATAATACCAAATTCCAAGAAAAAGTGAAATCATAATGAAAGAATCGATTAAAAATGAGGAATGAACGAAGAACGCGAAGAACACACGAAGAACACGAAGAACGTTATTGATTGACACATTTAAAACTATCATAGTTAGAACTTGTTGTTGATGGAAAAGTTTAAAACTATTATGTATAAGTTAGATGTTTATTGCTTGGTTAGGAATGATAGAAACGTTCATGAAAAACGGGTTGAACTTAGCTATAACAAAGTTATGGCGAAAATTTCATAAAAGACGAAAGAAAAGTAGAAAGTATATAAATGAACTCGAATGTGTAGGGTTTAAGAATGTAAGAAAATGTAGAAAACGTGAGTCGTGGACTCAAGAATGAACGAATTCCTAGTTTGGATGACCGAATTACGGACGAACGAACGAAGAACATTAATAACGTAAAATGAACGAATGATGAAATTTAAGCCAATCAAATGACATGTTAACGGATTCAGAATAAAATTATGTCCAAGGAAAGTTGAAGTATGTAATGAGAGTAAGAAGATGGCTTTGGAATAATCTCGTTCCGAGTTATAACAAAGGAATTATGAGATTTCAAAAGTAGGCGTCTCAAACATGTTCAACACTTAGAATTTTTATTTTGAGTATTCGTATTGGCGTCGCAACGCTAGTTATGCCTTGTGAGGCTACGCCGCAGCGCCAGCCCGGGGACTCAGCTACTGCTAAAATGCACATCAGCGCTAATTTTAATAAAGGAAGTGGCACATCAGCCCGGGGACTTAGCTACTGGAGATTTTTATTGTCCAACTTTTTGGATTGTAATTAAAGGGAAAGCATGAATTAAATATTCATGATGAAAAATATCCATAATGATGATTAAAACCTTGAGTTTGACGATGAAACGTCGAATAAAGGTTATAAAATGGTGAACGCGAATTACTTAACCGATATCGGGGGATCGTGGTCGCGATAAAACAAACGTGTGGGATTGCTATGATTGTGCTTCCTTAGACGTTGAGTGACGAGGGTGATATATAACATTTCGATGTTATGATGTCTTAATGAGAGATAAGTGTTGGGATAGTGCATATTTTGATTTGATGTTTAAATATAAATGCTCATGATTATTTGTAAAGTTCTTCAAGGAATATATGTACAAGGACTTAGTGATAGATCAAATTTGTTAGGTTGATCTAAGCTCTTAATGTGTATCATTCTGTAAATGAATGTATAGATAGAGAGATCAAAGCTGTTAGGTTGATCTTGAGATGTAATAGATAGGCTTTGAAGAGATCGTAGTGTATCAAGCTGATCAAGATTACAGAAGCCAAGGCAGAACATAGAGCTTCGAGGATCATAGTGTGCCTGCCGTAAGGGCCTCTTCGGAAATCGTAGAGTGGTCCCAACGTTTGCCGAGCCAACTCAGAGATCGTAGTGTGCTCTCGAAAACGTAGAGCTTACAAAGTTAGCAAGTGAAGATCGTAGTGTGCAAGTCATTAAGAGAAATCGTAGTGCTCTTGATTGATGGAATCAGACCAAGCACCAAGGTAACAAGACACCATGATCTGTATCATAGAGTATAATTTGTCGTGTGTCAGAAGCATCGAGCCCTACCTTTTGTTTGTTTGAAGATACATCTCCAACAAATATGGAATGGGTTTCAAACGTTGAAGTGCCCACCAGTTCTAACAGTACAAAAGATATCCTTAGTATGCAACAAAGAAGCGTATTGAAGAAGCTAAAAAAGTACCATTGGTAAGAGAAAAACACCTTTTCAGGTGCTAGGTGAGAAAGCAGTCTGCTGTGTCAGTGGGCCAGAATGCAATTCAGAAGATGTA
This sequence comes from Panax notoginseng, assembly GCA_016801055.1. NCBI lineage: Eukaryota > Viridiplantae > Streptophyta > Magnoliopsida > Apiales > Araliaceae > Panax > Panax notoginseng. The sequence continues at coordinate 66,650,503 of CM029017.1, read as the reverse complement.
CAGAAAAGTCTCCATCAAAGTACAGAAATGTCAAACGCATTTAATGCTTCAATGGATGGATCAAACGGATAGATTTCAAGATCATATATATGCAAAAGATATGCAGATGAAAGAAGTAAGCAAGCATTGAACAAAAACGTACAAGAACTCTCAACGCCCAACTCTACGATCTGACAAAAAGAAAAGCTTGCTCAGCTACTCAGTTCTTTCGAACAAGTGCTTAACAACAACTGAGTAGCAACCATCAAGAACTCAACAACTACCAATCAACTGAAGTAAGAGTTCCAAGTCAGAAGGACTTGAAGAGTTCTAAGTGAACTGTGAAGAGCCAAGTCTGCTGGACTTGAAGAGTTCAAGAGTGAACTAAGAAGTTCCTAGACTGCTGGTCTAGAAGGAATCTGTGTGATTGAGAAAGTGTAAAAGACATCCTTAGTGGATTTCCTACTCGAGGAGTAGAAGAGTGGACTAGGAGCTTTAAGTGCTCTGAACCACTTAAAATGACTGTGTCTATTACATTCTTACTATAACTGTCATATCTGCCATAACTGCTATAACTGCCTCACTCTCGTAAACTCACTATCTTAAGGGAGATTAAAACAAATATTAATTCCGCTAAGTTTTAATCATTATCAACTAACAAGTTAAAGAGAAAAGATTTTTAAATATCTATTCAACCCCCACCTTCTAGATAACTATTGTGCCTCCGGGAACTAACAATTGATATCAGAGCAGGTTCTATTATACAGCCTACAAAGCTTTAGTAGATCCAATGGCACACTTACCAAGTGAATCAAGGGCTGGAGGAGGCAACAAGCCACCAATGTGCAACAAAGATAAATTTGCAAACTGGAAAGTTAGGATGCAAGCATACATGGACTCAATAGATGAAGATCTATTTGAGACTGTTCAGAATGGGCCCTATGTTCCAACAAAGCTTGCACCAACCACAGACGATCCAAACAGAATACAAATCAAAGTCAAAGAGGAGTGGACAGACAACGAGAAGAGAGCTGTCCAACTCGACAAGAAGGCTAAGAACATTTTGTTTCAATCATTAGAAGATGATCTATTTGAAAATGTGGTCAACAGCAAAATAGCAAAGGAGGTGTGGGAAGCACTACTCATCATGCATGAAGGAACGGAAGAAGTAAGAGAAAATAAACAATATCTCCTAACATAGCAATATGAAATGTTTGCACACGTTCAAGGAGAGAACGTCACTGCCACCTACGAGAGATTCAACATTCTACTCAACTCTCTATGAGCATATGGAAAGATCTATCCAAATAAAGATCTAATCATAAAGTTCATGAGAGCCTTACCAAGCAGATGGGATGCCAAAACCACTGCCATCAGAGAGTCAAAGAATCTACATGAGATGACTGTCCAATAACTATATGGCAACCTTCTGACATACGAATTGGAGCTGTCTCAACGAGCAGAAACTCTATCAGAAGGAAGAAAGAAGGATAAGGGTGTTGCTCTCAAAGTAACTGAAAGTACCTCAAAGGTCAACACTGAAATTGACCCTGACTATGATGAAGATGATGATGAGGACTTTGCAATGCTGGTAAAAAGACTAAGAAGGTTCATGCGTCAAGGCAAAACCAGCAAACTAAAGAAGGTCAGCAACTACAGTAGCCAGGAGCAAATGAATGATCTATGCTACAACTGCAAGAAGCCTGGCCATTTCATTGCCAACTGCAACAAATCTCTCAGGAAAGAACTGAAGAAGAAATCACATGCAAAGAAGGAATACAAATGTAACAAAAGGCCTCAGAAGAAAGAAAAAGGCCTTGTAGCTAGAGGATCGTGGAGTGATTCAGACAATGACTCAAATCCTGAATCTGGAGATGATGAAGACACTCAAATGGCTAATCTGTGCCTAATGGCCAAACATGCAAAGAACAAACTGAACTCCAACATACATGAAGTAAGTATCGATGATGTATTTGATTTCAACTCTCCTGATGTAGACATTAATGATTTAAGAACTGCACTGCATGGCATAACAACTGATCTACATCAATACATGAAATGGTTCAGAGTTCTGTCGAAGGATTATTCACTTCTTCAAGAGGAGAAAAAGAAAGTTCAAGAAGAGTTAGAAACAACTCTTCTAAGTACTAACTTTCTCTCCAAGCTTGAGGCTGAGAATGAGATCTTAAAACATACAAATGAGCTTAATGCACAAAGAGAGTCCAATCTAACCTCTAAAGTTGAGGAACTAGAAAAGACTATCTTTATATGGAACAAATCCTCATCATCCATGGACTCCTTGCTCTCTAGTCAGAGAAGTACATTTGACAGAACAGGCTTAGGCTTTGGGGAATCCACCTTAGAGCCATGTGTGGAAAATATAAAGGAAACTAGCACTGGTAATGCTTCAAATTTTAGTAGAGGTATTACATTTGTGAAATCCTCATAGAAGGAAGAACCAGCTCAACCTTGTTCCACCGTTTCCATCCATACTTCAAGGAGTAACAGATCTCATGCTGGCCTGGGCTTCAGAAAAGAGAAGAGTAACCCATCCTCTACTCACCAACCTCTAAGGATCGTAGAGTTAAATAAAACCAACTCTACGAACCAACTGGGAAGGTACAGTAGAGGTAAGATACACTCCTTATATTTCATGAAACCCAAGCACATGTGGAAGAAGGAAAATCAGTTTAATAGAAGAATGACTAAAGAACCACAAAAGTCCAAATGGAGAATGAACTCTCACGCACACACACAGGCATGTATCACACTAAGTGTTTTGTGTGCAATAGAGTTGGTCACAAGGCTACAAGATGCTATTATAATTCCATGCATGTGAGACCCAAGATCAAACAGATTTGGGTCCCCAAGGGTACTAACAAAATAGGACCCATGCAAATATGGGTACCAAAATGAAGGTTTGATGTTACCACAGGAAAAGAGCTCCACGATCATGACCTGGTATCTAGACAGTGGATGCTCAAGGCACATGACTGGGAACAAAGCCCTTCTGTCTAACTACATAGAGAAAGAGGGTCTCTCAGTCTTCTTTGGAGACAACGGCTCGGACAAGACAAGAGGATATGGCTTAGCTGGTAATGGTGCAGTGTTTTTCAGTAAAGTGGCATATGTGGAAGGTCTCCAACACAACCTTCTAAGCATTAGCCAACTCTGTGACAAGGGTCATCAAGTAACATTCCTCAACAACCAGTGTCAAGTTAGAGATTTGAGGACATCTGCTGTAAAGCTAATCGGGACAAGAGAAGGAAATGTCTACACAGTGAATCTTGGACAACTAAGCTCAGATGAGACAATATGCTTTCTTATAAAAGCATCTGAAGAAATGAGTTGGCTATGGCATAGACGGTTGTCCCACTTAAACTTCAAAAGCATGTCCAAACTGGCATCAAAAGATCTCGTTGCAGGCCTACCCAAGTTCAACTTCGTCAAAGAAAGGCCATGCAATGCCTGTCAGCTTGAAAAGCAAACCAGAGGCTCATTCAAGAGTAAAACTGCCAACTCAATCGACAAGCCCTTGCAGTTGCTTCACATGGATCTATTTGGGCCAATTTCAACAACAAGTCTTGGAGGAAAAGGTACTCACTAGTTATAGTCGACGACTACACTAGATTCACATGGGTATTCTTTTAACTGCAAAGGATGAAACAAGCTCCAACTGATCAAGATGTTCAGGATGGTAATGAACGAGAAAGGAGAGAAAATCAAGGCCATAAGAG